>OX637363.1:10249456-10797394 GCA_951799405.1 Agapetus fuscipes | reverse complement strand
TTAATGATAGAACGTCCAGTGGTCTGTCCTGCCGGAAGGTGCTTCCGGAAGGACGTGCCGGCGGTATCGGGTCCTGCCAGTAGGACTCATTTTATCGTTAAATTTGTATGGACTTTCCTCACTGGTCCTGCCGGCAGGCCCGACTCGCCGTGCGTAACGAATGCGGGTAGAAGTAGACAACCTTTTGATGACATTCTAGTTATGCTTATAATTCTAACAATAAGTTTTGGTATAATTCTAACAAAAGTATAGTAACATGTAATTGGAGGTTGAGAATTGTATTGGAGTACTTAAAAGTGAGTGTGAGATATGTGTATGGGTGTTTTGTATATTTCAGAAAAAAATGGGTGTATAAAATAAGGTGAATAATAAAGAACTGCTCATATTTATTTTGCTATTTATTTATTCCTACACAAACAAGATTTAGTAATAAACTGCGTATTAGTAAATACTGCGTTGTCGAAATGTCCAAACAAAATTTCTTTAGGAACGGTTGAAACTTTTCGATCTATGTCCCAAAACACCCATACAAAGTTGTTTTTTACTTTTCTTACTGTGTCAGAACAATGATATGTATTTTTGTTACAAATACAAAAATGTATTTTGAAACAATAAGTACTATCGTAGTCGTCCCCAAAATGTTCACGACCCCACGTGTTTTCGCCATTGTGTTCATAGAAGAATGTCGCTTTAGCGCGAAAGCGCACCCCTCGACTTATACTCGCAGCCATTTAGGCCCGACTGATCGTATCGGCATGATTTAAAATTTCGCTAAGAGCCAATGAGATGCACTATGTATCAAAAAAAATTACGTCCTGCTACTAGGCCTAGAAGTCCTCAGATAAACAGAAAACGTGCGTCCTACCGGTAGGACGTAAAGTCCCGCGAGTAGGACGCTGGACTTTCTATCATTAAGACAACTGCATTAAAAGATCATATTTGACATAATTGGACGGCAAACAAGAACTGGGGGAGCGATTTGTCAAGCCATTGGTGTAGATAGGCTTAAACTGATCATCTTGGTAGTTGAGTGTGATGATGTATTTGTTATTGTTTGTCTTGCAGCCGCCCCCGGGCATGTCGGGCCGTGTTGGCATGCAGCGCCAGGAGCCCCCTGCGCCTGCGCCCCACCAGCACCACCAGCAGCAGCAGCAGCAGGCCCCTCCCTCACAGCAGCCGCAGAGGCAGCCCAGGCCGCAGCGGACACAGAGAAATGACTCCACCAGCGGTGAGTGCGGTGTAGTGGTTACCAGTGGCGAAGGGTACTAATAACACAATTCCCATCGGCTTTTCTTTTGAAATGAGGCAACACAGTAATTAAAAAAATTATCCATAAAGTCAAAAAAATATTCAAAACATTACGTAAAATATTTTTAAAAAAATAAAATATTTTTATAAATTAATAAATCCATTGAATTTGTTGTTTTTTACAGACTCGGGAGGACAGGGCTCTGGCAACACGCCTCCGGGTTCTGGATCCAGTGGGCTCAGCCGCAAGTACTCCGACAGCCAGCAACTGTTCCTGGGCAACCTGCCGCACCAGGCCACCAAGGGTGAGTCAGTCTAGCACGTCTGCAACCCTTGCCGCCTTATCTTCAATCAGGAATAAAATCTGCAACATACAAAAAAAATTTACATCCTCGATCTATGTATCTGTTTCAACCTACTTATGAAAATGGTCATTAGTAAGAAAGAGAACAAAGAACTTCACAGCTGCATTTCCATGTGTACAAAAAAACTCGGTTGCATGTGAAAATGTTTCTAGAAAGGTGAAAGTTTCTGCTCCTCAGGTTGGTATGTGGCTGAACACCCATGCTCTAAGAAATGGTTCTCTTTGCCAATGTCACCGCTGTTTCAGGGAAGGACGGCAAGAATTGCAGGGTGTATGTCCATTTGAAATTTGGGTTGTTGTAGGTTCACATGCGGCATGTGCAAGCTCAAACTTTTACATGTCTGCTTGTGAGAATGCATATAATGTGAATCCCTAATGTAACATATCTTTGCAACTTAGATTAGATTAGATATGTTTTTACTCAATGGTCCCATTAGTTTAGTTACAGTAGAATAGAAGAATAGTCGGTTGAAAATGCTATTGTGATGTTTCCAGAGGAGCTGCGCACGCTGTTTGAGAAGTTTGGCCCCATCGTGGACCTGCGGGTGTACAGCAAGCAGGTGGGGGGCGCAGGCGCGGCGGGGCCGCCGGGGCCGGGGGGCAACAGGGTGCTTCCCAACTATGCCTTCCTCATCTACGAGGACTCACAGTCTGCACACAACTGCCTCAACCACGGAGTGAGTGCACCGCTCTTTTCTTCTTGTGCCTCTTTGATTTTTAACGTTCATAATTTTTTTACCGGTCCGTAGTTCAGTGGCAACACTTGGGACTCTGAATGGGAAGGTTGTGGGCTCGATTCCCGGCGGAGCACAAAAAATATACCATTTATATTTTCAAATTTGCTCTTCGCTGGGTTGAAAAATTCGTAAAACCTTTACCAATGACCGGTCACCAAAGGTACATCCAGGCTTACAGAAACTGGGTCTTGCTTGAGAATTGGCGTTTTGTAGTGACGACGATCAAGCTCGTAAAAAGGTCGATAGCTCAATTGGTAGATTGCTTGCATTCCATGCCGAGAGCAAGGGTTCAATCTCAAAGGTTTACTCAGCCTTTACAAGGCCGAGCGAGCCCCCTTACCTGTTAAAATTAAAAGGTCTTGAAGCGCCACATGCGACGCCTTCGGGCATAACGCAGGCAAGAAGTTACACTATATGTGTAGCTTAGTTTTTTTTTTATCATTTTTTCAGGCTTTGTAAATTAGAATTCTGTATTATGTTTTAGTTTTGATGTCCATACATATTATCTATTGATTTGAAAAATGTAATTTGTTGTGTATGTTCCTTGACTTATAGGTTGGTATGCGGCTGACCACCCATGCTGTAGAAAATGGTTTACTCAAGTCAACAAAATACATTTTAAAAATAATATGGATAAACATTAAAAACAAATACAAAATTCTTATTTAAAATTTAAAAAAATTGAGAAACCCCAGCCCTAGCCGCCAACATTACAGATCAACCGCCATTTCTTTCTGTTCTTACATACTTCTTTCATTTCATCCAATGTCATAATCCATTGTCAATAATGTTACTTTTTTAATGTTCCAGGCCCTGTACTACCCCTCTGAAGATAGCCCCGACGCGCAGCTCCTCAACGTGCAGGAGAAAAAGTCACGGATGGGCGGCGGAGGCGGTGGCGGTCCCCCCGGGGGTGGCGGGGGCCGCGGCTCTTCCGGCGGCGGCCGCTCCGGACCCCGACCCCCCCGGCCCAGCTTCAACCGCGGTCCCTACCAACCGCAGCAGCAAAACAACCCGCCGCGCCGCTAAAATGAAGCTCGGCGCCTCCGCACTTCTTTTTATTTTTATAACACCCCCTCTTCCCGCGTATGAGTCGGACTCCCATTGTAAGTTGTCCCTCGGGGCGTGCGCTGCATAGAGATTAATATATTGTATCCCCAGTACCCCTTCCATTAAACATATCGACGGTGAAAAGGATATGTAGGGCATACAGCGGCAAAAACTTAATTGCTCAGGAGAGCAGTTTAAAATTTGAGAGTACAGAAAAATTTACATAACTTTTTTATTTTTTCTTGTATCGTTAAAATCAAAACCCCTCTAAATGAAAACAAATAAAGGCATTTATTGGCATCTCTATTAATGTGATTTTACATTGTTTTACGAGGTTTTATGTCACAAGCGCCTTTAGAACAATAAAGGTCAAAAAAATTGTCGGTTACACCAAAACCACACTTTTTTGCTTGGGCACAAACGACAAAAAAACTCATCGTAGAGCTATGGGAGTGAGCGCATTAGAAAGAATGGAATTTTTTTAAGTAGGATATCGTTCATAATCCATTTTCGACCAAAACATCGCTTGTATATGTACTTCCTTTTAACCGTTGATATAAAGCATAAATCTGACCTCGATTGCGTAAATCGATAATGTATGTGATATAAGACGGCGCTCCTAGAGTGCGAGTTTTTCATACATTTTTTCAATTTACGTAATTGAGGTGAAATTACGCATGTTTTATACGGAGGCACAGATCTAAGTGCTACAAGTCAAAAATACGGTGTTTTGAGATAAATATGCCATTCGATAATATTCCACGAAGTTGATAAATTAAATTGCCATAGCTCAAAGAGGTTATAATAATAAAATTAGAAGTATATGTGGTTCCCTTTCTGTTGAAATTGTATGGCTGCAAGAAACATTAAAATATTTTTTCTCAATTTAGCATTTTCTGACTTGTGGCTTGATCTGGGGATACGGAATGCTAGCATAATAATAATCAAGCAGGCTCTTCAAAAACAAACAGAAAAAGAATCAGTCCAGGGGCGTGCATCCCGTACAGGCACATGCGCCTTATAGGTAGGCAATATATGGTAAAAATCCCATTTAAACTTGATATTGAGATTTACAATTCAAAATTTAAGTTTGAATGAAGCCATAGTTAGCACTTTAGTCAATTCCAATTGAGCTATGTTAGAGGAATGGGAAAAAATATTTATTGTGAAATGTATTTGCCTGTATCATATGCACGCGCCTGATTCAGTCATATACTAAAATCTTTTAAGTTCTATTCATACACAGTTAATCCACAGCTCATCCTCTGTCCCAAGTGAATTCTCCATTAAAGAAAATAATAATCTGTGGATCGTCGACAGCTTAAATGTGAACACTGTATGTATTTAATTCTAAATATTGTACTCGCAACCATTGCCAACCTAAAAATCGAGGAATCTAAACTAATCTAAGTTGCAAAAATATGTAACATTGGGGATTCACATTACATGCATTCTCACAAGCAGACACATACAAGTTTGCGTTTGCGCATTCCGCATGTAAACTTGCAACATAAAAACCAAATCTCAAATGTGATGTGCACCCTGCAACTCCTGCCGACCTTCCCTGAAACAGGGAAGAACAGTAATAATGTACATTTTAAGTTTTTGAAAAACAAATAATAAATGAAAGAAATCTATAAAATAAAATGAAACAACTAAAAAGTGTTAGCTGAAAAATAATGCAGATAACAGAAATACATAAGTGACATGATTCATTGGCGCATCAAGTGATTCTTTGCATTTTTTTTTCTGTATAAATTACATTTAGATTTAAATGTCAAACGAAGTACTCTGATTTTAGTCTATGGTTGATTTTGAATTGCATTGTGAGTTGAAGTAGGTACTACCGATGTCTTTTTTGTACTCTGTCGCCTGCTTTTGCTTTTGCCTCTGGAGCGCTCGCCCCAACCTAACGGGAAGTCTGTAAAAAGTAACATTATTGTTTTGAGAAAACGAGATTCTGATATCAAAATATTAAAAGAATTAGCTATTGAACATAGTGATAAAAAAATTGTATTGTTCATTTCAAAATTGAGAGATTGTGTGCGCTCTTTTTGTTTTGTAGTTCATTTGAAAATGAAAAATTTCTGGGCCGACGGGAAGATGCCGGCTTGGTAAATGGAGTCTGCACAAATCACGAAGCTAAAAAATTGTGACATCACCTAAGCGCGGTTGCCAGGTAGAAAACTCATCAATATTTTGTTATTGTTTGCTAAGGATTGCTAGTTATGTAGACCTGTGACGTAAGCCAAATCGCTGCCTTAGTTCTTGTTTGCCGTATAGACCATTGAGATAATTTCACATGAGCAATGTTTGCATATCGCACGTTTAATAATTAAGAGAAATAACTCAAAAATTGGGAAAATCGAGATTTTGTAATAAAACGCAAGAACAATGCGAGAATAATAGGTAGAATGCGACAGCCGTTCAATTTGGACGAATATGACTGAGATACAACATCGGTCGCCTTTTTCATCCCATACAAGTTGTACTGGTTGTCTGAACTTCAAACGTGATTGCCCAACATTCTTATTTTTTGAGTTATTGCTCTTTATTATTAAACGTGCGATATCTTTGCAATTTAGATTAGATTAGACAGTGCTGGTCAGATTCAGAACTAAGGTCCTTAACAACAATTCAACAAGCTTCTAGTAACTGGACCAAGTGATGTCACATTTTTCCCCCCCCGTTGGATTGTGCAGGCTCCATTGAGAAACTAAACTAAAAGAAACGAGCATTATTATGCTGATAGCTCTACCAATTTTTTCTTTGAATTTGAATTTACAAAGAATTGTGTACATCGCAGTGATTAATGTAAAATCTATTTTTTTTATTTTTAAGTTAAAAATATTAAACGTGCGCAGATGAAATTAATTTCCTTGACGACTTGACTTTTAACAACGTCGTCAAACAACACAAAAATGACTTCCATACAATGTTTTTTTTTTTTTCATTTAGAGAGGTGCGTGGAACATTGTGTCTTCTATTTATTGAAAAAAATAAATACATTTCTTTTTTTGTAAATCTTCAGGTTATCCAAAAATGTTTATAAAGAGTTTAACAAACAAATAAAAAAATAGTTTCCTGCACCTTAACAAATATTATTTTAACATATTTTGATTTGCAGAATTAATAAGGCATTAAAGGTTTGTTTTAATTACATATAGCGCAAAATGTTTCAGGCAAGGTGATGCATATTAAAAAAAATAACACAAAATCCTTTGAATAAGAGTTTTAGGCTTACACGGCCGGCTGATGATGCTGGAGTGACGTTTTCCGGGATCTGTTGACGTGGTCTGTGGGAGCTGGAGCTTCCGGACGTTTCGGCCATTTCTACGTGCTTCTATCGTACTTCACGCGGAAGAAGCCCATCGTAGAAATGAGCGAAACGTCCAGAAGCTCCAGCTCCCACAGACCACGACAACAGATCCCGGAAAACATCACTCCAGCAACGAAATCTTTTGTGTATAATTTTGTTAAAAAAAAATACAGTCAAACTTTGTTATAATGACCTCAAAAATGGCTCTAATGAACTTTTTACTTCCTGATTTGTTCGTTTGGACTTATTTTTATACAATCGTGTACTGTACCCTGAGTGCGAGTTGCAAAACTTGAGTAAAGTAAAGTTTACGGAAAGTATTAAAGAGTGTTTTTCCTCAAAATCTGCCCATTTTTGTTTGTTTAAACTTGATTTTCTTCATCACTGTAACTCTTTTGCTAAGACCATAAAGTGTAAGAAAAAAAAATGTCAGATTTTGGGGAAAATCACTCTTTAATACTTTCCGTAAAGTTTTACTTTACTCAAGTTTTGCAACTCGTACTCAGGGTACTGATTTAAGAAATTCAATTCATGGTTATAATGTCCAAATAATTTTGCATCAAGTTAAAAAAAAAACTAAAAATTTGTGAACAAGACAAAGAAAGCTACCCGGCCGGCTCCGCAGCGGACTTTGCATGAATAGAGGGCTTATAATCCATGATGGTAATAACTTTAAAACAAATTTACTCTTATTTGACCACTACATGGTGAAAATAGAAACCTATTTCATGAAAACAAAAAAATATGTTGCCGTATAATATGCAGGCTTTTTTACCCTGGCGTAAATACCAATAATAGTAGGTAGGTACTTTTTTTTTTTACCTAATAACGAGAAACATTTTTCTTCTTTAATGGCGCCACAGCCCAACTTGTGCTAATCTAATCTAAATCTAAGTTGCAAAGATATACATCATTTGAGATTCATATTAACCATTAAAAAGAGGTCTCAAGACTCACCTCTTCGTCCAATCATACGGACAAGCGCCTTTGTAGTGACACACTGTCATAAAAGGCGCTATACAAATTTTGTCTTATCTATCTATCTATCTAAATGCATTCCCACAAGCAGACACGTATAAATTCGCGCTAACACATGCCGCATGTGGACACACAATATGAAAACCCAATCTCAAATGAAAACAAGCCCTGCAACTCTTGCCGACCTTCCCTGAAACAGGGGTGACATTGGCGAGTGCCTTGGTCTAAAATTGTTCGATCCCTTTGTGCTGGTTATAAACAAGTTTGACTCTATTCATTTTCCTTGGTTTAAATATTATGAATGAATTTGTTTCTTGTAAGTACTTATATTGGAATATTATATTGATTTACTAATATTGTATGTAAACACTGTGCAGGAGAGAGTCGATTATCCAAACTGATTGGCGGGCAAACGTGTTCATAAAATTGATTTGATGGTATATTTGAATTGTGTAGTTTTATGTACCAATAAACCTATCTAATCTAAGTTGCAAAGATATCGACTGCTCCAAGGAAGACAGCACTAAATCAAAAAATATAGTTTTGCAGGAAAGCCAATTGAATGTTATTTATTCCATGGAGTACAATGCATAAACTATTTTTTACATTAATTTATTAACGAATTTAAAAGAGATAGAGACACGGCTGTCATCTTGGAATGAAGATAATGATTTGTTATGTTCAGAAATGGAAATAAGTCAAAAACCTAAATTTCGGAGTTACTTGGAGCAGTCGATATGTAACATTGGGGATTCACATTGTATGCTTTTTCACAAGCAGACACGTATAAGTTTGCGCTTAAACATGCCGCATGTGGACTTCCAATATAAAAACCCAAATCTCAAATTAACATACACCCTGCACCTCTTGCCGAACTTCCCTGAAACAGGGGTGACCTTGGCAAAAATGAACCATTTTCTACAGCATGGGTGGTATTTAAACACTAATTGCATACGGTATGTTGGCAAGAGTTGCAGGGCTTATGTTCATTTGAGGTTTGGATTTTTATTTGTAAGTTCACAATCAGCATTTGTAAGCGCGAACTACACGTGTTTGTTTGTGGGCATACATCTGAGAGCTTTGAATGAATATATCCTTGCAACTTAGATTATAGATTATAGATGTCTATAAAATTAACCTTTATGGAAGTCCTTAATTTTGGCCTGCCCTCTTACACGCAGCTAAATCACACTTTTTTCAGTACAGATATCTGATACTGATCACTTTCCTGTTAAACTTCAAGCCATCGCAAGGAAGTATCGATACTTGTAAATACTTCATAAAACGCAGACATATTTTTGACATTTTCTGAATCACCGGTCATCCTGCCTCGAACGAGAAAGAACTGGCTGTTGGGTTAAGCAACGTTAGAATAATCGGCGCTCTACTGTTCATTCATTTGGTTGTGTGTGATTGAAAATCTCTATTAAGTTTTTTTTTATTTGTTTGCCTTAAACATTTTGTACCTGTTTAATTAAAAAAAAATAAACATCTGTGCAAAACAAAACAAAAAAAACTGTTTTAAAATGTTTCTCATCATTCATATCCATCAAAAAGACAATATCTTTAGTGTTAAAAACGATTTTTCCATTTGGTGTTGTCATGTATACAAAATACAGTGTGCCCTCGGCAATCTGACGCTCCTTTTTCTGATCCATGCATGATTACTGGATTCCTTCATCTGAATCTAATCTAATCGAAGTTGCAAAGATATGTAACATTGGGGATTCACATTATATGCATTTTCACAAGCAGACACATATAAGTTCGCGATTAAACATGCCGCATACCAACCTTTAATAATAATAATCATTGGACAATTTGTATACAGCGCCGTTTAGTGGCACTAGCCACCCCAAGGGCGCTTTTATGTGTTGAAGCTTCTGTTGAACAAATGTGTCTTAAGCAACTTCCTGAAACTGCCAACACTGGTCTCTGTTCTCAACTCCAGAGGTAGACTGTTCCAGCAGGATGGACCAGCCGAACTAAAAGCCCTGTCTCCGAAACCGGTTCTTTAAGTCAAGGAACAAGGAAAAGTCAAACAAAGGTTTTTTTTATTGGCTGCTAAGAATGAAATTCCCATAAAAGTGGGACGTTTACCCGCTGAGAAAAAAAATTAATGTTTTTCATCATTTGTATTAGGAACGCGTTTTGACAGGCACGGTGTCACCACTAAATAAAAGTGATAACTGACGTTGGAAACATTAAAATGAAAATTATTAGGTAATTAGTTGAATGTTGCATTTTTACATAAGGAATTCCCGGCATATCTAATGAGCTCCATTCATTAATCCCTCCCCCTCGCATTTCAGAAAGGCAAACTCTTAGTACGACTCTCATTCATCCCTTTGCAGTCGATCTCAAAACTATGAGAACTTGGCGCTTTCATGGCTCATTCCTTTGCCAAACTGCCCGTTTATGGAATGATCTACCAATATCTGTGTTCCCTTCCCAATTTAATCCGGTTTTATTCAAAACCAACATCAATCCCCACTTCCTTGCAGCGCCTCACGATAGAAGCAAGAACTCAAGCAACATCTCTGCGGCACCCTTCCAGGGTGACATAGACCCCCAAGACTTTCAAGAATTGGGGAGCCTCCCGCACAGGATTCCTTAAATTAATAAAAATGGTAAAAAAATGTTCAAAAAGACTCTCGGTTACACTTTTTCAATCATGGACATCTATTTTGTTCAAACATTTTGTCATCATACAAAGAAAACATCACTTTTTACAGTTCACGTTGAAGTAGCTGTGTAGTTTTGTTTGTGGTTCTTATTTATATATATAAAAAAAATTAACTGACATGCCCAAATTAATAAAAAGTTCTTACATCTTATGGTGCTTTTCTTAGACATTTTAGTCGTCCGTTGAGCCCACGCTTTGACAAACTAATGATGCATTTTTATGAAGACCTGTCAATCCAAGATGGCCGCAAGTGAAAAGCTGATTAGTCTTCATACAAATATTACCAAAATTCGGTAGGTAAGAATGACCGTGGTAATGAGACTTCCAGCCTAGGCATCATTAGTTTGTCAAAGCGTGGGCTCAACCGAAGACCAAAATGTCTAAGAATAGCACTGTTTGTTCTTGGTAAGTGTTAAGCTCTCAAAAGTGATGTTTTATGCAACAGAGAAGAGCGCATTGGAAAAATAAATTAAATTAGTTTTTATGCTCTTCCGAAAATCTTTGAAACAGTCCGGAGCCTTAACCGTAAGACTATAGACTGGCCAACTCGGCAATTAGAATTGTACATTCTATTAGTGGCGTTAATGAATGTGCTTGAAAAGTTTTAACTTACAATATGAATCAAAAAGTGATATTTTGATTTAAGATTGAATAAAGCAAGCACAGTCCTAGCCTTCACGTGACTAACTTAGTTGTATAAATTTCTGGAATAATTAATTTAATTTGTTTAATGCTTATTGTATTAATTTTGTCCATAATAAACTATCACATGTTCTAATCGCAGTGTTTTATTCAAAATACAATCAAACTTGGTTATTACGAGCGACTGACATCTGATCTGCAGCCGCTCCGGCACAGAAGAAAAGTTGGAATGCTCAGTCTTTTTTTTATCGATATTACCACGGAGCTTGTTATAATGAGCTCCATTCATTAATCCCTCTCCCTCGCATTTCAGAAAGGGAAACTCATAGTACGACTCTCATTCATCTCTTTGCAGTCAATTTTAAAACTATGAGAACTTGCAGTTCTCATGACTCATTCCTTTGCCAAACGGCTGCAGTTTATAGAATTATCTGCCAGTATCTGTCTTACCTTCCCAATTTAATCCGGTTTTATTCAAAACCAACATCAATCGCCACTTCCTTGCAGCGCCTCACGACAAAAGCAACAATTCAATTCCATGGTCATCATTCATGGTTCAACATCCAGGTCCAGTCAATAAAAGAAAGCAGACTGCACTGGCTGGATCACATCAATCAAATGGACTATCGGAGCCAGGAAAATATAGTTGTGATCATGGACCCATAAGGGCGCAGACAGTGGGAACACCCAAATTAAGATGATTGAATTCAGTGGAGACAAACGACTGGAGGATGTTGATTGCATTCAAAACCAGAGGACTAAAACTTTACCAAGGTTCCCTCAGGAGGAAAAAAAGAATTTGCTGCAACAGTATGTACGGTGGCTATTTTCTCAAATATAAAGTCGATGAGCCTCGCTTTCCCGTTATTTTATGATCCTGAAACTCCGTGGATATTTTTTTTTAGTCAATTGGCACATTTTAAGGGGCGGCAATGGTCATTAAAACAATTTTTTTTTTCATACATCGAAAAAACCAGTCTAATGGACAGTGAATGATAGCGAAATGAGTAAAGTATGTACGGTGTGGAAATGAAGCATTTGAGAAGCATGACAGGAAAACTCTGAAGGATAGAGTTAGGAATGAATGGGTTAAGAAATAATGTAAGTTGAAAGAGGATGTGAAGGTTAAGGTTAACAAAGTTAAGAAAGAAAGTTAGCCCATATCAAGATTACTGGATGTAGTGGAGACTGGAGAATGTTGATAGAACGATTGCATTCAAAACCAGAGGACTAAAACTCTACCAGGTTCCTTCCGGAGGAAAAAGACAATTCCCTGCAAGTTGCTCCTCGGGAAGTTTTTTTTGTTGAGCTATTAAAAGAAATAATACAGTGTTCATTGCAAATTCTTGCCTTTTTTTGGGTTAGAAGTGTCATCATCACGGTATGCTTGCCTCTTCACTTGAAGTGAGTAGGTACCTGAGAGAGCATCATTTCCTCCTTCGATAGAAGTTTATTGCATCGATGAGTATAGTTCTTGACTTATAGGTTGGTATGCGGCTGACCACCCATGCTGTAAAAATGGTTCACTTTGCCAATGTCACCCCTGTCTCAGGGAAGGACGGCAAGAGTTGCAGGGTGTATGTCCATTTGAGATTTGGTTTTTTATGTTGTAGGTTCACATGAGGCATGTGCAAGCGCGAACTTGTACGTGTCTGGTTGTGAGAAAGCATGTAATGTGAATCTCCAATGTAACATATCTTTGCAACTTAGATTAGATTAGATTAGATTAGATGAAACGCCCTCCTCTTGCTATTAATATATAAAAACTATATTGACAGTGCATAGGTACATGATTCTAATCACGCTGGTAAAACAACTCTCTGGAATAATTCACTAAGCTCGAGAAACATAATATGGTAAGAACAGTCGAGAAACGTCCTTATGAACGTTTATAAATGTATGCCGAAATCGTGTTCAGGCCAGAGTGTCGATTAAAACATTGAGCCGTGAATTCGAAAGCAAGAGCTTGAAATCAGTGATTGTCAATTGTTGTAAATTGTGAACCAAACCGTGTAAAGTAAATAATTGCAGTTTAATTAAAAGAGAACCACAGTAAAATCATAACAATATATTACTTATAAGTAGAGGTGGCCGTTTAAACGAAAAGCAGTTTAAAATAGCTGCTTTTTATTTTAAGCAACTAAGCGCGCTTACAATTTAAACGAAAAGTCGTTTTGAAAAAAAAGCGTATAAAAAGTTGCTTCTGCTAATTTTGATTTAATTAAAATTTAATTCATTTAGTAGTTTCAGTTTTTCCATATTTACTCAAAAACTATTGACATTATTGAAATTTTTTTGAGTATTAAACCTAAACAATGTATAGTTCTGTAAGTTAAAAGCAAAAAAAAAAATCCAAAATACAGCACACACGAAAAAAAAGCTAAAAATGTAAAAAAAACGCGTTTTTTGAAATATTTTTTTGTGGTGGAAATTCTTAAGTTATATATTTTGTTTAAGCTTTATAATTAAGAAAAAAAAATAATAAACATGCTTGATTTTTTTCATTACTGTAACTATTTTGCTAAGACCATAAAGTGTAAGAAACAAAAACGGCAGATTTAGCTTTATAACACGCCATTAGCGTTTGAAAAAGCGTTTAAAACGAAAACGAAAAACGAAAACGTTTCGTTTTTCGTTTTCGTTTTAAACGCTTTTTCAAACGCTAATGGCGTGTTATAAAGCTAAATCTGCCGTTTTTTTTTTTTTTTTTAAGAAATCCTGTGCGGGAGACTCCCTAGATTCTAGAGACTCTAGGGGTCTATGACACTTGTTGTAGTGCCGCAGAGGTGTACGAGCTTGGTCGTCGCTACAAAGCGCCAATACTCAAGCAAGACCCAGTTGCTGTTAGGCTGGATGGACCTTTGGTGACCGGTCATTGGTAAAGGTTTATGAATTTTTCAACCCAGCGAAGAGCAAATTTGAAAATATAAATGGTATATTTTTTGTGCTCCGCCGGGATTCGAACCCACAACCTTCCCATTCAGAGTCCGCAGTGTTACCACTGAGCTACGGCCGTTTTTGTTTCTTACACTTTATGGTCTTAGCAAAATAGTTACAGTAATGAAAAAAATCAAGCATGTTTATTATTTTTTTTTCTTAATTATAAAGCTTAAACAAAATATATAACTTAAGAATTGCCACCACAAAAAAATATTTCAAAAAACGCGTTTTTTTTACATTTTTAGCTTTTTTTCGTGTGTGCTGTATTTTGGATTTTTTTTTTTGCTTTTAACTTACAGAACTACCTATACATTGTTTAGGTGTAATACTCAAAAAAAATTCAATAATGTCAATAGTTTTTGAGTTAATAAGGAAAAACTGAAACTACTAAATGAATTAAATTTTATATTTACAATAAACCCAAAAAACGAAAAAACGCTTTTTAAGCTGCTTTTTTTTTTCGTTTTTTTTACTAAGCCGTTTTTTCCATCTCTACTTATAAGCACTTCCGTCTTTACACTATTACAGATAAGACCGGTCCGTAGTCCAGTGGCAACACTTCTGACTCGTAAATGGAAGGTTGTGGGTTCGAATCCTGGCGGAGCACAAAGAATATACTATTTATTTTATCAAATTTGCTCTGCGCCGTGTTGAACAATTCATAAACCTTTACCAAAGACCGGTCATCAAAAGGTCCATCCAGCCGTACAGCAACTGGGTCTTGCTTGAGAATTGGCGCTTTCTACAGCGACGACCAAGCTCGCAGAGGGCTCTTGAGGTGTGATACACACAAAAACAGCGCTCACCAAATAAACCAGCCTATTTTTTTTTTAAGTACCTACCTCTAGCATAAAACATCGCGTCAATTCGCCACCATCGAAATTGTATGAAAACTAAATTACTCACTAGACGTGCTATGGTATATTCTGTACATTTTTCCATTCACGAAATGGTGGGGAAGTTATATACATTTCAATCTAAATTTTCATAACAATTTATAAACCGACTGTGATCACGTTTCAAACTGAAAGATCTTGTATGAAAGATCAAGTATAAAAACTTAACGTGTAAACTTAATCATAGAGTTTAAGCAAGAGTATGGAAGCTAAAACGCTCGTTAGAACTACTGTTTCTCCTTTGATGGATTAATAATTGCTTGCAGCTATAGTTTTATAGAGTTTCAACGTAAAGCTTTATACTAGCTGTACAAACCAAAGTTTGTAATAATTATAAGAACTTTTCTGTCAGTTTGCATCTGGAAGCGTACGCGGAAGGTCTACTAGTTATTGTGATTTTTTTCAACTGGAGCTTAATGTGAGTCAAGAATTTATTTTCTCCTTTAACAATTAAAGTAATTAATTTTAAATCCATTTCTTCTATGTATTCATCCTTATTTAAAAATCAAAAGGATAACTGTTAGGTTTAGGTTGGAATCATAGTCGTTTGACATATTTACAATAATAATAACTACTTACACAGTCAAAATTTATTTATCGGATATTAGACGAACCATTTTAAGAGAACTTACATTATTCTCGATGTTTCGTAAGCGACGTAGCTAACGTCTTCAGGAGACACCCTCTCTGATTTCAGATTTGTGACAATTGTTATCGAAGACGTGATTGAAGACACGGGATTTGTAACAATTGTTATAGAAGAAAAAATCAGTCGTACAGAGAGGGTGTCTCATGAAGACGTTAGCTACGTCGCTAACGAAACGTTGAGAATAATGTAAGTTCTCTTATAACGGTTCGTGTAGTATCCGATAAACAAATTTTAACTGTGTAGTTATAATTATTGTGAATATCAAAAAGATAAATTTAATATCCAAAAGAATATGACGCGAGCTTTTTCTGAAAATTAGTATGATAGAAAAAATTGACAATAATATTTTCGCTTACTTTACTGATGTTTATCTGTGAACAAGTATGAAGGTTTTTAAAAATAGATAAAAATGGGTTTCACTTTGCCAATGTCACTCCTGTTTCAGGGAAGGTCGGCAAGAGTTGCAGGGTGGATGTCCATTCGAGATATGGGTTTTATGTTGTAGGTTCACATGCGGCATGTGCGAGCGCGAACTAGTATGTGTCTGCTTGTGAGAATGCATATACTAATTTGAATCTTATAAATTTGCAACTTAGATTAGATTAAGTTGAGAGAAAATGGATAATTTACTTGAAAAACATGTGTCTGCTCTGTTCTGCCCAGACAGACCCATGTTATTCGACTCCGCATATAATAATTGACCCCTAGGAGTCCTTATTTCTTTATTATTACGGCCATCTTATTTATCCAGACCTCAACTACATTAGTGTGGAGCAGGCTTGAGCATGGCTGGCTTGTTTGGGCTCCAAATAGTGCCAAATATGTTCTCATGCTGGAGAGGGTTCAGAAAAAAATCTTGAGATTTCTCTACATGAGGACGTATGGATATGATCCTTGGCTATATCCAAGTGCGTTTGTACTCGGCATGCTTGCTTTCAGTAGCCTGGAGGCAAGACGGAATGAATTTTTGATAGTTCATTTTATCCGCTTGATTCGTGGTGAGATTTGTAATCCCGCTCTTCTGGGACAAATTGATTTGTATGTTCCCGACAATTATTGTAGGCAACGTGAGCATAGACTATTGCTACTCCCAAGATGCAGGACCAACCTATGTACCTAGGGTTATGACTGTGGGGAGGGCAATGGCTATGCTCAATGAGATCTCCTCTTCGGTTGATATCTTCCACCTGAGTGAAAATCAGCTTAGACAGAGGCTTCCGTTTCTCCTAAGCTGATTTCGGTTACTTATGAATGTTTTTAATTATTGTATGTATTAGGTTTAGCCTGTCATGTACTATAATGTGTGAAAATAAATCTATCTATCTATTTAGAGGGCTCTTGAGGTGTGATACACACAAAAACAGCGCTCACCAAATAAATCATCCTAATATTATTATTCTAGCATTTATTTTTATTTTTTACTGTTTAATTGTTTAGAGTTCATTTGTTTTATATATTTGAATGTATTAATTGCTTGTATTCCTTGACTGATAGGTTGGTATGCGACTGACCACCCATACTGTAAAAAATGGTTCACTTTGCCAATGTCACCCCTGCTTCAGGGAAGGTCGGCAAGAGTTGCAGGGCTTATGTTCAATTGAGATTGGGTTTTTTATATTGTAGGTCCACATGCGGCATGCGTAGGCGTGAAATTATGCATGTCTGCTTGTGGGAATGCATTTAATATGAATCTCAAATGATACATATCTTTGCAGCTTAGATAGATTTAGATTTTTTAGTATAATATCGTAGAGTCAATATTTTTTGTACAGGAACCACACATTTTATGTACCACAGTTTTTAAAATTTTGTTTGTATAATTTTCTTAATACAACTGATTTTATGAATTTTCGTAAATACATATGTACATACTGAAATATGAGGTCAAAATGTCAATGATTTTATCTTTGAAATACTCATTGTAGCTACACATATTTTGTTTGATAAGCTTTTTTTGCGGACGAGGCTTAAATATGCTTTTTTTATATCTGAAACGTTTTTAGGTTACTTTTTAACAAACACCAAGGACATACAAATAAAATATTGTGCGAGAAATTAGGGAAATCCATCAACTACACCTTTTTTCAACCAGATTGACCGGTCCATAGTTCAGTGGTAGCACTTCGAACTCTGAATGGGAAGATTGTGGGTTCGATTCCCGGCGGAGCACAAAAAATATACCATTTATATTTTCAAATTTGCTCTTCGCTGGGTTGAAAAATACATAAAACCTTTACCAATGACCGGCCACCAAGGCTCCATCCAGCCTTACAGCAACTGGGTCTTGCTTGAGAATTTGCGCTTTGTAGCGACGACGACCAAGCTCGTAAAAATGTCGATGGCTCAATAGGTAGAATGCTTACATTCCATGCCGAGAGCAAGGGTTCAATTCCCAGTGAGGGTATCAAAAATGATTTCCCGTTTCGGTGTCTATTTTAAACAGAAAATAAATACCGGCAAGGTGTACTTAGTGTACTAAGCCTTCAAAAAAATGAGAACCATCCCCCCGGGAGCTGGGAAACCCCCACTTTTACTGAAAGTGGCTGGTGTGAGGCCGGCCCCCTTACCCGCCACATGCGACCTGTAACTGTAACTGTAACTCTGTCGCCATTCCGCTAGGGGTGGCCAGAGCCTCTGCAGAGTTGCCTCCATTTTTTCCTATCCTTACATACCTCTTTCAATTCATTCATATCCATCACCTTTTTCATGCATTTTCTTCTTTTACGCTCACTTTGTATATCCCATTCTTTCACAATCTCCTCAATCTGATCACTCCATACTTTTCTCGGTCGTCCCTTCCCTCTTTTTCCTTTCACACTTTCTTTGTATACATACTTTGTCAGTCTATCATCATTCATTCTTTCCACATGCCCAACCCATCTCATCACATTCTTTTGTACCTTAACTTTCACATCCTCTTTCAAATTACATTCTTTTTTTGCCCATTCATTCCTAACTCTATCCCTCAGAGTTTTTCCTGTCATGCTTCTCAAATGCTTCATTTCCACCGTACATACTTTACTCATTTCGCTATCGTTCACTGTCCATGCTTCACTTCCATACATCAAAGTCGGTAACAATATGCCATTGGGAATAACGCAGGCGAGAAGTTACACTATATATGTAGCTTAGTTGCGTGTAACGTCGTGGAGGTATGGATAAAAATTAAGGGATGATCAACTTACGTATGAAATTTTGAGTGTTAAAAATGACCATCTGTACACTGCAGACAACAAGTAGAAACGGTTAAATGGCTCTCCTGAAGATTCAACATTTTGTTGGTTGGTCATTTGATGGTCACAGTATGATGTTGCACGACATGTGCAGCTTAGTTACGCTCGCGCTGTTTCTTTCTATACTCGTACGATCATATTGTAGGAATGTAGTTTAAAAGATCAAAAACAGCCGGTCTAATAATATAGGTATATATTTGTATTTACACAACGTGAACCATAATAATTGTAGGTAGTTATATCGCTGCCTTAGTTCTCGTTTATCGTATACGCCATTGAGAAAATTTTACATGAGCAATGTTTGCATGTATTCTGGACCAATGTGTCTTATGAAAACAAGAAATTTATTTAAAAAATATTTAAAAGAACTCTCACATTATCGAGTTTTACGGGTTTTCTTAGCTCAGATTGTGTAGAATTTGATTCTTAAGACAACTGCATGAAAAAGTCATATTTGACAAGATTGGCGTATACGATAAACAAGAACTGGGGGAGCGATATGTGTGGAGTCTTGTCTTGTCTTGTATCCTGCCGCCATTCCTCTAGGGGTGGCCAGTACCTCCACATAAGTGCATCCACTTGACTCTGTCCCTGCATACTTCTTTCATCTCATCTAATTTCATCACTCTTTTCATGCATGCTCTTCTCTTGTTTCCACTCTGTAAATTCCATTCATTCGCAATCTCACTTATCTGATCAATCCATTCTTTTCTAGGTCTTCCCCTTCCACGCTTACCTATTACATTCCCTTTATACACTCTTTTTGTCAGTCGGTCTTCATTCATCCTTTCAATATGTCCAAACCATCGCATCACACTTCTTTGAACTTTCACTTTCACGCTTTCTTTTACTCCGCATTCATTCATAACCCATTCGTTTCTCACTCTATCTTTCAGTGTTTTTCCTGTCATACTTCTCAAATGAGCCATTTCTACGGTGCATACCTTATTTACTTCTCTTTCATTCACCGTCCATGACTCGCTTCCATACATCAGGGTCGGCAACAATATACAATTGTGTACCGCCATTTTCATTTTCTTTGGTATCCTTTTATTCTTCGCTATTCTACCAAACGCTCCTATCACGCATCTTCCTTTGCTGGCACGCTTCTCTAATTCCTTCGTCATCTTACCATTCGCCTCAAACTTGCTTCCTAAATAGTCAAACTCATTCACTACTTCAACTTTTTTTCCATTCAAATTAACTGTAAGTTCCTCACATACTTCATTCCTGTCAAAAACTAATATTTTTGTCTTATTCGCATTCACTTTCAAGCTATTTTTACAAAACGCATCATTCAGTTTGGTTAACATCGCTTGGAGTTCCTCCGCCGAGTCAGCTAAAACTATAGCATCATCAGCAATAAAGAAGTACTCCAACTCTTGTTTCACCCACTTTCACTCCGCTCTCTGATATTCCAGCTTCTTTTATGCAACTGTCCATGATTATATTAAACAACCATGGACTCATCACGCAGCCTTGCCTCACTCCCTTATATACATCAAACCAGTCACTATATCTCCCATCCACTCTTACACATGCCGAACTATTTTCATAGATGGCACGTATCACATTCAGAAGGTTGTCATTCACACCGTACTTCCTGAGAACATTCCACAACATACATCTGTCCACCGAGTCAAAGGCCTTCTCGAGATCCACGAAGGCTGCGTAGACCACCCTCCCCACAGCCAGATGTTTTTCAACAATCTGTCTGAGAGTAAAGATTTGGTCCACACAACCTCGTCCTGGCATAAAACCAGATTGAATATCAGAGACCCTGTGATCGGTGGCCATTCTCACTTTTTTTATGACAATTTTGCATAAGACTTTCCCAGGTATACTAAGGAGACTAATGGGCCTAAAGTTACGGCAGTCTTTCTTGTCCCCTTTACCCTTGTAAATAGGGACAATGACCGCCTTTCTCCAGTCCATCGGTACTACCCTGTCTTTCATACACATCTTGCATAATTCAAACATCCACTCTACCACACATTCTCCTCCTGCCTTTAACATCTCGGCATTCAATCCATCCATACTTGCAGCCTTTCCATTCTTCAGCTCTTTTATGCTTGCTTTTATTTCCTCTTTCAAAATATCCTCATTACTTTCATTTGTAGGGTCACATTCATATAAATTTCTTTCGCCCTGTCCTAATATTTCTTCAAAGTATTCTTTCCATCTGTTACATACATCGTCTTCATCCCACAGCAAGACTCCCTGCGCATTCTTTATGCCCGGAGTTGTTGCTCCCACACTTTCGTTATTATTCCGAACCCAACTCCAGAACATTTTTTTGTTGGTGTGGAAGTCCTGCTGTGCCCTTTCATTATTTTTCTTCTCTAATTCCATCTTACTTTCATACACAAGCTTTTTAGTATTCATTTTTGCCCTTATATACATCATTTCCAAATTCAAATTACCTTTATCTTTCAACCATTTCTTATACGCTTCCTTCTTTTGCTCTACTGCTTCTTTCACTCCATCGTTCCACCAGGCATCACCTTTTTTCTTACCAACATTTGTTTCTCCGCATGTCATTCTAGCAGATTCGGTCAGTTCTTTCTTCATCATTTGCCACACTTTTTCCACACATCCTTCATCTTTCATTTTTTGTAGTTCATCCATATTTAATCTTTTGGCAACCTCACTTTGATATTCATCTTGCACCTTGTCATCTTTCAAATTTTCCACTTTTATTCTTTTCATTCTTAACAATAATTTTTTCTTTCCTTTTTTACAATCCCCTACCATTATTCTCGCGCATAGCAAATAGTGGTCTGTGCTGAGTTCAGCTCCACGGTACACTCTTGCATCTCTCACACATCCTCTCATTCTTTCATCCACGCATATATAATCATTAATTGTTCGATTGCCTGCCCTATTTTGCCATGTATAGAGATGTGGAGTATTATACAGTATGTTTATATATCTAGGTACAACGTGTTGGGTTGTAAAATGAATATTTGGATATTGCCACCACATGTTGAAAACGGGGCAGCATCTAGAATTATTCATAATCTCCTGGAATGGGTTGCTGCGAGCCCGAATGGCTGGGTTCAGAGACAGAATAGAATCCAGCGAGAACTCTCTGATCGCAGCAATCAGAGGCCTGAAGTGGGAGTTGGGCATAATTATGGCGTCATTGGGCAATGAACCTAAAGCTTACCTAGCCAGTATTACTTTTTTTCTATGAATGATGAATGAAAGAAGTATGTAAGGATAGAAAGAAATGGCGGTTGATCTGTAATGTTGGCAGCTAGGGTTTATTAAAGTGAAATTGGTTTTATGATTTAGTTTTTTTTGATGTCCATGACCATGTTTATATTATATTATTGTTTATTAATTTTAAAAATGTAATTTGTGATGTTTGTTCCTTGACTTATAGGTTGGTATGCGGCTGACCACCCATACTGTAAAAAAAAAGGTTCACTTTGCCAAAGTCACCCCTGTTTCAGGGAAGGGCGGCAAGAGTTGCAGGATTATGTTCATTTGAGATTGGGTTTTTATATTGTAGGCCCACATGCGGCATGTGTTAGCTCGAAATTATACATGTCTGCTTGTGGGAACGCATTTAATATCAATCTTAAATGATATATATCTTTGCAGCTTAGATTAGATTAGATAAGATTGGTCATGTATTGCACCCTCCACATGACTGAGCTGGAAAAAACATTTATACTGAAAATAAGAGAACCGTGAGAGAGAAGAGCATGATGAATAAAATGATGTGCAAGGATTGAACAAAGTGAAGACTGGCGACGTTAAAATTTTCCCGAAGACTCAAGACGATAATTTTTCCCAAAATTTTTTTTTAAGGATTCCTGTGCGGGAGGCTCCCCAATTCTTCAAAGTCTTGGGGGTCCGCAGAGGTGTTGCTTGTGTTGTTGCTTCTGTCGTGAGGCGCTGCAAGGAAGTGGCGATTGATGTTGGTTTTGAATAAAACCGGATTAAATTGGAAAGGGAACACAGATACTGGTAGACCATTCCATAAACGGGCAGTTTGGCAAAGGAATGAGTCATGAATACGCCAAGTTCTTATAGTTTTGAGATCGACTGCAAAGGGATGAATGAGAGTCGTCCTACGAGTTTTCCTTTCTGAAATGCGAGGGGGAGGGATTAATGAATAAATCTCCATAGTCTCGTCCTGCAGTCTCGTCTGACTCCAGCCCTGATCTGAGGAAGCGAGGAGATGCATTTGTATAGTATTTAGGAGACTGCGTTCGTTAGCCCAAGTATAAAACTTGTGTAAACTTAACCATGTTCCATATCATTAAATGTATAGAAGCTAAATCATTCTCTGGAAGCACTGTTTTGGTTTTCATAGATTTTTTGACTATTAGATGGTCGAGTTTGAAAGTGAACTTTTATACTAGGGGCACTTAACTCAGAAACTGGGATGCACTTCGTCATGCTTTGGCACATCATCATATTATTTTGTTCTCTAAAACAGTAGCACATAATATATGAATGAAGATATTAAATTTCTAGAATAACCATGTTACCGTTTTTACTCTCTGAACCGGTCCTTGTAAATAGAAGGTTTATTCGAATCCCGGCCGAGAACAAAAAATATACCATTTGAATTTTCAAATTTGCTCTTCGCTGGGTTGAAAAATTTATAAACCTTTACCAAAGACCGGTTATCAAAAGGTCCATCCAGACTTACAGCAACTAGGTCTTGCTTGAGAATTGGCGCTATATAGCGAAGACTAAGCTCGTAAAAAGTCCGGTCGATAGATCAGTTGGTAGAATGCTTGCATTCCATGCCGTGAGCTCGGGTTCGATCCCCACCGAGGGTGTCAGAAATGATTACTCGGTTCGGTGTAGGTATATTTCAAACCCAAAATAAATAACAGCAAGGTGTGGGTACTCAGCCTTCACAATAAATGAGAACCAGCTCCCATGAGAACTAGGAAACCCCCACATCAACTGAAAGTGGTTGGTGTGAGGCCGGCCCATAGACCCGTAAAAATAAATAGCCACATGCAACTCCTTCTGGGATAACGCAGGCAATAAGTTACACTATATGTGTTGCTTAGCTATTTTAAGAAACGTCCATCCAGTCTAAAAGCAGCAAGGTCTCGTTGAAAATTGGCGCTTTCGACGACCAAGCTCGCATAGGGCTCATGAGTCGTGATCCACCTAAAAACAGTTCTTACCAAAAAAATCATCTTACAAATTTAATACGCTTATTAATTTTTGAAATTAGGTCAATGTACTTTGATTACAAGTCCAGATTTCCGATCAATTATCTAACCAAAACAATCAATGCATTGTCAGTTTCGAAATCAGATCACTCGACCACTGCCCCATCAGCTGATGTGTCCTAGATGTGCTGAAAGTATTGAATATTGTGGTCAATTGACCACTGTATGTACTTACAAGTTGTTTGGTAGCATACAACGTCATGACAGACTCATCCATTGATTTATCGCTTTATAACTGATGCAATAAAACTGTCATCGGAAACTAAAGTAGTCTGAGATTTCCAATTCGACATGCATCATCATGAGCTCGACAGTACTTGGTTTTGGGCCTTGGCTGAACCCAAGATTCTACTATGTAATATGCAGGTGAGACCAATCATGACATATGGATTCGAGACAAGAGCGCAGACACTTCGAGAACCAACAGCCTACTCAGAACATCTAAGATGAAAACACTCCGCGCCATTGCTGCAAAAACACTGAGAGACCGATTGAGGAACTCAGAAATCAGAAGCAAAAAGACCACTACGCTCTGCCCTTACTGCTGTCAACAAGGTTATAGTGCCCAATAGAGCAAACACATCAAAGTTTGCAGACAGAAGCTTTGCGGTGGCCGGGCCGGTGGCCTGGAACAATTTACCCATCGGTGTTCGCGCGAACCAGCCTACCACCACCTTCAGAAAGGAACTGAAGACACTACTTTTCTCGAGAAGCCATGGCGCCCTTGAGATGGTCCTGGACCATTAAATGGCGCCACAGGAAAGAAATCATCCATCATCATCATCATCATCATGTGCGATACTGAAGACATCGTCAGATGGAGCAGGAAGAGGAGACGGTTCTGGAGGGACCATATATGATATATGGTGCTATGTCTAATCGAGTGCCCTATATAAGCTTGGCTTTTTTCTTCAAAATGCGACTTATAAGCTCTCTTATCTCTTCTACGTCCCGCAACACCTCTTCGTCGGACTTCTTTTCGACCTACGATGTCTTGGACATTTTTCTACAAATCCACATCTCGAATTAATGTTTGGAAACCGTGCATTTATAGTTGCTGTTCCTCTGGCCTGGAACTATCTACCACATCATGTGAGAGAGCTAGAGGACCATGGAGAGTTCCGGAATGCACTGAAGACAAGCAAATTTCTGGCATCACATGCACAAGCGCTCTTGGAGTGACTACATCACGAAACGGCGCCATAAAGAAATCATCAACTCATCATTATCATGCAAATAGGAGGAGACATCCATGAGCCGCTTCACATCCTTAAAGTATGAATTTCTTGGGTGACCTTTTGTTCGTCTTTCCAAGATTTTGCATTCGTACATGTTGTTTAGAAAGGTGCTATGTCTAATCGAGTGCCCTATTAGCTTGGCTTTCCTCTTTAAAATGTGACATTATGATGAGCTATCTTCTCTCTTTTACGTCCCGCAACACCTCTTCGTTGGACTACTTTTCGACCCAAGATGTCTTGGACATTTTTCTCCAAATCCACATCTCGAATACCTCCAAGCGGTGTTTTTCCAATAAGGTATGGAATGAAATGACCGGCAAATGTTCTATTATGGAAGAGCAGCGTTCATTGGCCCACAAGTCTTTCATCTGTTAATAGAAGCAGTAGGTATGAGAGTAGAGTGCGAGTAGGACCTGCTCTATTTATTACCACAGCATGGCTGCCTTCTATTTGTGTATTTAATGGTGTTACGAGTCAATATAAGTTGATTCAATTGAAAAAAAATGGCCTTTTTATGTCTTCATCGTCTTTTGCATTTACATTAATTGTCTCGCTTGCTCAGTGTCCAGGGCTGGAAGTCTCATCACCACGGTAATTCTTACCTACTAAATATCGGTAATATTTGTATGAAGACCTGTCAATCCAAGATGGCCGCAAGTGAACAGCTGATTAGTCTAAGCCCCCTTGGGAGCTGGGAAACCCCCACTTCAAGTGAAGTGGTCGGCGTAAGGCCTTAGTTGTAAAATTAAATAGGTTCCATTCGCCATATGCGAAACCATTCGAGGAATTTAGAGGAAATGCGGCAAGAAGTTACACTACACGTGTAGCTTAGTTGCGTTGCGTTATATAATCCATCTATAATCTAAGTTGCAAGGATATATTCATTTAAAGCTCTCAGAGGTATGCCCACAAGCAAACACGTATAGTTCGCGCTTACAAATGCTGAATGTGTACTTACAAATAAAATCCAAACTTTAAATAAACATAAGCCCTACAACTTTTGCCGACCTTCCGTGACACAGGGGTGACATTGGCAAAGTGAACCATTTTTTACAGTACGGGGGGTCAGCCTCATACCAACCTATAAGTCAAGGAATACGAATAATAAATAACATTTAAGTATAAAAAAGAAAAAAAACCTTAAAAGAAATCTGTACAAAAAAAGTCAATAATTTCCTATACAAAAATGTGGCAAATTTATATACCAAAATTACAAATCAACATTGCAGATTAGCCGCCACTTCTTCCTGTCCTTGCATACTTCTTTAATTTCATTTAGAGTCATTATAACCTTTTTCATACACGTCCTCCTTTTATTATGACTCTGGATAGTACCTATATATTGGCAGCTTAGATTATAGATTATGGAAATACTTCATTTTTTCTAACCTACTTGCGCAAAATGATATTATTCATAAACGTGGGATAGCTTTATCTAAGCGGAAGTGCTGTTTGTATATAAGGCTAGAAGCTGGACTTGTATATATAGTGGTGTAAATGTAAAGTACATAATGTAATGAGCTCGAAATGTAATAAAAATCCTTCCGAATGAATAAAATGTCAGTCGGTACATCTGCGATTTAAATCAAAGCGCATTTGAAAATGGAACGTCTGTTCGCCATTTGAATATTTGAAATTGGAACGGAACGTCTGATATCATAATAGTAGCAAGATAATAAATATCAGTTTTTTTTGTTTTTTGTTTTGTGCACAACATGTCACCCTAATTACAGTGCACCCTCACAGCTATCAACACGCTCGCGCTGGGAGGAACTCTATTGCTAGATTTATAAATCTTAATAAATTACACTCAAAAATGTCTATATTTGACTTATAATTTAAAAGAGCTTTATACTCCGAGTCACAGGGTGTTGCGCCACGACATCAGTACGGCTTTTCGGTACATGAAATAGATCATGTCCTCGCCCTCGGGTGTAGTCGTCAGGCACATACAACCTGTAGCCCTCCAACAGGGTGGGACTGTCAATTAAGCCATTGATGACCTTATGAGTGAGCACCATAAGGGACCTGTTGCGCCTCGTTTCCAGAATATACCATGTTTATGGATCGCAGGCATAGAATCAAAGATGGCAATCGAGTATTATCCCCATTATCGAGTATGGCCGCCATTTCTAGTCTGGTATGAAAATAAAGAAGTATGTAGGTACCCTAAGGATAGAAAGAAATGGCGGTTGATCTGTAATGTTGGCGGCTAGGGCTAGGGTTATTATTATTTTATTTTATTTTATTATGATTTTATATTTTGTATTTGTCATATTATTATTTGTTTATTTAAAAAATATTATTTGTTGTGTATGTTACATGGCTTATAAGTTGTTATTTTTTACACCCATGCTGTAAAAAATTCACTTCTTTAACGACAATGTCACCCCTGTTTCAGCGAAGGACGGCAAGAGTTGCAGGGTGTATGTCCATTTGAGATTTGGGTTTTTATGTTGTAGGTTCACGTGTGGCATGTGCAAGCGCGAACTTGTACGTGTCTGCTTCATGCTTGTGATAATGCATATAATGTGAATCTTCAATGTAACATATCTTTGCAACTTGATTAGATTAGAGATTAGATTAGTATGTCCAAGAAGTTGCGTGACCAACTTGATTCTGTGCAAAGGAGGGCAGTGAGGTTGATCAATGATCCTTCTCTGACATCCGATCTGCAGCCGCTCCAGCACAGAAGAAAAGTTGGAATGCTCAGTCTATTTTATCGATATTACCACGGAGCTTGTTCTAATGAGCTCCATTCATTAATCCCTCCCCCTCGCATTTCAGAAGGGGAAACTCGTAGTACGACTCTCATTCATCCCTTTGCAGTCGATCTCAAAACTATGAGAACTTGGCGTTTTCATGACTCATTCCTTTGCCAAACTGCCCGTTTATGGAATGATCTACCAGTATCTGTGTTCCCTTCCCAATTTAATTCGGTTTTATTAATAACCAACATCAATCGCCACTTCCTTGCAGCGCCTCACGAGTTCACATGCGGCATGTGTTAGCGCGAACTTATACGTGTCTGCTTGTGCGAATGTATTAAATATGGATCTAAAATGATATAATATATCTTTGAAACTTAGATTTAGATTTAGACTCATGCGGGGCTATTCTTAGACATTTTGGTCGTCGGTTGAGCCCACGCTTTGACAAACTAATGGTACCTGCGCTGGAAGTTTCATCAGCACGGTCATTCTTACCTACCGAATTTTGGTAATATTTGTATGAAGACAAATCAGCTGTTCACTTGCGGCCATCTTGGATTGACAGGTCTTCATACAAATGCATCATTAGTTAGTGAAAGCGTGGGCTCAACCGACAACTAAAATGTCTAAGAATAGCCCCGATGGAACGCATCATTTATTTTTTTATACATGGCAATGATTTGAAATTAGGTTAAATCAACATTGCAATAATTATACTTTTTAGAATGAATATAATTTTAATCTATTTTGTTCCAATTTTGAGGGCAGCGGCACAAACATCCTTCAGTTTAAAAAATGTAGCATTTCCATCTCATATTATTACTTATGTACTCGGTAATCTCAAATGACTTGCAAAGGTTATCTATCGCCTTCTGACACATTTATCAAAATGTTTCCTACATCATGTAGAATCAATAATAATATTAGGATGATTTATTTGGTGAGCGCTGTTTTTGTGTGTATCACACCTCAAGAGCCCTCTGCGAGCTTGGTCGTCGCTGTAGAAAGCGCCAATTCTCAAGCAAGACCCAGATCCAAGACCAAGACCAAGATCTCTATCCCCTCCTACCAACACCTCCCCGCGCCAACCAAAAAGTGTATAGTGTATACTTATTACGAACCAAAACGATTACCGACGGCTCTTTGAGCTTGTTCTTGGGAAACCTCTTCGGGAGGTCTATGACACTTCTCAAGCAAGACCCAGTTGTTGTAAGGTTGGATGGACCTTTCAGTGACCGGTCTTTGGTAAAGGTTTATGAATTTTGTAACTCAGCAAAAAGCACATCCGAAATATAAATGGTATATTTTTTGTGCTCCGTCGGGATCCGAATCCACAACCTTCCATTTACGAGTCCGAAGTGTTGCCACTGGACTACGGACCGGTCCAAGTTATGTTTATGTTTTGGTGATGAGTTTTTTTTCTCTCTACTTTATTTTTCAGAATTTTTTTACATCAGGTATAGGTAATGTGAGTAGTTTTTGAGAAGATATGGAAAAAAAAATCCAGAAATTGTTATTAACATTCGGAAATTAATCACTCGGCAGTAGGTAGGTACATTATACGGACTCAGTACTTGAGGGAATGCATCGTCTTCTACTTCCCAGTCGCCTTCCCTACAATTTCAGCTCATGTGGCATCTCAATTCTAAATATAAAATATCGTAAAGCGTTTCCTACTGTAAGTGAAGACTTTATTGCTATCGCCTATCACAGAACACTTGTGATTGCTTTTGAACGCTGAAGTTGACAGTTGCTTTAGAGTTTACGACAAGAGTTAAAGATACAATCTACACGGTAGGTGTATATACCGACTAGGTCTCTAAAATGGTATGAAACGGATTCATTTTGCACCAAGTATTCGAGCCTGGAAGTCTCATCACCACGCTAATTCTTACCTACCGAATATCGGTAATATTTGTACGAAGACTAATCAGCTGTTCACTTGCGGCCATCTTGCATTGACAGGTCTTCATATAAATGCATCATTAGTTTGTCAAGGCGTGGGCTCAACGGACGACTAAAATGTCTAAGAATATCACCGTTAGAGCTGCATACGTAAATAAATTGTTAAGAATGCATTTAGGTAAGTAAGCATGCAATGGTAAATGTAAGTAAGCATGCAATGGTAAATAGAATGCATGGGGCCATTGACTTATGACATCTGTGGACTAGAAATTATTTTAATGAAAATAGACATTAAATATCTGTTTCAATTGACTTAAGAAAATGGTCCTAAGAAAGAAAGAGAACAAAAAACTTCACAATTGCAGTTCTATGTGTACTACGAGAAAACTCAGGCGAATATAAAAATGTTTCTAGAAATGTGGTAACATTGCTGCGTGCGTGCTACGTCCGAACCAGTCCGGACATATTACGCATGCGGTATAAATATTGTGATCGATAAAATTGACGAATTTGAAAGGAAAAAGGCATTATTTTAAGACATTATGGCATGTGTTATGATTGAGTGTCAAAACACAAAATGGAGAAAGCAAGAAAACATAGAATTTGACACGTAAAAACATGTTTTGTATCCACTGCAACGTTTGACAGGACTGAGACAAAGTGGTAGATATTATGTATCAATGCAGTAAGTTAGTTTATGCTCCTCTATGTTATTGCTCAATGCATGGGGCACTTATGTCCAATAGCAACAATTCATAATCATCCATTATCTAAACGTCTTATACCAAGACATATCAATTAAGAATCCTGTATACGTTCTACTGAGAGTCATTCGTAGACAGCGTAGTCTCTTCATCATCATTGGTACGGTAACCTGGGATAATAATAATAATATTAATATTAGGATGATTTATTTGGTGAGCGCTGTTTTGGTGTGTATCACACCTCAAGAGCCCTCTGCGAGCTTGGTGGTCGCTGTAGAAAGCGCCAATTCTCAAGCAAGACCCAGTTGTTGTAAAATTGGATGGACCTTTCAGTGACCGGTCTTTTGGTAAAGGTTTTATGAAATTTTCAACCCAGTGAAGAGCACATTTGGAAATATAAATGGTATATTTTTTTGTGCTCCGCTGGGATTCGAATCCTTAACCTTCAATTTACGAGTCCGAAGTGTAGCCACTGGACTACGGACCAGTCCAAGAAATGCCAACAACACGCGTTGTACCTGAGCGGTCACCCATCCAGGTAGCATCCGCGCCTAATGTTGCTTAACTTCGGTGATCTGATGAGAACCGGTGCTTTCAACATGGTATCGTCGTTGACTATTGGATAAGTTTTGAGCCTCCTTAATAACGCTGCCAGCGCTGTATTTTCACCCGAATAAAGACCACTGGGGGCCCTGGTGCGGGGAATGCAGGGGGCCCCCAGCCCTCTACCCCCTCCCGCCAACACCTCCCCGCGCCAACCAAAAAATGCACACCTATTACGAACCAAAACGATTACCGACGGCTCTTTCAACGGCTGTAAAAATGGTTCACTTTGCCAATGTCACCCCTGTCACAGGGAAGGACGGCAAGAGTTGCAGGGTGTTTTGCCCATTTGAGATTTGGTTTTTATGTTGTAGTTTCACATGAGGCATGTGCAAGCGCGAACTTGTACGTGTCTGGTTGTGAGAATGCATGTAATGTGAATCTCCAATGCAACAAATCTTTGCAACTTAGATTAGATTAGATTAGATCTTTGAGTTTTTTTTTTTGGGAAACCTCTTCGGGAGGTCTATGACGCTTGTTAGAGCGAACTTCGTCTTATCCTTTTTGTACAAATGTGTGTTGAAATATGTATTTTTCTGGAAAATTTCATATAAGTCGCCATGGGCGTCTTTGGTCTCGAAGGCTGCTTGTGATTCGGACCCCAAAAATAATTAAATCTCTAAAAATTAATTTCCAAAAAGTCTATGAGGGCGTGGTTGTGAATGTTTTAAAAACGTGAACAAATTTATGTCAAAAAAAGGACTTGAGTATATTTTTCTAAAAAAACCCCTTTTTTGATTGCCTTGGTTGATTTTATTCAAAACCAACATCAATCGCCACTTCCTTGCAGCGCCCCACGACAGAAGCAACAATTCAAGCAACACCTTTTCGGCATCCTTCTAGGCAGGGTGACATGACATAGAAGTGGGGAGCCTCCCGCACAGGATTCCTTAACAAAACCTTCATAAATAAAATAAATAACAACAAAATATCAACACATAATAAAATACAATAAATTTAATGTCATAAAAACATTTTATAAATTCAAAATGACTTACATTATTCTGAAATCGCCCCTGGAACACACCATATACTTTACGCGAGTATTAATAAATAGTAATTTACATGTGTTAGCGCAAGCTCCCGGCTGCTGCTCCTATCTTGCTTTCACATGACACTTTATTTTATTTCAAGTAATTAATTGAAAATATTTGTAAACACACTTAATTCCCATCACTTTGATTTGGGATGTCAAATATTTTATAGCCCTACGTATTATTTTTATAGACAAAATACTAATATCGCAGCTTTTGCAGGCTTTCTCATGATGGTGCTTAGTTGAACGAAGAAGAAAAAGATGAAAACGGTGCACAGCTTAGTTGTTTTTAAAAAAATAATGAGAAAATTATTTCGTGTTATTTGATTTCATTTTTTATTTGATTTAAAAAAAACTTATTTGCCGCCTTTGTTGACATACGACTCATTCAAATTTTGTTCTGATTACTTTCATTATAATTAATTTCTTATATAATAAAGCGAGGCATAATAAGCTTATTTCATATGTTTTATTCAATTTGATTTATTGTTTACACTTTTGAACATTTCAAAAAACGTGTTGAAATAAAATTGATATGTAGGTACCCGCGAACTTTAAATTTACGAAATCGAGCGCGAAAACACCTCGCACTGGCTTGCCATACGGGCACAGACTGCTGATTACGCGATCGAGATTCTATTTAAGTACTTTCTCTTGCTCAGCGACTTTCTCTCACTGTGATTGGTTGGGGGCGTGTCTTAACGAGTGCGGGGGATATCCCATATGGTGGGAGAGTTTTAATTTGTCATTTCTGCACGACAGAGGGCTTGCTTACTTATCAAGCTGATCAAACAGTTCAACAGTTGATACCGTCCCACTAAAGAACAAAGTCAGTTTGTTTGGCAAAAGTACCAGATTTATTTTCTTTGTCACCGAACTCAAAGTGAAAATCATCACGGTGATACGAACATTTCTAAGCTACACATATAGTGTAACTTCTTGCCACGCTCTCCCCGGTAACATGTAGCGAGTCCAACCTATTTATTTTTACAGATAAGGGGGCTGGGGCTTACGCCAACCACTTCAGTTAAAGTGGGTGTTTTCCACTTCAATCATCACACAAAAATAGCGCTCACCCATGACAAATATGTTTTAGTATTTTTTTTTAAATAAAGTTAAAAAATTTCACTTTCACTTTCATGGCCGGTGTTAATAATAAACAAATCGTTGTTGTGTTCTTTCGGGTTTCACCATGGTCTATTTGCAGCTCCTACATCTTCGCGGAGACCGCCACACTGCTTTGATAACTCGCCTTGAGGATGCTTTCTGCTTGTGAAAGCGAAACGTCGGCAGTTATAGGAGCTGCAAATAGCACACGGTCAAACCCAAAGAACACAACAACGATTTGTTTATTTTCCTTTTTGATGTTGCTTTATGATGAAATGATCTTTACTTACAGTGTTTTTTTTCTCCAGAATCTTCCATCATGAAGACCAAGCTCCTGTTGGTGGCTGTGGTTCTAGCTGTTCTCATCCTGGATGTTTCCGCCCAAAAGGTAAACCAAACTTCCTCAAAACTGGGACAATTTATTATTTACAATAATAATAACTACACATTGAAAATTTATCAAACTGATATTGGACGAACCGTTATAAGAGAACTTACATTATTCTCGACGCTTTGTTAGCGACGTTGCTTACGTCTTCAGGCTTCCAGGCTTGATTTTTCAATGTTACTAATAAGTTCTTTATTGTTGCAGAAAAAGTTGAGAAAGAACCGGAAACACAGGACCTCTTCTGAAGCCCCAGCTCTGCTGAAAAGTGCGGAAATCCCTGACATAGAGATCAAGGAAAGAATTGCTGATGACAAATACCATGTAAGTTGACTTTATTCATCAGTAGACACCTCAATACCACCATCGCTTGAACCAGTAGTTCAGCGGGTGGGAGAGTCCAAGATCTAAGCTCTCCATCCACTTAACTGCCCTTTGTGTAGCTTCGTAACAGACCTGGGTTGGAAGTCTCATCACCACGGTATTTCTTACCTACCGAATATCGGTAATATTTGTATAGAGACTAATCAGCTGTTCACTTGCGGCCATCTTGGATTGACAGGTCTTGATACAAATATTACCGATATTCGGTAGGTAAGAATTGCCGTGGTCCGTAGTTCAGTGGTAACACTTCGGACTCTGAATGGGAAGGTTGTGGTTTCGATTCCCGGCGGAGCACAAAAAAATACCATTTCTATTTTCAAATTTGCTCTTAGCTGGGTTGAAAAATTCATAAAACTTTTACCAATGACCGGTCACCAAAGGTCCATCCAGCCTTACAGCAACTGGGTCTTGCTTGAGAATTGGCGCTTTGTAGCGACGACGACCAAGCTCGTAAAAAATTCGACAGCTCAATTGGTAGAATGCTTACATTCTATGCCGAGAGCAAGGGTTAGATCTCAAAGGTTTACTCAGCCTTCACAAGAAATGAGAACCAGCCCCCCCGGGAGCTGGGAACCCCCCACTTCAACTGAAAGTGGTTGGTGTGAGGCCGGCCCCCTTACCTGTAAAAATAAATAGATCCCGAAGCGCCACATGCGACGCCTTCGGGGATAACGCAGGCAAGAAGTTACACTATATGTGTAGCTTAGTTCCGTTTTTAGATAAGACTTCCAGCCCTGGAGAGTGTTTCTGATGGGGCACTGGTTCACGCCCTACAATCATATCCTGGAGCTGGCATCAGTCCCCATCTGTGCAATAGGCCAATAGCCAATAGGAAGTTTCAATGCTCTTGCTTTATCTTCCGTCTTCAACTAGCTTTCAATATTTCGGATCCAATAAGTATCTTGCTACTGCAGGAGCTTAATTATTAAATTTATTAAATGGAGATGTACTTGTGTATGGAATAAAAATCTGATTTGTTTGAATTTGCAGGAGAAGGAGCGTCTTCGTGTACAAGATTTAGCAAATCAATTGCCCAACATTGACAGTGACGGGGGAATAGCCATCGGTAAGTTGATATAGCAAACAATACTAATGACTAGGGCCCGGATTAATATGTAAATACATATTTTTTATTTCAATAGTTTCCATTAATTATTTAGTTTTCTACATAGATTATGATGTTTTGAGCTGGAAAATGCAGATTTTATTTTCCATATTTTTCCATATTTCTAGGTTAAGACCATATTTGCACACGAAAATCACATTAGTCCATATTTTCAATGTTCGGTACTTAAACTAGAGAGAACGGAATAATGTTTGCTTTCATAGCGCTTCGGAAATAATTAGTTCGCGGTTTGGCGCGGCAAATACTGAAAACAACGAGTAAAAAATGAACGAATCGTTTCGCTGTTCACTGCTCGGCCGGGCGTTCGCCCGAAGGCCGAACGTCAGCTCGTCGTCAGCCAGTCACAACTTGTTAATCGTCGCGCGTACTCGTGTCGCCTGCTTGTGTCGCGCACATTGAATTTCTTTGTCTTGCGTCGTGATTTAAGTATTCTCCTGCATATTATTATATCCGAATTATTTAACTGTGCCCATTGAAATAATGCCCAAGGACAAACAACCTTTGCGGTTTAAATTAGGAAAATATATTGAAGATTTCCCAAACCAGTCTCTGAGTACAGATGGTAATGTACTGTTTTGTAATGCTTGCGAAAAATCCGTTTCGACTGAGCAGCGTTTCTTAATATCACAGCATGTATCTACCACAAAACATAAGATGAATATCTCAAGGAAAAGCAAATTCAAACAACAATTTTTTTCTGAAGCAATAGCCAGCGGTTCTCAAAGTGATACTTTCTCGAAAGATTTGTGTCATGCCATGATGAGTGCAGATATACCTCTGTGGAAAGTAAACAATCCTGTATTGAAAAGCTTTCTTGAAAAGTACTCAGGCAAATCTATTCCCGACGAATCCACATTTCGGAAAAAAATCGTAAATGATATTTACGAGGATTGCTTGGCATCGATTCGAGAAGAAATTCAGAACGGACCTATATGGGTTGCAATTGACGAGACGACGGACGCCATGGGCCGGTGCATAGGAAATGTGATTATTAGGCTCCTAGTGGAAGAAAAATCCAGCAAATCTTTTTTGATAGCATGCGAAGAACTTCCTAAATGCAACCATCAAACATCAGCCAAGCTGTTCAACGATGCAATGAGTGTTTTGTGGTCCGATGGTGTTAAAAATGAACAAGTTTTCTTGCTACTGACCGATGCTGCTCCTTACATGGTCAAAGCCGGAGATGCCCTTAAAGTGTTGTATCCTAAAATGATTCACGTAACATGCTTGGCACATGGAATTAATAGACTAGCCGAATGCGTGACATTCCAGTTTAAAAATGTTGATAGTTTGGTATCAAATGTAAAGAAAATCTTTTTGAAAGCACCAAGTCGGATTTTAAAATTTAAAGAAATGCATCCAGACATACCTTTGCCACCAGAACCTGTGCTGACGCGTTGGGGTACGTGGTTAGCAGCGGTTGAGTACTACTGCGAGTATTATACTGAGATTAAAACGATTGTTTTTGAATTAGAAGATGAATCCGCTAGTATTTTAAATGCAAAAGAACTTTTCGAAAATGAAACTCTTCGAAATGATCTAATCTACATAAGAAGCAATTTTTGTTTTCTGTCACATCAGATCAAAGCACTGGAAAATCCATCAACATCATTAAAAGAAAATGTTAAGATCATTAAAACAATTGAAACCACAATTATGGAGGCGGAAGGCCCTGTTGCTGAATTGGTAAAAAACAAAATAAAGTCTGTACTTGAAAAAAATAAAGGGTATACAACGCTACAAAAAATTAACAACATGCTAAATGGAACAGCAGCTGGCAATCCAGAGGAGGCATATTCACCCTCAGAGTTGTGCAAATTTAAGTTTTCCCCAATCACATCCTGTGATGTTGAAAGGTCTTTCAGTCAGTATAAGGCGATGTTTCGAAAAAACAGGCAAGGTTTTAATTTTGAAAATTTAAAGGAACATGTTATTGTGTACTGCAACAACTCGACTAAAAAGATAGACGCAGAGTAAATATAAGTCACTTTAAGTTCTTTGATTTTATATTTTATGTTCTTTGATGTTAAAATAAAGGGTTTTGTACTGGGTAACAGTTGTTTTTTATTCCATATTTTTCCATATTTCAGTTTTTTATATCCATATTATATTTACATATTTCGTGATTTTTGATACATATTAATCCGGGCCCTACTAATGACAATACAATACTAATGAAAAGTTGTAAACTTTAAACTAAAGTTAACTCTACAGTAAACTCTAAACTAAAGTTGTAAACTTTCACTTTCATGGTCGGTGTTATGTAATATAGTTTTTCATTCATTCCCTCGAGCGGGGAACATTTCCAAGGCTTGAAACGATGGGGCACCTTTATCCTCCGTTTGCTTTGGCAACTGGAACTTGAAAATGTTCCACGCTCGAGGGAATGAAACGTCAGCAGACAAAATTACTGAAAAGAGAACATGGTCTAATCCAAGAAAAACTATATTATCAATAACAATGATTTATTCCAAATATCTAATAAGACGTAATTGGTTCACCTAGTCCACAACACCCAGTAGAAGAAGTGTTGGGAGCTCCATCGGGGTGGCCAGTTAATTTGAGCATCCCCCTACTCTGTATTACTGTCCAAAAACAGATTCAGGGAGAAGTACTGAGGGACGTGCAAAGGCTTAAAAAAATTACAAAAGCCCTTATTTAGAACTACGGGGAAGTTAAATTGCCATGATAATCTTCGTTCTTCCATAAGAAAGATTTTAAAGACAAAAAACTTTACAAAGAATTTCCAGAGCTTGTTCTTTTGTCAGATCCTTGCAAGGAGATCCAGTGTGGAGCCGGGCGCATCTGTGAGATCAACGAGGAGGGAGAGGGAGAGTGCATCTGCATCAGGGAGTGCCCCTTTGAAGTGGATGACCGCAGAAAGGTGACATATTTAACTAATCTCCCATATTCATGCAGAGCCTTGATCTCCCATAGCACTGTCTTCCATTCATCCTGTCCCCAGCCACTGACTTTCCATTGTGTACCGCCAATCTCATATTCTTTGTGAGTTTCCTATTTTTTGCAATCCTTCCAATTTTACTGAAACCCCCTCATGACCTTATTGTATTTGTGCAAACTTTGGTTTCTTGCAGGTGTGCTCCAGCGCCAACGAGACCTGGAACTCTGACTGCGAGGTGCACCAGCAGAGGTGCCTGTGCCTGACGGGGCAGGACGGCTGCAAGAAGCAGGAGTACAGCCACGTGCAGATCAACTACTACGGACAATGCAGGGACATGCCAGTAAGGAAGTCTATGGATATCAGTGGCGAAGGGTGCCATACAAGCCGGTTTCCGTCGGCTTCCCTTTTAAAATTATGTAACTAAGTAATAATAATAATAATAATAATAATAATAATAATAATCTAAGTTGCAAGGATATATTCATTCAAAGCTCTCAGATGTATGCCCACAAACAAACACGTGTAGTTCGCGCTTACAAATGCTGATTGTGTACTTACAAATAAAATCCAAACCTCAAATGAACATAAGCCCTGCAACTCTTGCCGAAATTCCCTGAAACAGGGGTGACATTGGCAAAGTGAACCATTTTTTACAGTATGGGTGGTCAGCCTCATACCAACCTATAAGTCAAGGAATACGAGTAATAAATAACATTTAAGTATAAAAAAAAAAAAAAAAACAACAACAAAACCTTAAAAATAAATCTATAAAATAAATCTATACAAGTAGTTAACAAATATAGGCACAAAGTAAAAAAATACATTTTAAACCAAAGAAACAATACATATTTTTCTCCCATTGAAACCATGCAGTCTACTTTATTATCTTTCTGCCTCATTTTAAACGGGAAACCGATGGAAAACGGCTTGTATGGCACCCTTCGCCACTGATAGATATAAATATCAGGCTTATTTATTACACGAATGATACAGGAGCGCTGTTTTTGTGTGTGTGTGTCACACCTCAAGGGCCCTCTCCGATCACAGATAAGACTTTTTTAAAAGGTGTGTCTTGAGTGCTCCGCGATATACGTGCACAGATTTGGAGTTCTTCACTGCGGGTGGCAGTCTGTTTCACTCAACCGGACCTGCTACACGGAAAGCGTGGCCTCCGAAATTTGTATAAATCTGACGGCGCGGCTGAACTAGGTTAATTTTCACGTTTTCTAAAAATGGTCAAAAACTGTTAAGCGGCAAAGCCAGGCATAGAAAACATTGAGTGCGGTTCTTCCATTGATATTTTAAATTTATAACTAAGGTTCTTTCTAAAATGCTAAGTTTCATTCAAAAACGGTCAAGCCGTACCTATAGCCGTATGAAATATACTAGTTGACCGATTCTCATACCTATCAGAAATGCGTACAAAATTTCATAAGAATCCGTCAAGCCGTGTTGGAGGAGTATGACCACAAACACTGTGACAAGAGATTTATATATTTGAGATTATTCCAGGTGTGCAGCGAGGAAGAGATGTCTGACTTCCCCAGGCGCATGCGGGACTGGCTGTTCAACATCATGAGGGACCTGGCTGATCGCCGCGAGCTCTCGGAGCACTACCTGGACATGGAGCGCGAGGCGGAGACCAACCTCACCCGGCGCTGGATCAATGCCGCCATCTGGAAGTGGTGCGATCTGGACGCCAACGATAATGACAGGTCTCTTTCTTTCTAACACTCATTCTTCTGGACTGGAAGTCTCATCACCACAGTAATTGTTACCTACCGAATATCAGTAATATATGTATGAAGATTAATCAGCTGTTCACTTGTGGCCATCTTGGATTGACAGGTCTTCATACAAATATTAGCGATATTGGGTAGGTAAGAATTAGTGTGGTGTTGAGACTTCCAGCCCTGGTCATTTACCTCAAAACCCAAATGTTGTAAATGGCATAAATAATGTAAAATTCCTATTGAAAATGGTATAAAGATGTAAAACTTAAAGCTACAATTATAATCTTACATACCTATTGTTTCCTCAATAAGTTACAATTTATTGTAATTATAATAAAAATAGTGTATTATTCCACCTAAACAGTTTAAATATAAAATGGTAGAAGATTTTTTTTATATGGTTGAGATTTCTAGTCTATAGCTTTCAAGTACCTATCTAATATGTAGTTACCATTGACTTATTATATCTGTGGACTGGAAATTATTTTAATGGAAATAAACAACATCTGTTTCAACCTACTTACCAAAATGGTCATTAGTAAGAAGGAGAACAAGGAACTTCACAGTTGCATTTCCATGTGTACAAAAAAACTCAGGCGAATATAAAAATGTTTCCAGAAAGGTGGCAGCATTGCTGGGTGCGTACTATGCCCGGAGCAGTCCGAACATAGTAGCATGCGGTATAAATCTTTTGATCGATAAAATTGACGCATTTTAAAGGAAAACGGCATTATTTTAAAACATAACGGCATGTTTTGGAATTTAATGTCAAAACACAAAATGAAGAATGCAAGAAAGCATAAAATTTGACACGTAAAAACATGTTTTGTATGACTACACAATTGCAATGTTTGACAGGACTGAGACAAATGTAGTAGATAGTATGTATCAATGCAGTAAGCTAGTTTCTGCTCCTCTATGTTATTAGTCAATGGTAGTTACTACTGCTAATTAATAATTATTAAATGTGTAAAGTAAGTAGCTATTTAATTATTAATGTGTACATAATGAATCCATTAATGTAGGTAGGTAGAAGACAAATAAAATTATTGTGCTTTTTAAAAAATAATCAGTCAAATTGCAAACTTTGGATTGCACCGGTGTTTGGCAGGCATTTAATAGTATTTTTAATCTAAATAAATCCAAAATGGCAATGATTTGTAGCGCTGCATTAAAAGCAATGAGACCTCTTGCTCATCAATCTCGTAAACTAAGTGCTGACTCAAAAAGTTTAAAAACAGTGCTTCAAGAAAAGATTCCTCGTGAACAAGAGCGAGTCAAAGCCTTCAGAAAAGCTCACGGCTCCAAAAAGATGGGTGAAGTCACTTTGGAAATGATGTATGGAGGAATGAGAGGAGTCAATGGACTGGTTTGTGAAACATCACTTTTAGATCCAGACGAAGGAATCCGATTCAGAGGCTTTTCTATTCCAGAATGTCGTAAACTTCTACCAAAGGCTGCTGGAGGATTTGAACCTTTACCTGAAGGTGTGTTCTGGCTTTTACTAACTGGCGATGTCCCAACAGACGCACAAGTTAGATCCATCTCAAAAGAATGGGCAGAGAGATCGGAAGTACCCGAACATGTGATCACTCTACTGAATGATTTACCGCGAAAAGTGCATCCAATGTCGCAGCTTTCAACCGCAATCACAGTTTTAAACAGTGAAAGCAAATTTGCGCAAGCAATGCTGGAAGGCGTACCAAAGAATAAGTATTGGGAATATGTTTACGAAGACTCGATGGATCTCATAGCCAAACTTCCTGTGATAGCTGCAATGATCTATAAAAATTGCTATCGGACAAATAACATTTTGGGAGCTGTTTCACATAAAACCGACTGGGCTGCAAATTTCGGAAAACTACTCGGATTTACAGATCCGGAATTCCATGAACTTCTCCGTTTATATTTAACGATTCATAGTGATCACGAAGGAGGCAACGTTTCAGCACACACTTGTCATTTAGTTGGTTCGGCTTTAAGCGACCCGTACCTTTCGTTCGCCGCAGGTCTCAACGGATTAGCAGGTCCTTTACACGGACTGGCGAACCAAGAAGTCCTGAAATGGCTTGAAAAACTAATTAATGAAATTGGTGATGAACCAACGGAGGATGCGATTAAGAACTTTGTTTGGAAGACGCTGGAATCTGGTCAAGTGATTCCAGGATACGGCCACGCTGTGTTGAGGATCACAGACCCCAGATACACATGTCAAAGAGAGTTTGCTTTGAAGCATTTTCCTGAAGACAAATTGTTCAAACTTGTGTCTAGCTTATACAACATCATCCCACCAATTTTGATGCAGTTGGGAAAGGTGCAAAACCCTTGGCCGAATGTCGATGCACATTCCGGGGTACTGTTGAAGCACTATGGCTTGGTGGAGACAAACTTTTACACGGTGCTGTTTGGGGTTTCAAGGGCTTTGGGCGTGTTGTCGCAACTGGTTTGGTCTCGTGCGCTGTTATTTCCTATTGAGAGACCCAAATCATTTTCAACGGAATCATTAACAAATATGTTTAAAAATTAGTGACGAGTGTACATAACCCTCTACGTCATCAATAAATTTACTTTCATTTTATATATTCATTGATTTACAATAAAATCTCTCATAATTATAGCCCATTACTTACTTACTTCTGTAATAATTTTATGTCTACAAATATCAGCATCAAAGGATCTAAAGCAATCTGGTAAGTCTCTTTGTTGTGTCGACTAAAACTTATTTTTTGGCTTTTATAAAAATAGTATTTAGTTACTTATGTATCCTTTCAAAACAGGGATGTTATGGATATGACACATACGGGGCAATTTTTAGACATTTTAGTCGGTGGTTGAGCCCACGCTTTGACAAACTAATGGTGCCTGAGCTGGAAGTTTCATCAGCGCAGTCATTCTTACCTACCGAATTTTGTAATATTTGTATGAAGACAAATCAGCTGTTCACTTGCGGCCATCTTGGATTGACAGGTCTTCATACAAATGCATCATTAGTTAGTCAAAGCGTGGGCCTAACCGATGACTAAAATTACTAAGAATAGCCCGGTTTATATCTAGGTACGGTCGTACGGATAAAGGAATACTATGTATGTCGGTTTCAAATATGGAATTATTTCATAGTATCATATTATATCAGTGGGTAGAAAAATGCATGGAGACTTATGGCAGCCAAATAGATTTGCTATAAGTACTACTTACATAATTTTTTGTATATTTTCATTATTTTTGTAATTTGTTGGAAATCAAATTCAGTACTTGTTTTAACAGTTTTGAATTTGAAGTCTGCACTTGTCAAAAAAATATTTTCTTACAATATTTGATAGATATAAACATAAACATGCTATCTATCTATCGACGTGGGACCGGGTCCAGCCTGCGCACCCCTACTTGCACACGCGCCTGAAATTAACACTAGCCATGAAAGTGAAAGTTTTAAACTTTTTAAATGTTATATATTGTTGTCGCTGCAGATCTGTCTCCCGCCACGAGCTGTTCCCTATTCGGGCCCCCCTGATGTCCCTGGAGCACTGCATCAGCCCCTTCCTGGACGGCTGCGACATGGACGATGACCACAGCATCACTCTGCGTGAGTGGGGCAAGTGTCTGCAGCTGGATGAGGTAACTCAACATTTCACTTATGTGCCGATGTTTCGTTCCCTCGAGCGGGGAACATTTTCAAGGCTCGAAGCGACTCTGTGCGCACGCCCATGTGTACCCTTGTGCATGCGCAGCCACCCCCCAACGCACCCACCCCGCCAATCATAATGAAGATACATGACAGAGATAAGCAGAGTACCAGCAGCCAGCCAGTTGCCAAAAGTAAACGGAGGATAAAGGCGCCCCATCGCTTCGAGCCTTGAAAATGTTCCCCGCTCGAGGGAATGAAACGTCGGCAGACAAAATTACTGTAAATAGAACATGTGGTCTAACCCGAGAAAAACTATATCATACACCGACCATGAAAGTGAAAGTTTAAAACTTTATTTAATTTCACTTATGTATCTGCGATGGTACACACTGATACAATGCAATGAAGTTCGTCTGATTTTTTTTGGTTTCTCTCAGCTCAGTTCCCTCCAAACAAGCTACTTCCTTATGGCCCTTTTCTCTTCACTGTTGGATATAGGCTTTTTAAAAACTCTCCACAGTTAAATAGGAATCTTAGGACTTTGACCTGAAAGATAGAGTGAGAAACGAATGGGTTCTGAATGAATGCGGAGTAAAAGAAAACGTGAAAGTTCAAAGAAGTGTGATGCGATGGTTTGGACATATTGAAAGGATGAATGAAGACCGACTGACAAAAATAGTGTATAAAGGGAATGTAATAGGTAAGCGTGGAAGGGGAAGACCTAGGAAAGAATGGATTGATCAGATAAGTGAGATTGCGAATGAATGGAATTTACAAAGTGGAAACAAGAGAAGAGCATGCATGAAAAGAGTGATGAAATCAGATGAGATGAAAGAAGTATGCAAGGAGTCAAGTGGAGGCACTTGTGTGGAGGTACCGGCCACCCCTAGAGGAATGGCGGCAGGATACAAGACAAGACAAGACCCAGCACCAAATAAAAAACCAGAGATTAAATAGAATAAATGTGTTGTGTTTAAAGTGGGCCTAACACCAACCACTTCACTTTGTTCCAAAGCATCCTTTATTTTATTTCTTGTATTATTTACTTTACAATTTGTTTTTTTTTTCAGAATGATCTAGAAGACAGATGCGATGACTTTGCAGCATCAAATTAAACATTCAAGTCCTTCATGTTGTAATTATAATAAACAAAACAAAGTAAGAGTTATTTGTACCCGTATTAGGAGTCTTTTTACAATACTTGAAGTATCGAGTATTCGAGAAAAATGTATGTGAGCTTGAAAAGCACCTCTGGCGAAACAAGTTACGAAACTTTTTTGCCAGAGGTGCTTTATAAGTTCACACACATTTTTCTCGAGTACTCAATACTTCGAGTATTGTGAAAATACTCGTACTTACTACGGGTACAGGTAGAACAGCAGGTTTATAAATCTTTTACATAATTCAACTATCATTTAGAAAGAAGGTAGAGGAAGAAGTTGCTTTGTCAGATATATATTCTACAACAATAAAATCAAGGAACTTGTAAAAGCTAGACACAAGAATACTCAAATGACTACTCAGAGCATCCAAAGTAAATATTTTTAGAATGATCATGAGTAAAGCATTGTAAGATTCCATCTGCAATGACCACACACAAAAAGTCTGTCAAATAGAGAGCATAGTGAGATGGAGCAGATCCAGGATGCGATTTCACAGAGAGTAGATATCCGGAATGAGTCATAAAAGGCTCACACGCATTGTAGGTACCTCAGAAGTTTATCTCCGCTATTCACATGGGAAGGAACCGTGATTTTTGTGTGAAAATTTTAATAAAGAAGTAAAGGATAATAATTACTTATTTAAAAAAATATTCTGAATAACTCCTCGTAAGTTGTACATCTTTGTTACCTTAGTGATTTTTTGTATACTTTCTACATCATTTAAAAATATAATATCATAGTATGAACCAATACTTAAGTACTTTAAGAAAGTTTGTGAATAATTTGTTTAGTAAAATATAATATTTTAGATCTAAATGTTCATAACTGCTGAAATATTAAAAATTAAGTTTTTTTAGAAAAACATATAGGTACCTAAAGAATTTAGCTGTATTTTGGTGCTATATAAAATTTTAAATTAAGAAGTATTTTGAAATAAAAAATAAAAATAAGAATATAAAAGCTAGAAAGTATCTATATATATCAACTTATACAATCTGTTCATTCATATTACTTTTTTCTGTATACTAAAATCATGTTTTTATACCTTCTTGTAAGTACTAATATAATGATTCTGTTACCAATGAATAACAAATATATTATTTTGAAATCAATTTTTATTTAAGTAACCTTTTGAATCCCTTGAATGAAATGACTTCCTGCGAAGAGTATTCAAATATGTAAGTAAGATAGCACATAAGTATCAACCAAATTTGGCCTGAAGGAAAGTATGTAGGTAAATAATTACCTTTTTATCTATGCTAAACACATACCTACAAAATAATATCAAATTAAACAATACATAAGTAATAATTCTGATCCAAGTTGCAAAGTAAATTAAATTTGAAAATTCATATTTCATCAGCAGATAAGTTTGCGCCTACACATGCCGCGTGTGGATTAACCATATAAACATCCAATCTAAAATGAACATAAGCCCTGCAACTCTTGTCGACCCTCCCTGAAATACGGGTGCCATTGGCAAAGTGAACCTTTTTTTACAGTATGGGTGGTCAGCTTCATTCCAACCTATAAGTCAAGGAATAAAATGATTTTTTATAATAAAATAATCTCTTCTGTACAATACAACATAAATCGGTAGGATCCGCTCAAAATGGTTCAGACAGTCTGGCATCAAATAAATACTTAGGTATTGCCAAAAGTGCTTTTAGCTGGCTAGCATAACGAACAAAGCGACCTTGAGACAGTCACTTAAAAAATAAACTACTAGAAATTCAACTTTACTCAAAAAACGTTTTTCGAAGAAATGAATTAGCCATATTATCATTTTTGTAAATGAAATTAAATCATTATTTAAAAATTCGTCATTTTTTAGATTACCCGCCATATTTTGAAAAGCAAGAAGTGACGCACAAAGCCACGCGTTGTTTTCTTAACTGCTTTGCTAGGTGGCAGCACCTCCCGACCCTTAATTCACACAGCGCATTCTGATTGGCTGACGCGGAGCCATCGGCGTGTCGTTTGCATTTCCAAGCTCCCCATTGGCTGATACACAATCGACTGCTGCCATCTTTCATATCCGTTGTTAGTCGTTTGGCGCCTTCCGATAGATAAGTATTGTGCCGTTCTCGCAAAGAAAAAAAGCTCCGACATGGTGAGTTCCCATCGAGTTTTCGTGTGAAATAAGTGAACATTCTTACAATTTTTAACTTCATTGGATTCGCCGCGTCGTTATCTATCGCCTGGCGAAATTTCAGTGCTCACACTCGAAAATTAACCGGATTTTCCATTGTTTTTAGGCTGGCGGCAAAGCTGGAAAGGATAGTGGGAAAGCCAAGGCTAAAGCCGTTTCTCGTTCGGCCCGTGCGGGACTCCAGGTATTTACGAATAATATTCCTATTTTTTTAAATCAATTTTAAAACATTCATTTGAATTATTTCGTGCTGTTTTATTGTTGTAAATTTCATTGTGTTTGTATTTGACTTGGGCAGTTGGCGGTTGTTGGGCCATTGACAGACCGGGCGTGTTTTTGTGTTTTTAATGAGGGAAATGTTTGCAGTTCCCGGTGGGGAGAATCCACAGACATTTGAAGAACAGGACGACGAGCCATGGCCGCGTTGGAGCCACGGCCGCTGTTTATTCTGCAGCCATCCTGGAATATTTGACCGCTGAGGTAAGCGCTTGTTCTCTCTTTCCAAGATGGCGGGCTATGCCGAGCCGAATTTGAATGCAATCGATTTCATCGCTTCCTTCCATTTTTTCCATAAAATTACGCCCTAATACAGTTTTTAATCCACATTTTCCCGTATAACAATCACCCCATAACGTAAACCTTCGCAATTATTTGTTTTCAAATTGGCGCGAATCTTATTTATGATTGTCAACATTTGGCGCCTTTTTCATATTATGCAATTTGTTTGAGTTGTTGGGAAAGCCTTTTATAAATTCTTCATAACATTAGATGAGTTTTTTCTTTGATAATGACTTGCCACTTCTAACTTTCTCCTTCTGAAACAGGTTTCTTCAAAACAATTAACGTTATCTTTCCATGTTGTTGGTACATTCCTTCTAAAAGTGATCAGCTCTGATATCTCTTTGATGTTTTGACATGTTTGACTCAAAAAAGTCAGTTGACTCGGCACAAAATTTAATTTTCACGGAAAAATTGAATGACCGATTTGTTCATGGTAGAGCTGTCTCTGGACGGGTTGTTTGTGACCGATTTGTTGTGGATCTGTTGTAATAATATGCCATGTATCTTGACTATTAGGCTGGTTTTAGTGTCCCGCTGACCGTCAGAGCTGACAGCCAAAGTATATTAACTTGTAGGAAGCGTTGCGCGCTGACAGCTATGCGCCATTCTAAAACGCTTCCTACAGGTTATATATTTTGAACGGTCAGCGCTGACCGTGACACTTAAACCAGCCTAAGAGTTAATATTGACTGTGCACTCTCCATGGACACACAAACTGCATAGACAGTTGGAGCAGGAGTGTTCCAAATCAGACAGGTTAGGACTATTAGGAAGTGCCTGCCGATAGAGGAAACCAAAACCCTTGTGACGCGCTTGTACTCTCACAGCTTGATTATTGTAATTGAATATACAGTGGCCTACAGTGTGTGTAGTTGAACAGACTTCAAGCTGTGCTCAATATGGGAGCATGTCTAATATATAATAATAAAATTAGTGCTTCCATTACCCCTACATTAAGAGACCAGATTGAGTATAAAATCAGACAGTGTGTTGCCGCGCAGTATATTTCAGAGCTTTGTGGGAGGGACACAGTGAAGGGTAAATGGCTGGCATTAAGATCTGCAAGTAGGACTGCTGTGAATAAAGTGATAGTTCCAAAACAATCTAATAAAGAAAAATACTTGCATAGCCGGTGCTGTGCTGTGGAATACCCTATCCCATGAGCTTAGAGCTGTAGTTGAAGACATGTTTGTTTTGGAGATGTTACAGTTGAACAGTGCCCTTGCAGTGGTTTATCACAAAACGGCACTATAAATATTGTCTTATTATTATTATCCAGGTGCTGGAGTTGGCGGGCAACGCGTCCAAGGACTTGAAGGTGAAGCGCATCACCCCGCGCCACTTGCAGCTCGCCATCAGGGGAGACGAGGAGCTGGACAGCCTCATCAAGGCCACCATCGCCGGCGGGGGCGTCATCCCCCACATACACAAGTCCCTCATCGGCAAGAAGGGCGGGCCGGGACAACCTGTCTAGATACACAATGTAAGTAACCGGGACAACCTCTCATAACGAGCATAATCTGTTTCAAGATCTCACTCATTATGTGAAACACTCGTTAAGCCTTACTAATTTTCCCATATAAATCAATGTAATACAGGATAATGCATTCCACACATTTTTTTTTAACGATTATTCAATTAAAATGACATATTTGTAAATTGTTAATGATCATAACAACCTGGATAAAATCATTTTTCACTAGAAAGCTGTCTAGCAGTGGCGAAGGGTGCCATACAAGCCGGTTCCCATCGGCTTCCCTTTTTAAATGATGTAACAATGTAGTTTAAAAATATAGGCACAAAGTCAAAAAAATACATTTAAACCAAAGAAACAATACATATTTTCTCCCCATTGAAACCATGCAGTCTACTTTATTATCATTTTTGCCTCATTTTAAACAGGAAACCGATGGGAATCGGCTTGTATGGCACCCTTCGCCACTGCTGTCTAGAGACATTTTTGTTTTAGGCGACTCTTAACCACCTTCTCGCTTTTCAACGATTTTAGGTTTCATTTCTACGGTTACTTTTATTCAATTATGGCTGTCTTCTTGTCACTTTTTCTGTGACGTCATCGTTATGTGACTTTCCCTTTCTGGGTCATTCGTTATGCGAAATGTAGCTCGTTAAGGCGGAAATCTTTTAATATTTTTTTTGCTTGATATGCAAATTACTCGTTATCGAGTGGGACTCGTTAAAGAGAGGTTCCACTGTGTACACTTTCTCGGAGTTTTCTTCCTTAACTCTAGTACATTACAATTTGGTGAGCACTGTCAGTTAATTCACGCCTCTAAAGCCCTCTGTAGGTTAAGTCGTCGCTAGGTACAGTTTAAATTTATCAAGTAAAATATTGTTAATTGATGAGGCATTCACTTTGTAACCTTTCATTTTTTAAATGTTAAAAATCAAAAACATTTTGTACCTGATTTCCTTGACTTGTAGGTTGGTATGCGTCTGATCACCCATACTGTAAAAATGGTTCACTTTGCCAATGTCACCCCTGTCTCAGGGAAGGACGGCAAGAGTTGCAGGGTGTGTGTCCATTTGAGATTTGTTTTTAATGTTGTAGGTTTACATGCGGCATATGCAAGCGCGAACTTGTACGTGTGTGGTTGTGAAAATGAATGTAATGTGAATCTCCAATGTAACATATCTTTGCAACTTTAGATTAGGACCTTAGTTGCACTTTTTATCTGCTGAGAAATGGAACATCTGTTCTGGGGATGTTCCGAGTTCATCGCCCCCATAACTTAACCCCTCAAGCGCCCGGAACGTGGATCCACGCTCATAGTACTAAATTGCGATTTTTCTTTAGTTTTTGCACAGCAATAAGATAAAAAATCGCATGAAATACTGCTATGCCAGAAAATCACTGGCACTCCAGGGGTTTAATGTTTTTATTTCTTGATATTGATCGCATTTTGAAAATGAATATTTTTCTTGTTTCAGATCGGGGCTGTTATTTAAAGAATACTTCATTGCGCCATCATTTGGGAAAGCGGCCTTACTTCCTAGGCTCAAAACATTCATCGGTTAAAGGTTATATCAAAATAATTGGCACACGCACCTGTACAGAAAAAATAACCAACGGGACTCAACTCCACACATAGGCGGTTGGAAAATAGATTTATGTAATTTTAGGGGTTTTTTTTCTTTCATCGCAATTCAAAGTAAATTCCGTTACTAAAGAACATCTCAAAAGTTAACCATGCATCAGCAGTGAAAATACCACTTTCGATTGATATCGCCACCTAAGAGGTAAAACTGAATAATTGCTGATTCGCTGATTTGAGAAATCGTGAATAAAACATTGTATTGGGTGTTCCAACAGTGAGTGAACTCATTAAAAGAAAGTCTCATGAAATATTAGCTCAATATGTCACTTGTTCAGTATACTACCTTTAAGGTGTCAGCTCTGCAGAGGCTCTGGCCACCCCTAGCGGAATGGCGACAGAGTTACAGTAAGGTGTCTATGTTATACTTTCACATAAGTTTTTTTTACCAGCAGTCTGTGCCATAATGTCAGCCACTAAACTCTCATTCTAATCTACACTTTGGATGCATATTATTATTATTAGATATTTTTTCTTTGGGAGAAATCAAACGAGGTTTTACTGTAATATTAGCCAATTTTGAGTGATGTGGGAATGGTTTATTTCAAAATAAGCTGTAGGATAAGATTTTTTCTTTCAAGACAATTTTTCTTATTATTATTATGACCCTTCAATATTTAATCAAAAAAAAAAAAAATTGAATTTCAATGATTCAATGTTCAATGATTCAACAAATTAGAGCAAATTATCCAATGTTTATTTTGGTGTGTTTGAGAAAAATCATAATTATTCTTAATCTTTCTTCTCTTTTTTTTTTGTACCTAGGTAATGATTCAGTTTTGAACTTGTTGAGAGAATCTTTTTAATGCAATTTGCCTTAAAGTTAATGTGTGAGTGCATCTGGACCTTCATGAAAGTTTAATAATAAATATTTGTTAATAAATTTAAGTACTAATATTTCACACAATAAAAATATATAAGATATATCCGTGTGTGTTTGCCTTCTTGATTTCTGTCGTTCCCTTTGTTTATCCTTTTTATGTACACCAATGCCATCATTTTGACCGGTCCGTAGCTCAGTGGTAACACTGCGGACTCTGAATGGGAACGTTGTGGGTTACCTTACCTGTAAAAATAAATAGGTCCCGAAGCGCCACATGCGACCCCTTCGGGGATAACGCAGGCAAGAAGTTACACTATATGTGTAGCTTAGTTGCGTTTTTTTTGCGTGGGTTCAAATCCCGGCAGAGCACAAAAAATATAGGTACCATTTCTATTTTCAAATTTGCTCTTCGCTGGGTTGAAAAATTCATAAACCTTTACCAATGACCGGTCACCAAAGGTCCATCCAGCCTTACAGCAAATGGGTCTTGCTTGAGTATTGGCGCTTTGTAGCGACGACCAAGCTCGTACACCTCTGCGGCACTACAACAAGTGTCACAGACCTCTAGAATCTAGGGAGTCTCCTGCACAGGATTTCTTAAAAAAAAAAAAAAAGGTGTACTTGCCTATTGCTCGACGCTGTATATAGGTCAGCCGAAAAAACAGTTCAGCCGGCTTCAATCTGCGCTGAACTCTGCAGCAAGACTCATATTCGGGATGTCCAAATTTAATTACATTACTCTTTGAAAAAACTGCATTGGCTTCGTTTTCCGGAGAGGGTGGTCTACCGTGTTTGTCTGATGGTTTACAAAGCTGTCAATGGTATGGCTCCTTCATACTTGTCTGACATGTTCTCACGTGTTGAGATAGATTTAAGACGCCAAACTCTTAGATCTGCGGAGTGTGGGGTGGTTGACTTAGTCCCGTCGGACATGCACTAATTTTGGGGATCGTGCTTTCCGGTTTGCGGGCCCGAGGAGTGGAATAAACTACCACCTCATGTGAGGAAGGCAGAAACTGATGGTGTCTTTAAAGGAGCACTAAAGATGCATCTTTACAAAAAATCTTATCCGTGATTTTAGGGCCCTTGAGGTGTGACACACAAAAACAGCGCTCTTTAATTATGTGTACCTTATAAATAAATTATCCTTGTATATATATTATGGGGGTCTTTCAAAAGGCCTACTAAAAAGTTAGTTATACCTACTCCTCGAGACCTGTGTTGGATGGAGGGAGAAACTTTTGGATTGTAAGCCAGAAAAGAATCCTCTGGCTAAACTTTCCTTGAAAAATAAAGGTAAAATACCTGTAGGTGTTGTGCCTCTAGAAGAGAAGCATTCTTTTTATTTTCACGACCTTTTCAGACAATGCCTTCTGCCCAGATTGTCTATGGATTTCCGAATAAAGTAAAAGCTTTTATACAAATCCATACACCATAGAGTTCCGACCCGGCGCCTAATACAAGCAAACTGGGCAGTTATTGACTTCACATGAAATGTACTACCATGGTTGTTCATTGACCAAAGGTTGGTATGAGGCTGCTCATGTGAGTTTTGGTAAGTACCTACATATGTATTGGTATAAGCTGTGGGTATAAGGCTAACTCCTAATGCTGTTAAAATTTGGTTAACTTTTTCCAATGCCACCCCCTTTTTAGGGAAAACAGTTGCAAGGCCTGTGTTCATGAGAGGATTATTTTGTAAGTACAAATGGTAGATATGTAAGCGCAATCTTACACGGACATTCCATTTCCATTGAAAGACTAGTATGTCAGGATAGAAAAAAATGCAGGCAACTCTGCAGAGGCTCAGGCGACCCCTAGCGGACTGGTGACAGAGTTGCAGTTATCTTATTCTTTGGAAATCAGATTACAGATGGTTCCATTTAGTCTTGTGATGTACCTACTTACTTTCCTGTAAAGTTTTGTTTTTTCATGTGATGTTCTGTAATATGCTGCTAGATCATGTGTCATGACTTGTTCACTATTCTATTCTAATGGAGCCCCATCACACACATGGAAAGTCGCCTTTTTTCTTACGGTGTGGTTGGGTGTTGTATATATAAATATATTAGGTCTTTACATATGAAATTGGCGTTTTGTATGGGATATAAAAGTTGTTTTTTTTTTATAGAAGAGGAGATCACAGAGTATATTATAGGGAGGAGATATTTGAGATCAAAGTTGCCAGAACGACAAAACGCCAATTTCATAATAATATATATGTAAGGACCTAATAGATGGCAACTCTGTGTGTGACTAGGTGTGGTAGGTAGAAATGTTTCCATAGACAAAATCAAACTCTGTGAAGTTGGCTAACCTGACCAAACGCCATTTTGCGTACTTGAACTGTCAACGCGTTGGTTGAATAATTATTTTTATTTATCTTGAAAATGAGTTCTCGACACAGAGAGAAAAGCCGTTCATCACATCATCACGATCGCGACAGAGACCGCGATCGGGACAGGGACCGCCATCGATCCAAACGGTACCAATAAACATTTTAAAATATTCGTGAAATCTGGTGGGCCGGCTACCTTCAGACACTTTTAAAGGTTTGTTTGTTTTTAGGGACCGCAGCCGCCATAGAAGCCGTGATAAGGATAAAGAAAGGAAAAGCAAAGATAGGGAGAGGAAATCCAAAGACCGTCGCAGCAGGAGTCCGCGTCGGAACAAGTCAAAAGACAGGTTGGTTTCTGAGCTTCTAATTCACACAGATTTCCCCACTCGGCATTCATCTTCTGCGTCGATCTATTCTAATCTAAGTTGCAAAGATATGTAACATTAAGGATTCACATTATATGCATTCTCACAAGCAGACACGTCCAAGTTGGAGCTATAAACATTAAAAACAAATACAAAATTCTAATTAAAAAAATAAAAACCCTACCCCAGCCGCCATTTCTTCCTGTCCTTACATACTTCTTTCATTTCATCCAGAGTCATAACCTTCTTCATACAAGCTCGTCTTTTATTATGACTGGATATGTCGGTGTTATGGCCGAGGGGTCAAGTGACCGATCTTTCTAGCGTATTTGGAATATAATAAAGTTGGTTCGATCCCCGCTTGGGTAACTTGACTTTAACTTTGACCCTGGTTCATCAGATGTTATCTAATCTAATCTAAGCTGCAAAGATATATATCATTTAAGATTTATATTAAATGCATTCCCACAAGCAGATATGTATAATTTCGCTCTAACACATGCCGCATGTGGACCTACAATGATGTTATTGGGTAATTATTAGTTAATAATTCATTAATTTAAACAATAATGAATTAATAATTTATGATATTAATACCTGTTTCTGGCCAGGCAGAATAGGTTGGTGAATTGCATTCCTCTTCACCATTTGCAGTTGATATCAAAACTATGAGAACTTGGTGTTTTCACGACTCCTTTGCGCCAAACTGCCCGCTTATGGAATGAGTTACCGGTATCTGTGTTTCCATCCCAATTTAACCTTGCCCTTTTCAAATCCAATATCAATCGCCATTTCCTCTCAGTGTCTCAAAACAAAGCAACGCCACACACACCACAGCACTGCGCAGCTAACGACCCTGCATCCGGACATGGACAACTGCCACATCACCAACACCTCTGCGGAACTAAAACAAGTGTCATAGACCCTTGGAGTCTCTCGAATCTAGGGAGTCTCCCGCACAGGCTTTCTTAACACGTTCGCGGGCGAAACGGTTATAGCCGCTCTATGAGCTTGTCTAGGACTGGACGAAACAGTAAGAGCCGTCGTGATAAAACGTTATTACTAGGGACGAAACGGCTATTTCTGTTAGAACTTGCATACATGTAGAATTCATGCGTCCCTACAGAAATCCAAAGAACACGGCAATAGCCGTTGCGTCCCTGGATGTCAAAAAAATAAATAAATATAAAAAATAAAAAAATTATAATAAAAATACAATTTGAGATGATGAAATAAGTGTGTTTTTTCTAGCCTACTTCACATTTTGTGTGTCCGCGAATGTGTTAAAAAAAAGAAAAAAAGGTTCCATTCATTTCATTATAACCACAATGAAGATATTGACTTAGTAGCGTCCACCTGTGTTTCAGGGATGGCTCCATTGCGTTGCTGGACCAGATGGTGGGCACCACGACCACGTCCAGCTCGCGGGCCGTCAGCGGAGCCCTGGCGGGGAGGCTGGCGCAGGCCGCGCTCATGGCCGCGTGCGTGGCGCAGGCCGCGCCCCCCGCCCAGCCGCCGCCCCCCCCGGGCTTCCACCAGGGCAACGCCACGCAGCACCACCTCAACGCCATGAACCAGCAGTTCTTACAGCAGGACCGCAACCAAGGTGACAATTTCGATTAACCCTTCTCTTTCTTCTTCTTATACAGCCATCTCCATCTACTGCTGGACATAGGCCTCCCCCATATCTCTCCATCCATCTCTGTCTTGCGCTTTTTGAATCCAGTCTCCAGCAAGCCTTTGTGAGGGTTTTTCTTTATTGATTCAATAAGGATCTACCATGAGGTGTTTGGCCGTGCTCCGAAGAATTCTTCATCGCAGACTATGACTTTGCTTGAGTGAGAAGCGACAGGAACCATATCACTTACAAAAGAGGATAATGAACCAAAACTTAATCTAATCTAAGCTGCAAAGATATATATCATTTAAGATTTATATTAAATGCATTCCCACAAGCAGACATGTATAATTTCGCGCTAACACATGCCGCATGTGGACCTACAATATAAAAACCCAATCTCAAATGAACATAAGCTCTGCAACTCTTGCCGTCCTTCCCTGAAACAGGGGTGACATTGGCAAAGTGAACCATTTTTTACAGTATGGGTGGTCAGCCGCATACCAACCTATAAGTCAAGGAAGAAAGCCGTCAAAAATAACTCCTCCACAGACAGCTTGTCCATTGACAAATCTGTCACACGACAGTTTGCCACACGACTTTTGGGTCAACGGCATTTCAGTCACATACAATAAATCAACGGTTAAAAGATAATAGGGCATAAGCGACAAAAACTAAATTGTTCGGGAGAGCAGTTTAATGTTTGAGATTGCAGAAAAATGGCAAAACTGTTTTATTTTTTTATCGTATCGTAAAAATCAATAAAGCTCTAAGTAAAAAAAATTAAATGAAGGCATTTATTGGGATTCCTATTAATGTCAAATGGACATACACCCTGCAACTCTTGCCGTCCTTCCCTGAAACAGGGGTGACGGTGGCAAAGTGAACAATTTTTACAGAATGGGTGGTCAGCCGCATACCAACCTATAAGTCAAGGAACATATACAACAAATTAGATTTTTAAAAATCAATAAATAATAACACGTATGGACATCAAAACTAAAACAGAAAAGAAATTCCAATTTAATAAACCCTAGCCGCCACCATTACAGATCAACCGCCATTTCTTTCTATCCTTACATACATCTTTCCTGTACAATTTATGTGTACAATTTACAATAACAGCGATTCGGGGACAAAAATATTGTTTAGTTCATTTCTTGGAAATTTCTATGCATGTTTAATAACACCTTTCTATAATTTTTAATCTAAGTTGCAAGGATATATTCATTTAAAGCTCTCAAATGTATGCTAACAAACAAACAAACACGTGTAGTCCGCGCTTACAAATGCTGAATGTGTACTTACAAATAAAATCCAAACCTCAAATGAACATAAGCCCTACAACTCTTGCCTACTTTCCCTGACACAGGAGTGATATTGGCAAAGTGAACCATTTTTTTACAGTATGGGTGGTCAGCCTCATACCAACCTATAAGTCAAGGAACCTAATAATTTACATTAATAGCAATTTGGGGACAAAAACATTGTTTTGTTCGTTTCTTGGAAATTTCCATGCATGCATTGCAGGCGGCTGATAACACCTTTGATTTATAATGTTACTTTTCATTGTAGAAAACAAGGACGAGACAGCGGACGAGAAGCGCGCCCGCCGCAAGCGCTCCCGCTGGGCCGGCTCGGAGCACGACAAGACCTTCATCCCCGGCATGCCCACCATCCTGCCCCCCACGCTCACCAAGCAGCAGGAGGAGCAGTACCTGCGTGAGTCTCAGCACTCGATACAACCATTACTTCCTCAGACACATGCTGCTTGTGTTGCTAATGTTACATTCTGTGCATATCTTATATTTCACTTGTTTAAAGACGGGTCCGTAGTCCAGTGGTAACACTTCGGACTCGTAGATGGAAGGATGTGGCTTCGAATCCTGGCAGAGCACAAAAATATACCATTCATATTTTCAATTTTGCTCTCTTCGCCGGGTTGAGAAATTCATAAACCTTTACCAAAGACCGGTCGTCAAAAGATCCATTGCTTAAGAATTGGCGCTTTGTAGTGACGACCAAGCTCGTAAAAAGTCCGGTTAGTAGCTCAGTTGGTAGAATGCTTGCATTCAATGCTGAGAGCATGGGTTCGATCCCCACCGCGAGTGTCAAATATGATTTCCCGTTTCGGTGTGTATTTCAAACCCAAAATAAATACCGGCCTTCACAAGAAATGAGAACCAGCTCTCCCGGGAGCTGTGAAACCTCACTTCAACTGAAATGGTCGGCGTAAGGCTGACCCCTAACCTGTAAAAGTAAATAGGTTACATTTGCCACATGCGACCCCTCCGAGGAAAATGCGGTTAGAAGTTGCATTTAATGTGTAGCTTAGGATTTTTTTTTAAAATACAGGTTTTTGGTTATCATCAAAGTTATAATAATCTTGATTATCAAGCCTGTGGAAAGATTGAATTTCAGAATAATTGGTTTTGTAGAAACTCAATATTCGGATGAAAGGTGTGTGTTTGAATATTTTATTTCATGGCTAATTATATTTTTGCTTTTTATTAGGCATTTGGAAGGAAGGATAAATAAATCCAATTACTGTACTTAAAGCAGTCATCACCTGATTTCTCCTACTTCCATTTTCACTCGCTGATAAAAAGAAATAAGCAATAATTGTGCAAGAAACAGTTGGTACAGAAAAAAATTGGCTATATGCATCGGTGGTATAGAGAAAAATGGGTTTCTCAACATATCGTCAAAGTAGTATCCGACGTCATCAGAAGACGTTTCTCTTTTACAGAACTTAGAAATCCATTCTTCTCAATAACATGGTTCGTTAACTGTGTATTTAAGGGCCGGTCTTCGAGAGTCCAAATATCCGTAAGTATCTCGACAATTAACTTACGGATGAATGTTTACGGACTGATCTTACTGATGGTCGTCCTATAAAGCTTTTTTAACCGTCCGCTAGTTTTCAATAATGCATTTATATTTTTGATAATTTTATACATGCATTCATGAACATACGTCACCCATTTGCTGTCAAAGACGAAACATAACCTAAAGTTGCGTATGACAAACACAAAAACGACTGATACAGCCAAATTTTAATGAATTCTACATCACTGTCGGAAGAAATTATCTTCAACAGGATAGAGCGTAGAAGTCCAATGACACGCAAAACTCACCTCAAAGCAGCTGACAGCTGACCTAACCTCAAACCTTAACTAACCGGCCGGTATCTGCCATTAATCGATGGGTCGGCTGTCGGTTAGATCTGTCGGTAACTTTTTACGGAAATAAAATAAACGGATTCTTATAAGACGAAAAATGTGACGTTTTTATTATATTTCGGTAAATTTGATACGACATTGAACTAACGGATGTTTATAAGACCGGCCCTAATTCTATACAAAATATTGTAATTTAAAATCATAGAGCATTTGTAAAAGTATATGTTTTTTGTTAAAAAATTGCTTAATTTTTTTCTCAGCATATTTATGAAGATTTACACTGTTATTATTAATTATTGTTTAACATTGATAATAATCAAAACTTTAATGTAGTTTATATATATTTTTTACAGGCTTTTTGTAGTATCTGTATTTAAACTCTTATATTATGTAATCAGATGTTTTTTCAGGCAATAATTCAAATAATCATGTCCTCAATGTTTTTATAACTATTTTTTAATTTTTTTAGAAAGGTAAACTTAATAAAAATTATGTTTCATTACAGTTTTCAATAATTTGTTCATCATTTTTTTTCTAGGCTTCTAATTTGTTTATAAAAAATGCATTTTTCACTCCATCTCTAGTGCATTGTTAACTTTCCCCAATTTCTTTCATTCTACCGACTTACTGCACCAACTGCAGGTAACTTTATAAAAATGTATTAGGTATCATAAGGTTATCTATGGGATTTCAATTTAGACAGATGTAGGGTTTATTAAATTGGAATTTGTTTTCTGTTTTAGTTTTGATGTCCATACATGTTGTTATTTATTGATTTTAAAAAATGAAAATTATCTACAAAAGATAACTTTAAGAAACAACTAAGAAATTAAATTTAAAATTAAACTTAAAATTAAATGCCCTAGCCGCCAACATTGCAAATCTAACCTTTATGTTACTGTATCCTGTTGCCGTTCCACTAGGGGTGGCCGGTACCTCCGCAGATGCGTCTCCACTTTTTTCTGTCCTTGCATACCTCTTTCATCTCTGCAACATTCATCACTTTCTTCATACATACTCTTCTCTTATTCTCACTCTGCGGTTCAATTCTTTTGCAATCTCACCTATTTGGTCTATCCATTTCTTCCTCGGTCTACCCCTTCCACGCTTTCCTCTGACATTTCCTCTGTACACTTTTTTCCTTAGTCCTTCATCATCCATTCTATAAAGATGCCCGAACCATCTCATTGTGCTTTTTTGTACTTTCATTTTTAAATTCTCTTTTATACCACACTCGTTCATCACCCAATCATTGTGGACTCTATCATTCAGTGTCTTTATAGTCTTGCTCTCAGGTATGAGTTATAATATATAGGCTTGCCAATGTAAACCTTGTTAGGAAGGTGATGAATGGTTTTGTTGTGTTGTGAGTATAGATGACATGTCTAATGATGGGTGTTTGGCCCCCGCCTAACCCGCTTGCTTCCAGTGCAACTGCAGATCGAGGAGGTGAGCCGCAAGCTGCGCTCCGGGGACCTCGGCATCCCGGCCAACATCGAGGAAAGGTCTGACCGCCCCCGTCTCCTCATGCTCCTTCCCGCTGTGTCTCTCTGTGTCTGCCGGCCTCTCTGTGTCAGCCGGCCTCTCTGTGTCTGTCGGCCTCTCTGCCCAGCTCTGACCCTGCACTCCTGCCCCGCAGACTGACAGATAATCACAGCAGACTAATTAATCTCTTTAAATTCATTTATTTATTTACCATTTTACCTTTATTGCGACGCCTGACGACCAACACTTCACCGTTTCAAATGAAATTCCCAGAAAGCAAAACATACACGTAAATAAAAACCTCTTTGAAGCCTTCAACTGCGGGTGACACGCATAGGCGTCAAGTGTAAACTTGCATACAGTGCGGCTGTCAATCATAGACGTCATCCAACTTTGAACTTATCCCTGACATCTGTGTTCAACAATTCAAAAGTCTGCAAGTGAAATGAGCTAAACCTTGGTGATTTTTGATCTTGAATAACTAACACCGACTATTCACACACTTTGAAGTGTCGTCAATCAATTAAGATTGGAAATCAAGAAATGTTTTAAAAATGTGCTTGGAAAAATATTCCGCACTGGGGGTATTCATATAGCCAGAATATTCAGAAGCGAAAAGGTTAAGGATTTCTTTAATTTGAATATTTATATCTAGTGTGATCAGTCTACTGTTCAATCATTTAAAGCTGTTGTAAATTAAGTAAAATTAGAGCAAGGGAATCAATTAAAAAAGAAAATTAACTGGATGTTTCAGTACAGTGCTTCCTAATTACTTTCATTTCTAAATCTGCAATAGTTATACCCACCCCTAGCCCTAATTTTGTACATTTGTCAAGGAGAATTTACATGACAAAAGAGCACCGTTTTCCTATGTGTCACATCTCAAGGCCCCTCTTGATCATGAATAAGACAATTTTTTAAATGTTTCAGTGGAAACTTTGTAGAACTCCATTTTAATTTATTAAAGGTAAGAGAAAAGCGTAAAAGAAGAAAATGCATGAAAAAGGTGATGGATGTGAATGAATTGAAAGAGGTCTCTATGAATGAATGAAACGCGCCCACTAGGGTCTTGACCGCATCTGACGGTAGACACTTTCTTATAGCCTTTATGATAACGATGGTTATTTTTTTAAATCTTTGTATCTGAACTTTAATGCTAATGAAACCCATTTTATTTTACAGAAATCAATTAATGAAAGTTTATTCTAATTATATTTTTTATGCAATAATCCTTATTTTTAATAAACTATTATTCCCTCTAGCAGCTACTCAATAATATTATACAGATTATTCATAAATAATGAGGTTGGAACATTTTTTGAATTTGGAACTTTTTTCTCGACCAGCAAACATCAATCTTGTGTGGGATCGCCGTCCTTGGCAAACCAATAACAAAATATTTGTATGCATTCTCCGTAGCAACCAGGCCGGGTGATGACACACTTTTGTTTTTGTCGACTCTCGTGCCGACCTCATTATTTAATTTCCATTATTATCATTCACATAGGATTTAGGGAGTGTACATAGGCGTATGACAGCCACGCATTCTAGACATTGTCTATGGCGGCCACCAGCAATGTTGCCAACACAGCTCTGCTGCTAAACACACTCTATTCTACATACCATATCTTATACTTACCTACACATTTTTTAATTTTATTTATTGATACAAAAATTTAAATACTCTGCAAGTTTCATTTGCAGTTAATTTTAGGGAGAATGAATAAAACTGTTTTATTTATTTAAAACATAGTATAATATTTTAATTTCATTTTTACAAATGAGCATAGAGAGGAAAGTGCTTGCATGATATACTTAAGTATATAATATATTCTTAACTATTTTTTGATGTTCTTTTTCTAGAGCAGTGACTCCTTTTTTAGATTAAGGAATAATACATGAATGATTTATTTGGTGAGCGCGGTTTTCAAGAGCCCCCTGCGAGCTTGCTTCACAACGTAACTAAGCTGCACATATAATGTAAATTGTAAAATGTACTCAGCTTTCACAAGAGATGAGAACCAGCCCCTCCGGGAGCTAGGAAACCCCCACTTCAACTTAAAGTGGTTGGTGTGAGGCCGGCTTTATTACCCACAAAAAAATAAATAGTTCCCAAATTGTCACATGTGACCCCTTTGGGGATAACACAGGCAAGAGGTAACACTATATGTGTAGCTTAGTAACTCTTAACTGGGTTAAAAGAAGAGGGCCCTCGAGGAGCGATACTCACTAAAACTGTGCTTGCCAAACAAATCATTCGGATATTTATTTTTATCATCTTCCTTGACTTATAGGTTGGTATGCGGCTGACCACCCATGCCGTAGAATATGGTTCACTTAGCCAATGTCACCCCTGTTTCAGGAAAGGCCGGCAGGAGTTGCAGGGTGTATGTCCATTTGAGATTTGGTTTTTATGTTGTTAATAAGTTCACATGCGGCATGCGCAAGCGCTAACTTGTATGTGTCTGCGTATGAGAATGCATGTAATGTGAATCTCCAATGTTACATATATTTGCAACTTAGATTAGATTAGATCAATGACACCCCCACTTCCCAAAATGGGAAACTCCACTTTCAGTGGAGTGAAAAAAAAAAATACACGGTTTCCTCAGCCTTCACGAGAACCACATATAATTTTGTTTATTTACTTTTAAACACACACGACACATTGACTACATGATAACACTGTTAGCTTTCACCCACCTGCCGGCTCAACGTCTATAAGTTGTGTCATCCTTTCCAGATCTCCGTCCCCGGAGCCCATCTACTCGTCGGACGGCAAGCGGCTGAACATGCGGGAGTACCGCACCCGCCGCAAGCTGGAGGAGAAGAGGCACTCGCTGGTGCAGCACATGCTCTCCATCAACCCCGAGTTTAAGCCGCCCAGCGACTACAAGTGAGTTGTCCCCCGCACGATAAATGACAGTTTGTACGTAATGTGTTTGACGGAGACGGGGGTGTCATGTGAGCTGCATAACCTAGTCAATGTGTTGAAATATGTACAAAATCACTTATTCTAAACACATATTTACATAATTATGATTAAAGGTACATATAGCTACTCAATAGACATAAAAAACAAAAACCAAAAATATAATCAATGAACGGTCCGTAGTCCAGGTGGTAACACTTCGGACTCGTAACTGGAAGGTCGTGGTTTCGAATCCCGGCGGAGCACAAAAAATATACCATTTATATTTTCAAATTTGCTCTTCGCTGGGTTGAAAAATTCATAAACCTTTACCAAAGACCCGTCATCAAAAGGTCCATCCAGCCTTACAACAACTGGGTCTTGCTTGAGAATTGGCGCTTTCTACAGCGACGACCAAGCTCGCAGAGGGCTCTTGAGGTGTGATACACACAAAAACAGCGCTCACCAAATAAATCAGCCTATGTAATTTAAATCCTTGCTTCGTAATTCTGTATTCTGTGTTAGTTTCTATTTACACTGAAGGTACTGCTTCTCCCGAAACTGGTCGTGTCCAAAAATAAACTCATGTGAATTAAAACAAAGCAATTTTTATTTTATTGTATTAAATCAGCCTAATTTAATTTTTTTTTTAATCAAGAATAAAAAAGAGAAAAAAACGAAAAAGCAGGTTTTGACATATTGTAGCGCAGCATATCTATAGTTGTAAGAGTTTACTGGATTGGTTGTATTCACATTATTATTGCATGTAAAGAGAAAGATCGGGAGCGATCTTACACGCGTCTGCTTGTGGGAATGCGTGTAATATGTATCTTTGCAACTTATTTGAGATTCTTATGTTGTAAGTTCACATGGGTCAACTTTCATGAACGTGTATTATTCAGTTAATTTTTTTCGGTCAAAATATACATAGGTAATCTGCTTTTTCGTTTTATTTTTATACTGTTTGGTTTGTTTTCTAGGCCTCCCATAATTCGGGTCAACGACAAAGTCATGATCCCTCAGGAGCAGCACCCTGACATCAACTTTGTGGGGCTGCTCATCGGTCCTCGTGGAAACACCCTCAAATGTAAGTGCATCTCCCAAACATTCAACGATAGGGTTATTGCAGTGGAGGGGCTATGAATGTGGTTTATTTCCAATCGACATGATGCACTGTCTTTGACGGCATCCATTATTTATAGTGCTGTCTTACCACAACATATGAAATGTTTTTCTCATTTTCTATGTAAGCAACGTGACTCTACTCTATTTCATGTACAAATCACCATAGAAACCATGAAATCACAATGGTAACAGAATTTGTTACTTGTGTAACCCACTTCAACTGAAAGTGGTTGGTGTGAGGCCGGCCCCCTTACCTGTAAAAATAAATAGGTCCCGAAGCGCCACATGCGACCCCTTCGGGGATAACGCAGGCAAGAAGTTGCACTAAATGTGAAGCTTAGTTGCGTTGCGTGTTGTTGAAAGTATGACAATATCTGATTAATTCCGAATTAAAAAATGTCCTGTGTTCATTGCGTACGGGATGATTTTCACAAGTATCTTTTAGCACAAGCATAGAAGTGACATACTTGAACATCACTAGTTCTAGAAATGGCTGTCACTTTCGTGAGAAAAGTATTTTGACAAGTAGAAAATAAATTTTATTAACTGAATCAGATAAAATAGTTTTTTAAGTGAAATGTTCTTCCACATTTTATAAAAAAAAAAAATTCTTCTGTTGGCACATTTAGAAAATATCCAGTTTGGCATTTATATGGATTTTTTTCCAATTAGCCAACACACCTGTTGACAGTCGGAGGGTTACCGATAGACTGAATTTGGATTTTTGTAAGATGAGTGGGTTAGCGTATTCCTAATTCTCACAGGATTGTTTTCTTTGCCCATTTAATTCTTACATATCGCTGCGTATGCTGTCAATTTATGATTATTTTGTTGTTTGTCTGCATTTTAGCCATGGAGAAGGAGACGGGCGCCAAGATCATAATCCGCGGCAAGGGCTCCGTGAAGGAGGGCAAGGTGGGCAGGAAGGACGGGCAGCCGCTACCCGGGGAGGACGAGCCCCTGCACGCTTACATCACGGCCACCAACCCAGAGTGCGTCAAGAAGGCCGTCGAGAAGGTAAATCTATATAAATACAATACGAACTGTCTCTGGTCTCTAACAAGCAAGGGCTCCGTGAAGGAGGGCAAGGTGGGCAGGAAGGACGGGGAGGACGAGCCCCTGCACGCTTATATCACGGCCACCAACCCAGAGTGCGGCAAGAAGGCCGTCGAGAAGGTCACTGCTCGTTCATAAATCAACCAATCAACATAACATCATAAATCTTATCTTAGTTGCAAAGATATGTAACGTTCAGGATTCACATTACATGCATATTCACAACAGTCACATAAAGTTTGCGCGTGTGGACTTACAACATAAAATCCCAGTCTCAAATGAACATACACCCTTGCCAAATCTAAATCTAAGCTGCAAAGATATGTATCATTTGAGATTCATATTAAATGCATTCCCACAAGCAGACATGCATAATTTCGCGCTTACACATGCCGCATGTGGACCTACAATATAAAAAACCCAATCTCAAATGAACATAAGCCCTGCAACTCTTGCCAACCTTCCGTGAAACAGAGGTGACATTGGCAGAGTGAACTATTTTCTACAGCATGGGTGGTCAGACGCATACAAACCTATAAGTCAAGGAACGTACACAAAAAATACTTTTTTTAAATCAAAAAGTAATATTTATAGACGTAATAACTTTTTTTTTAAATTTTATTTGTAAGTACACAATCAGCATTTGTAAGCGCGAACTACACGTGTTTGTTTGTGGGCATACATCTGAGAGCTTTGAATGAATATATCCTTGCAACTTAGATTATGATATGAGATTATGATAACTAAAACATAAAACAAAATTCTAATTTTAAAAACTCTAGTCCTAGCCGCCAACATTACAAAACAAAACAAAGGTAATGATGATGATGATGATAATGATGTTGATGTAGACTCCATCTTTCCGGGCTTGTAGACCATGTTCAATAATTGTAGGCTGCTTTTTTCTTTTTGTAAGGCTGCTACGTTTCGTCAGTGACGTGCGACTGACTTCTTCAGGGCTTGTACTTCGACTGATCGCTTTGATTAGAGCATGCGGTATTTATGTGTCATCTGTGGAGTGGGCGGGGCTTGTAAATTTTGGCGGGAAAGGCAGAGTTTGAAATCTTGCATAAATACCGCATGCTCTAATCAAAGCGATCAGTCGAAGTACAAGCCCTGAAGAAGTCAGTCGCACGTCACTGACGAAACGTAGCAGCCTTACAAAAAGAAAAAAGAATAAAGCAGCCTACAATTATTGAACATGGTCTACAGCCCGGAAAGATAGAGTCTACATCAACATCATTATCATCATCATCATCTGAAGCCGGCCATGAAAGCCTAAAAACACTTAAAACAAAGGTAAGCTTAGAATTTCTAGATCTGGCTTTAAAGTTGGTGAACTTGCCAAGGATTTCTATTTGTGTGTTAAGTATTTATTGTTGAATGTATTCCAGATAAAGGAGGTGATCCGTCAGGGCGTGGAGGTGCCGGAGGGGCAGAACGACCTGCGGCGCATGCAGCTGAGGGAGCTGGCGCAGCTCAACGGCACCCTGAGGGAGGGGGACGCCCGCGGCAGGTGCTCCAACTGTGGCGCCGCAGACCACAAGGGCTGGCTGGTGAGACAACTTCAGCACAAACATTGCAACTAAGCTGTGTAGTGTAACTTCTTGCCTGTGTTATCTCTGAAGGGGTCGTATGTGGCAATTCAGGATCTATTTTTTTTTACGGATAATAATAATAAGTAACACTTGTATAGCGCCTTTTCGTGACTAAGTCACTGCAAAGTCGCTTTGTAATAGTCTGAAAAAATAAGTTTTGAGCCCTTTTCTTAAAGCTGCCTCAGTCTTCAGCTCCCTGAGGGTCGCAGGGAGAGAATTCCAAGCCGTCGGAGCAGCAACATCATAAGGGGTTCTTCCAGTTGAAGTGGGGTTTCCCAGCTCCCGGGGGGGGGCTGGTTCTCATTTGTTTGTTAAGGCTGAGTACACCTTGCCGGTATTTATTTTGAGTTTGAAGTAGATACCGAAACAGGATATCACTTCTGACACCTTTGGATCAACCCTTGCTCTCAGCATGAAATGCAAGCATTCTATCAACTGAGCTATTGACTGGATTTTTTACAAACGTGGTCATCGCTACAAAGTGCCAATACTCAGTTCAAAGACCCAGTGGCTGTAAGGTTGGTTGAACCTTTTGATGACCGGTCTTTGGTAAAGGTTTATAAATATTTCAACTCAGCAAAGAACAAATTTGAAAATATTGTTGCAATCTATAATCTATAATCTAAGTTGCAAGGATATATTCATTTAAAGCTCTCAGATGTATGCCCACAAACCAACAAGTGTAGTTCGCGCTTACAAATGCTGAATGTGTACTTACAAATAAAATCCAAACCTCAAATGAACATAAGCCCCACAACTTTTGCCGACCTTCCCTGAAACAGGGGTGACATTGGCAAAGTGAACCATTTTTTACAGTATGGGTGGTCAGCCTCATACCAACCTATAAGTCAAGGAAGCAATCATTGAGTTATAACATAGGGGAGCGGAAACTAAAGTACTGAATTGGTACATACTTGTTCCCTCTTGCGCTCCTCTTGTGTCAAACGTTGCAGTGGTACCCCGAATGTACGGCAGCAACAATTACAAATATAACGCATTAAATATCACAATGGTTATAATGAAATGAGTGATAAAATTAAAATATGAATATACACTTTGAAAATATAAAATACTGGCATCAATTTTGGCGATCACAATATTTATAACGCGTGTTATCTGTCAACTTTGGCTATTTCGGGTCAAATCGGCAGCCATTATTTGCAATGGTACCAACATTCAAGATTTTTTTTTTGGTGTTGTTGAGTTTTTTTTACAAACGAAAATGCAACTGTGAAGTTCTTTGTTCTCTTTCTAACTAATGACCTTTTTTGTAAGTAAGTTGAGACAGATATATATGTCTATTTTTGTTAAAATAACTTCTTGTCTACAGATGTTATTAGTCAATGGTTGCAATCTTCGAGTACAGGCGCTCGTACACACATAGGAACATGAAAATGACTACACACACCAATGCACATACTATAGAATCATCTAGTAGGCCCTGGTAGTGTGCGTAAATATTCTGGTGATGCAATAGTCCAGAACTTGGGAGAAATATCTTTCCATTCTACCATAAAAGGGGTCAAAATGGTAAGACAGGAAAAGTTGTAATAAGGCCCTTTGCGAGATAACACATACACCAGCGATTCTCAAGTGTGAAATAAATTGTACACTGTAAAAAATTAATCCAAAAAAAATAATTCTGACATTTTAATTACGAAGAATCCAGCAAAGAACGTAACAATATGAATGGTATATTTTTTTGTGCTCCGCTGGGATTCAAACCCTCAACTTTCCATTTACAAGTCCAAAGTGTTACCACTGGCAACTTGAGTAGAAGAATTCGTTAGAAGTTACAGACCGGTCACTTATATTAAAATTGATGTTTACGATTGCAGTGTCCTGACAAGCCCAACGTCACCAACAGCATAGTCTGCTCTGCTTGCGGCGGAGCCGGCCACATAGCCGGAGACTGCAGAGCCAAGAGGCCGGGCCAGGGGGGGCCGCCGCAGCCCGCAGTGAGGGCTAAGATAGACGAGGAGTACATGTCTCTGATGGCCGAGCTGGGGGAGGGCCCTCCGCCCCCCTCTGATGGAAATAACAAGCACCATCAGCAGCCCAGGAGGAACTTCGGCAACCTGTTCGGGGACAACAATAGGGGACCCCCGAGGGCCCTCATGGGATCTGTGATACCAAATTCCCTGCCGCCGCCGCCGGGATTTAGTGAGTTGTTGATTTTTCAAAAAATATGTTACGTCCTTATTCATAAGTTAACTTATTTTCTCCAACAAGCTTATTATATTTTAGCTAACAAGTTTTTATCAGGATTGAAGACATGTTTGTTTGGGAGATGTTACAGTTGAACAGTGCCCTTGCAGTGATTTATCACAAAACAGCACTATAAATATAGTCTTATTATTATTTCTTGTTGGCATCATGGTTTAGCTGCATGTCTAATCCTGACAAATTTATTTAAATAAACAATTGTGTTATTTTATTATGCTACAAGTTTTAATTGTTTTGATTTCAAAGAATTGCAATATTGAACTGGCATAAAACTAATTTAATGAAAAGATAACAAAAGAATGTGATTTTTTTTTATCATTCTGTCATCCATCTATATGTAATCTTCAATCTTAGTTGCAAAGATATGTGTAATAATTACGAGTCTAAGAAGTTTTTTAATCTCCAAATTTCTACATTAAACAATTGACACTGGTGCCTCTACTGTACGCGAAAATTCGCCACAAAGAAGAAGTTTGAATCTAATTTTGCAATATGTTCTACAGATAACTCGGCACCTCCACCATTTGCTCCTCCCCCTCCGCCTCCGCAAGCCCCCCCGATGCCGTGGCTCGGCACATCGCAGCCCCCGCCCCCCGGCAGCGCCCCTGCGCCCCCGCCCACCACCAGCATCAACAGCCAGATCCCCCCGCTGATGGGTCCCCCGGGATACGGCGCTCCTTCGCAGATGATGGCCATGATGGGCCGGATGCCCCCGCCTAACATGAACAGCAGCATCCCACCACCGACAAGCAACATCTCCATGTTGCCGCCTGGGATGGGACCCCCGATGACAAACATGGCACCTCCTGGGACAAATATGGGACCTCCAGGAACAAATATGACAAATATGGCGCCGCCAGGGACTAATATGGCTAGCATGGCTCCGCCAGGGACAAATATGACGAGTATGGCACCCCCCGGGACAAATATGACACAGATGGGACTTCCCCCGACGAGTATGGCGCCGCCTGGGACTAATATGAGTGTGCCGCTCATGGGGCCTCCAGGTGTAGCGCCACCACCTCCGCTGGGACAGAACAACATGATGCAGGGACAACACCAGGTAGGAATCATTAACGTGTTTTTTTTTAAATAATATTTGCGTATGGAACTAAAAAATAATAATATTAGGATGATTTATTTGGTGAGCGCTGTTTCTGTGTGTATCACACCTCAAGAGCCCTCTGCGAGCTTGGTCGTCGCTGTAGAAAGCGCCAATTCTCAAGCAAGACCCAGTTGTTGTAAGGTTGGATGGACCTTTCAGTGACCGGTCTTTTGGTAAAGGTTTGATGAATTTTTCAACCCAGTGAAGAGCACATTTGGAAATATAAATGGTATATTTTTTTGTGCTCCGCCGGGATTCGAATCTACAACCTTCCATTAACGAGTCCGAGGTGTTGCCACTGGACTACGGACCGGTCCAAGAAATGCCAACAACAAGCGGTGTACCTAGCGGTCACCCATCCAAGTAGCATCCGCGCCCAATTTTGCTTAACTTCGGTGATCTGATGAGAACCGGTGCTTTCAACATGGTATCGTCGTTAACAGAGCCGCAACTTCACAAACAAAGAGCCACATGTTGCCGACCCCTATTCTAGACCAGCGGTCGCAAAACTTTTTGACCTCACGGACCAGTTAATTCATAATTTAAGTCCCGCGGACCACTTATAGGATTTTTTAAGTGTTAAATATATTTATAAAAAAATATTGTGATCAAAGAACACATAAAATGTACCTAGTTAATAGTTTTTATAACTTGTCACGTATTGTTATGAATTGAATCTGTTTTAATGCATCTTAAAACACATGATGAGTAAGTATGTTCCACATTCTTCTGCGGACCAGTGAAATTTTCTCGCGGACCACTAGTGGTCCGCGGACCACCACTTTGGCAACTGCTGTTCTAGACCATTCTGCCTCTAGAGTTGAGAACAGAGATCAAATTTGGCAGTTTCAAGACGCAAGATACATTTGTTTAACAGAATAAAAGCTCTTATACAGAAAAGTGCGCTAGAGGTGGCTAGTACTACTAAATGATGCTGTATAAAATTAATCAACTATTTATTTTACCAATGCTCTCTGTCATGACATATTCTTTATTACTTTGTTTCAGAACGACAAGTCTGGCAATCGCTTTAGCATGCTGGGCGGGATGGGCATGCCTCCTCCTGCCCCGGGAGGCTGGCGTCCCCCTTTCCCTCCGCCCCCCATGTGGGGCGCCCCCCCCGCGCCTCCAAGCCTGCTAGCTGCGCCCCCACCACCTCCGCCACCCTCTTAAAAACAACAGCTAGCTGTATCGGCAGCGGATCTTCAGTAATCTTCTCCCTAGTATTTTCATTCTTCTTTTTACTTGTGATCTAGCAAAAATTACACAAGGCGTGCCACCTTCAGTATCAGTAACATTGATCTGCTATTTTTAGATTCTTAGGCACACCTCTTACCTAGAGGTTTTTGTTTTGTTGTGCCAATGCTTTTAACTTCTAGGGAAGGCCTTCGGCCACTTGAAAATACATTTTTTTTAGTATTGTGTGCTGTGGGTCCTTGTGGTACATACATACGGGATAGGTGCAAGGTGGGTTTGAGCAACGCAACTCAGCTACACATATAGTGTAACCTCTTGCCGCATAATTCCCAAAGGGTTTCTCATGTAGCAAGTGGAACCTATTTATTTTTACAGTTAAGAAGGCCGGCCTCACGCCAACTACTTCAGCTGAAGTGGGGGTTTCCCAGCTCTTGAAGAGGCTGGTGTTCATCTCTTGTGAAGGCTGTGTAAACCTTTCCGGTATTTTATTTTGGGGTTTGAAATGAGTCATATTAATGCAAACGCCGTCAACTCCTTACGCGATGATTTTGAGAAAAATAAACTTGTAAAACGACAACACCAGTTGGAGATGACGGCGTTTGCACGAAATCATACTTTTTCAATTAAAATTACGAAGGATTAAGTAAGGTTTACATTATATCGCACACAGCAAATGATTTGTTACACTGCGCAGAATCAAATTCAATCATTATCTCAAAAATCATAAATTTTGGAGCTGACGGCGTTTGCAGTTATACGACTCAAATAAACACTGAAACGGGTAATCATTTCTGACACCCTCGGTGGGATTCAAACCCAAGATCACAGCATGGAATGCAAGCACTCTACCATCTGAGCTATCGACCAGACAGCAGCAGATTAAAAAAAGCCGATTAAAAATATAAAATTTAGAAAATGAGATAAACGTATAGAAAAACAAAGAATGACATTTTCCTTGTTTCCTTATCTTCTATATTTGTAAAATTAATATCAAGGACTATTGATAGATCTGTGATGTGCATCAAAATTGCATGGGCTTCTTCAGTCTTTATTAAGACCCTCCGCACACTAGACGACAGGCGACAGCGACAGCTCGACGACTAGTCGCGGCGACAGGCTGCGGCCGGCAGTTTTCATATATTTTGTTCAAAGCTCCGCAAACTTGTCGCTGAGTCGCGCCGGCAAGTAGCTGTCGCCTGTCGTCTAGTGTGCGGAGGGTCTAAGGGTCCGTCCATAAATTACGTCATCGATTTTGGCCGATTTTCGACCCCCCCCCTTACAATCATCCTATAGTCATTATCTAATGACCCCCCCCCACCCTCTTGCTGTAATAATGGATGAGCTTAAAAATTAATATTGTTATATTACTTACATAATATTTTGTATATTTTGTAGAAATTGGTATTTACATGAACGACGTCACTTTTGGTACTCGTACATCATTTGCCATCATCGGCAGACCAGACTCCCCCCCCCCCCCCCCTTAATGCGAATGACGTAATATATGGACAGCCCCTAAGTGTCAAAGTGGATTTTTGTTTTTGTCTGTGGGTGAGTTGGACTTCAAAATTTGTGCCGTGTTTTGGCACATTTTGAATATAGATAAGATATACATTTAGTACATGTAAAAATTCAACATGTTCATTTTATAACCACAATTCTCTTTCAGTGCTATTTACAAAACACTTAATCCGTAGCCGAACGACAGATCATACATTTTTTGTATGGAAACTTCACTGTAGGCTGAAGATGAGCCATGCCTTCGCTGATTGAGAATAACACCGCTAGAATTTAATTTTTTTTTTCAAGTTTTGCCTTCACTATGTATATTTTAATGATGAATGAACTGTATTTCAAGTAATTCTAAACACGCTGAATTTTGACAATTTGTCATTGATTATAGAATACTAAATGGATTTAAATGTAAGTAGCATCATTTTAATGTTGATTTCAAAACATTTAAATATTTCAAATTACTTATAAACTTGTTCCCAACTAAAATTTAAAGATTTCCTATGAAAAATGTGATGTCTATCTATAATCTATAATCTAAGTTGCAAGGATATATTCATTCAAAGCTCTCAGATGTATGCCCACAAACAAACACGTGTAGTTCGCGCTTACAAATGCTGATTGTGTACTTACAAATAAAATCCAAACCTCAAATGAACATAAGCCCTGCAACTCTTGCCGACATTCCCTGAAACAGGGGTGACATTGGCAAAGTGAACCATTTTTTACAGTATGGGTGGTCAGCCTCATACCAACCTATTAGTCAAGGAATACGAGTAATAAATAACATTTAAGTATAAGAAAACAACAAAACCTTAAAAATAAATCTATACAAAAAAAGTAAAAAATGTCTTATGCAAAAAATGTAGCAAGCCAATAAACCAACATTAAAAATCAGCATTGCAGATTAGCCGCCACTTCTTCCTGTCCTTGCATACTTCTTTCATTTCATCCAGAGTCATAACTTTTTTCTTACAAGCTCTCCTTTTATTATGACTCTGGATATCCCATTCACTCGCTATTTCGAAAATTTGGTCCATCCATACCTTTCTCGGTCTTCCTCTTCCACGACATCCATCAATTCTTGCAGCATATACTTTCTTCGTCATTCTTTCCTCATTCATTCTCTCCAAATGTCCAAACCATCTCAGTATACTTCTTTTAATCTTTACTTTCACACTTTCTCTTACACCGCATTCCTCTCTAACAAAATCATTCCTCACCCTATCACTCCGTCTTTTTCCAATCATACTTCTTAAGTAATCCATTTCTACCGTATGGACTTTACTAATCTCACTTTCACTCACCGTCCAGGCTTCACTTCCATACATCAGAGTGGGCACTAGTATACCACCGTGCACCGCCAGTCGAACATTTTTGTATATAAAGAAAAACAATAATGATGAATTAAATGAAGTTTACAACTTACATATAAAATATTTTTTGGAAATTTGGATATTAAGAAACAATTTATGAAGAAATTATTTTATTCTAAACTTTAATTACATAATATATGTTAAACTTTATGATTCCCTTTTGATGCACTTAGCAAACAAGTATATGTTTGTGCTTACACATGCCGCATGTGAAGCTACAAAATAATGTTTCAACTATCCCTGGAATAGGCTGGTTTTAGTGTCGCGCTGACAACACGCTGACCGTCAGCGCTGACAGCCAAAATATATTAACTTGTAGGAAGCGTTGTACGCTGACAGCTACGCGCCATTTTAAAACGTTTCCTACAAGTTAATATATTTTGAACGGTCAGCGCGACACTAAAACCAGCCATAGGGGTGCCATCAGCAAAAGCCAACCAATTTTTACAATATGGGTGGTCACTCTCATACTCAACTTCATAGGCTTACTAGTATTTATCTGATATATCTTATAGTGGTTATTGGTTCTGACAATCTGACGTTTGGATTTTTTTGACGTCTACAAAATGTTATTGTTTCAAGTAAATAAATAAATATTCAACATTCAAAATATAAATAAAATATTCAATAATACTCAGACTCTACTTCAATTAATAAGAGCAAAACTTATATTTACATTTTGTTGTAATACAAGTGAAAACAAAATGGATTTGTCGATGGACAAAATTTGTCGTAAATGTCTACACGAAAACGAAAAAAAAAAATACATCATTAAATGAAAAAAGGGATCAAAAGAGTCTGCAGGCGTATAAAGACACGAGAATTTGGATGTGAAGTTTTAAAGGGAAAGGCAATAGTTTGTGTTTGCATCTTTTAAAGAAAAATTTTTGGTACATAACCTCAACTATTTTGAAAATTTTTTGGAACAAAAACAAAATTATTGGAAGGAAAAAATACAACTTGTGTCCTACCTACCTGATTCAAGAGGACAACATGGCACATGGCGCTAAATTAAAATTGTGAACTTTTATATGGACAATGTATTATTTGTTTTTTTAACTATTTTTATTTTTTTTCTTTGTATATTTATTAACTTTACTTTTAACTTTTTTATGTTTCAATTTTATGTTTTTTAGCTATATATATATTTTTTTTCTGTGTACTATATTTACTAACTTAAGTTTTTCAAATTTTGTTATGTAGAAATGGCCACCCACAATAATTTTGTACGTGCACGTTGTGGAAATGCCGCCACTAATTTTCATAGAAAGAATGAATGGGTTTTCGGGACATGGAATGTAAGGAAGATGAATGATTGCAAGGAGAAAGAAATTATGAATGTAATGAAAGAGAAACGAATAAAAGTAATGGGTGTGACAGAAACAAAAATGAAAGGGAATGGTGAGAAAGTATTAGTGAACGGTGAATTGTATATTTGGTCAGGTGTGGAAGATGGGAATGAAAGGCAAGGTGTAGGTGTGATTGTGAGTGAGTGTGTAAAAGGATGTATAACAGGTTATCGAAGAATTTCTCCCAGGATTTTGGTTGTCAAATTCAAAATTAACAGTTTGAGACTTTTCTTGGTTGCCTGTTATGCTCCTGTTGATTCAGAGTGTATGGAGGTGAGAATGAGTTTTTGGAATGAATTGAATGCGGTTGTGCATGAAAGGAAGAATAATGAAAACATTGTAATTTTAGGTGATATGAATGGATGGATAGGTGCACAGAGAGATGAATGTTTGAAAATAATTGGTCCTGGTGGGAGAGGTGTAGTCAATGATAATGGGCGACATCTGATTGCTTTGTGTGCGGAGCACAGTCTTTTTGCATCGAATACTTGGTTTCGGCATAAGGATGTGCATCTGTACACGAGGCAGATTGTGGGAAGTCGCACAATCATTGACTACATCTGTGTGGATGAAAGACTGAGAGGAGCCGTAAGAGATAGCCGTGTCTACCGCGGGCCTGAAATAGGCAGTGATCACTATCTCTTATGTGCTAAAATAGTGCTTGGTGAAGTAAGAAAGAAGAAACGTAAGAAGCAAGTAAGAATGACTAGAATAAAAGTAGAAAGGCTGAATGAAGAAAATGTGAAAGAGAAGTATGTATCAGAGCTCCACAAAATTTTAAGTGTAAATGAACTTGAGATGAATGTGTGTGGAAAAGATATTGAAAGCATGTGGAAAGATCTAAAGGAAGGAATGATTGAATGTGCTAAAAAAGTATGTGGGGTAACGAAAGGTGGAAAATTGAAAGGAGATGCCTGGTGGAATGATAGAGTGAAAGAAGCTGTGAAAGTTAAGAAAAAGTGTTATGAAAATTGGCTGAATGATAGAAATGATAGAAAGCTAGAAGACGAATATAAGACAGCTAAGAGAATGGCGAAGACTATAATTTATGAAAGCAAGATGAATGAACAAAGAAAGATTGATGAAAGGATTAACAGAAGTTTCACCGACAGTAAGAAGGAATTTTGGAGGTGGATCAATGCGGATAGAAATAAATCTTCTGCATTGACCACTCCAGGAGTCAAAAGTGCTGCCGGTGAGATGGTATGGGAGAATGAAGAAGTATGCAAAAGATGGAAGAACTATTTTCAAGAAATTTTTGGTCAGGGTGAAAGAAGAATTTATGAACAGATAGATGAAGAGAATGAATTGAATATTTTGAAAGAAGAAATGAAAGTGTCTATTTCACGTCTGAAGAATGGGAAGTCTGCTGGGTTTGATGGTATAAATGGTGAAATGTTGAAAGCAGGAGGTGAATGTGTGATAGATTGGATGTACGAATTATGTAAGCTTTGTGTTAATGCAGGAGTAGTACCGATGGATTGGAGGAAGGCAGTCATTGTTCCCATTTACAAAGGTAAAGGGGACAAAAAAGACTGTCAGAACTTCAGACCGATCAGTCTACTCAGTATACCAGGAAAAGTCTTCTGTAAGGTGATTATAAAAAATGTGATTCTGACTACTAGTGAAAGGATTTCCGATATACAGTCCGGCTTTATGGCCGGTAGAGGCTGTGTTGATCAGATTTTTACTCTACGACAACTTGTTGAAAAACAATTGTCGGTGAGGCGGAAGCTGTTCACGGCCTTTGTAGATCTGGAAAAGGCTTTTGACTCAGTGGACAGAGGTATGTTATGGGATGTTTTGAAAGCATACGGAGTGAATGGGGCTCTCCTAGGTGCGGTGCATGCAAACTATGAAAATAGTAAGGCATGTGTCCGTATTGATGGTGAGTATAGTGAGTGGTTTGAAGTGTATAAGGGTGTGAGGCAAGGATGTGTGATGAGTCCATGGCTATTTAACATAGTTATGGACAAGTGTGTCAGGGATGCTAGACTTAATGATTGTGGATTGATGATAGGAGAGAGCAAAGTGAGTGTTCTACTGTATGCAGATGATGCAGTTCTTGTATCTGATTCTGCAGTAGAATTGCAAACAATGCTCTCTAGATTGAATGAAGCTTTGTTAGGTAACCATTTGAAGTTGAATGCAAGTAAGACGAAAGTATTGATTTTTGAAAGAGATGATGAAAGTATGAATTATGAATTTAAAATTAATGGAATGAATGTTGATGTCGTAAATGAGTTTGTATACCTGGGAAGTAAGTTTGAAAAAGATGGAAGAATGACCGGTGAATTTGAAAGAAGAATAATGAAAGGCAGGTGCGTACTGGGTGCTACCGCTAGCATCGCCAAAAACCAGAATCTTTCAAAAAATGTTCGACTGGCGGTGCACGGTGGTATACTAGTGCCCACTCTGATGTATGGAAGTGAAGCCTGGACGGTGAGTGAAAGTGAGATTAGTAAAGTCCATACGGTAGAAATGGATTACTTAAGAAGTATGATTGGAAAAAGACGGAGTGATAGGGTGAGGAATGATTTTGTTAGAGAGGAATGCGGTGTAAGAGAAAGTGTGAAAGTAAAGATTAAAAGAAGTATACTGAGATGGTTTGGACATTTGGAGAGAATGAATGAGGAAAGAATGACGAAGAAAGTATATGCTGCAAGAATTGATGGATGTCGTGGAAGAGGAAGACCGAGAAAGGTATGGATGGACCAAATTTTCGAAATAGCGAGTGAATGGGATATCCAGAGTCATAATAAAAGGAGAGCTTGTATGAAAAAAGTTATGACTCTGGATGAAATGAAAGAAGTATGCAAGGACAGGAAGAAGTGGCGGCTAATCTGCAATGCTGATTTTTAATGTTGGTTTATTGGCTTGCTACATTTTTTGCACAAGACATTTTTTACTTTTTTTGTACCTATAGATTTATTTTTAAGGTTTTGTTGTTTTCTTATACTTAAATGTTATTTATTACTCGTATTCCTTGACTTATAGGTTGGTATGAGGCTGACCACCCATACTGTAAAAAATGGTTCACTTTGCCAATGTCACCCCTGTTTCAGGGAATGTCGGCAAGAGTTGCAGGGCTTATGTTCATTTGAGGTTTGGATTTTATTTGTAAGTACACAATCAGCATTTGTAAGCGCGAACTACACGTGTTTGTTTGTGGGCATACATCTGAGAGCTTTGAATGAATATATCCTTGCAACTTAGATTATAGATTATAGATAGATTATAGAATATTTTATGTGTTCAAATGATGAAATATTATTTGCACTATATTTCGTTAGATAAGTTGAATTTTAGCAATTCTGTAATGTTCAATTTGATGAATTTGAAAAGGGTTGGAGTGTTTTGTACCTGTTAGATAAATAACTTCCAAAAACAAGTGTATATACCAAAAAATCTTTTATAATTGAATGGTTGATTAAAAAAATACATGTGTAATAGTAAAACTGAGAAAAGGTATTTAGTCTCTTATTTAACCGCCCTATGCATATGAACGTACGCAATACACAAACTTTGAGTGTACCATTCTGCTACATCACGTATCACGTACACGCTTGAGAAAAAATATATATTTGAAAACTAAAAACCGCCTGGCGTCCGCCTGAGTTCTAAAGTCACGCCATTACAAGTCTAGACAAGTTAGTTCCTCAAGGGCAGGCTAAGCGTTCGGTTGTTTGTTTGGCGTTTTGTAATTTTTCATAATACTCTTCAAAAGTCAGGAGTACGTACATTGTGGTTTGAATTCCTGTACCCTTAGTGCGAGTTTCAAAACTTGAGAAAAGTAAAGTTTACGGAAAATATTAAAGAGTGATTTCTCCCAAAATTTGCCATTTTTGTTTCTTACACTTTATGGTCTTAGCAAAAGAGTTACAGTGATGATGAGGGAAATCACTCTTTAATAATTGCCGTAAACTTTACATTACTCAAGTTTTGCAACTCGTACTAAGGGTACTGGTTTGTTTTTGCCTATTTCTCGGAAAGTAACCTGAAGGGTTAAATCAACTATTCAATCGTATTTAGTATAATACGTATATTAAATTGTTTTCAAGGTTTTCCCAACGGAGTCCACGTGTTTGAAATTTCTCTCGGGCGGATGTCACATGTTTTCTCCCATAGTAAATGAGCGCCAAAGGAAATATCCATAATACAAATGGTACTTACCTTCCTAAAGCTAGCGCAGGGCTGGAAGTCTCATCTCCACGGTAATTCTTACCTTCCGAATATTGGTAATATTTGACCTGTCAATCCAAGATGGCCGCAAGTGAACAGCTGATTAGTCTTCATACAATTATCACTGATATTCGGTAGGTAGGATCTACCGTGGTGATGAGACTTCCAGCCCAGCACTCACTAAATGAATTGTGCTAAAAATATATATTTACACATGAGATACTGCCATCTTCAGGGTGGTATTGAAAGCTTGTAATTTTCGTTATTTGATAGTTAGCAACCCCTGTTGCCGCATTTTATTATATACGACTCAAGTATCTAAATCTAAGTTGCAAAGATATGTATCATTTGAGATTCATATTAAATGCATTCCCACAAGCAGACATGCATAATTTCGCACTCACACAAGCTGCATGTGGACCTACATTATAAAAAACCCAATCTCAAATGACCATAAGCCCTGCAACTCTTGCCGACCTTCCCTGAAACAGGGGTATAACTATGTATTTTGTCTCTAGCGCAATATTTAATTTTGTTTGACAGTGCCAAGGTCGTGGTGGTCGGATTTGGAACTAAGGTCCTTGGCAACCATTCAACCAATCACAAAAGCCTGGCATTATGGCAAGCAATGTCACGTGTTTTCTCTTTTAAAATGTGGCGACTTCATTAGATTGTATTTACAATAATTATAACTACACAGTTAAAATTTATTTATCGGATATTAGACGAACCGTTATAAGAGAACTTATATTATTCTCAAGTTTTGTTAGCATCGTAGCTAACGTCTTCAGGAGACACCCTCTCTGCACGACGGCTGAGGATGAACTGTACGGATAACACAGTGCTATCTAGTGATGTGGACGGGAAACAGAATGAAAGTGTAAATATTCATGACAATCCTAATCATAATAATTACTAACTTCGCTCGACGGTATGTCGTGATTTGTGACAATTGTTATAGAAGAAAAAAATCAGTTCATCCTCAGTTGTCGTGCAGAGAGGGTGTATCCTGACGACGTTAGCTACGTCGCTAACGAAACGTCAAGAATAATCTAAGTTCTCTTATAACGGTTCGTCTAATATCCGATAAATAAATTTTAACCGTGTAATTGTAGATTGAAGCTTTCACGGCTGGTTCTTGTTGACACAACAATCACTTTATTCGGGCTATGTAGCCGTGGTCTGGTAGATTCTTTCCGGACAGTTTCGCCCATTGCTCCGATGGGCATTATCAGCGGTTGGCTAGTCGCTGTGATCTTCTTACAGGATCTGCTGTACTAGAAACAACGCCAGCCTTTGGAATAGTATTGTCGTTTTTTTTGTAGTCTCTTATAACTGTGTAGTTATAATTATTGTAAATATGTCAAACGACTGTAATTCCAACCTAAACCTAACATTCATTAGATTGTATTGTGTTAAAAAGTTTGTTATCTTGCCTTCTGGATTTGAAAATAAAATAAAACAAATTTTAGCGAGTATTTCATTTTTTTATTTCTAAACAATGATGCTTAATAATAACAATACATTATTTTATTCATAGTGATTGTTTTTCTTCCATCTAGTTCTCGTTTTTCCCTTATTTGTATGGTGCATATTTTATTTATGTAAACTTAAATCATAATATCAAATATGCTGTATTCACAATCCTAGTGTATTGCACAAAGACAATAGCACTCCATTACCACTAGCACAACACCCTCCAAAATTCTACTCGCAAATTGCGAGTGACTTTTGTTTGGTTGCGAGTGTGCTTTTCTTTATCTGAAAGTATCATTTTGCCAGTTAATAATACCATTGATCAAACTGGCCGACTGCCAAATCTCCCTCGATCACATGTGTAAAGGCGTTAAAAATTATAAACAGGAACAGTTCACGGGAGTTTTTTTTTAACCCATGCGATTTGCAATTACGAGTTGCGAGTTGGTCAATGGGTGATTTTTGGAGGGTTGCACTAGTATAAAAGAAAGTGTAAGGCGCCGTATTTTCATCGTTAGCATAGCGACTTAATTCACTGAGGGAACTGGATATGGAGAGACCATTTAAAAGAGGTCTCAAGACTCACCTCTTCGTCCAATCATACGGACAAGCGCCTTTGTAGTGACACACTGTCATAAAAGGTGCTATCCAAATTTTGTCTTATCTATCCAAAAGGACGCACTTATGTCAATCGTGTGGATAGTTTTTTTTTATCAGTTTAAAGTCACATAAGCTAACGTTGAAAATACCAGACCTAAATGCCCCTCTATCCCTTAAATAGGAAAATGTACAAAATAAAGAACAGCATCCCTAGTGAGTGATTTACTTTTCATACATTTTTTATCTACGGGATCGAGGGAATTTCCACAGTACTTATGTTTCTTTTCTTCACTGTTTTCTTATTTTGTTCAATGGCACATGCATTACTATGCAAAGACGCCATCTACTTTTTCTTTTGTATCAATTGATGGTTTCTTTCTTCTGGAGTGCTCGCCTATGTTCATGTACATTTCATATCTGGAAATCTTTACAAAACTCTATTTGCGGTGGAAAAATATACATCTTCAGTTGTCAACTGGTCTACTCTACAAAATATGCAATCTGTAGCTCCGGAAACCAATTATAAATTATTATTTTATATCCTAATCAATTTTGTAATATATTATGCATTTTTTCATTATAATTTCAAAATAAATATCCAAAATTTTGTATATTTGTCTTCTGTAGCCTTAGTACGAGTTGCAAAACTTGACTAATGTAAAGTTTACGGCAATTATTAAAGAGTGATTTCCCACAAAATCTGCCGTTTTTTGTTTGTTTGAACTTGATTTTCTTCATCACTGTAACTCACTAAAATCACTAAATCACTAAAACAAAAACGGCAGATTTTGGGAGAAATCACTCTTTAATATTTTCCGTAAACTTCACGTTTCTCAAGTTTTGCAACTCGTACTAAGGGTACTGGAAAAAGGGTATTCACTATGGTTCATAGACAATTTCATAAAAAAGATATTCTACCATTTAAAATAAAAATAAAAGTCATTGCCTATGAAATGGGAGCATGTTTAGCACGGATGTTCCCAATTTGATTGTGATTTTATAAATAACACGTAATGTAACCGGTAGAAAGGAGAAAACAAAGTGAAATAGTGCATCTTACGAGTATATTGGTCAAACATCCATAACATTGGTATGTGCCCGGTGTATTATACAAAAATAAAAGCATTGAGTTTGTCAAGTCGCATCACATTTTATACCATTCATACATTCCGTGGCAAATATGATTTAGTTTTTTTTTATGTCCATGTATATATCGTTATTCTTTGATTTAAAAAATGTAATTTGTCATGTATGTTCCTTGACTTATAGGTTGTTATGCGGCTGACCACCCATAATATAAGAAAAATTGGTTCACTTTGCCAATGTCACCCCTGTTTCAGGGAAGGACGGCAAGAGTTGCAAGGCTTATGTTCATTTGAGATTGGGTTTTTATATTGTAGGTCCACATGCGGCATGTGTTAGCGCGAAATTATACATATCTGCTTGTGGGAATGCATTTAGTATAAATCTTAAATGATATATATCTTTGCAGCTTAGATTATATTAGATATTCGTCCAAATTGAACGGCTGTCGCATTCTACCTATTCTTCTCGCATTGTTCTTGCGTTTTATTACAAAATCTCGATTTTCCCAATTTTAGAGTTATTTCTCTTTATTATTAAACGTGTGATATATTTGACCAGTCCGTAGTCCAGTGGTAACACTGGACTCGTAAATGGAAGGTTGTGGGCAGTGACAGTTTAACAGTACCAGCGCCCTGGGCGAGAATTCTAAGGCGCCCCTTATCCACAATTCAAATCCATATGAAATGCATATAAAGGGTCGACTGCGGCGCCCTATTATACCTGGCGCCCTGGGCGGTCGCCCAACCGCACCTACCCTAGCACCGGCACTAGTTGTGGGTTCGAATCCCAGCGGAGCACAAAAATATACCATTTATATTTTCAAATTTGCTCTTCGCTTGGTTGAAAAATTCATATACCTTTACCAAAGACCAATCATCAGAAGGTCCATATCCAGCCTTAGGGGCTGTCCATATATTACGTCATTCGCATTAAGGGGGGGGGAGTCTGGTCTGCGGATGATGGCAAATGATGTACGAGTACCAAAAGTGACGTCATTCTTGTAAATACCAATTTCTACAAAATATACAAAATATTATGTAAGTAATATAACATTATTAATTATTAAGCTCATCCATTATTACAGCAAGAGGGGGGGGAGGGTCATTAGATAACGACTATAAGATGATTGTAAGGGGGGGGGGGTCGAAAATCGGCCAAAATCGATGACGCAGTTTATGGACGGCCCCTTACAGCAACTGGGTCTTGCTTGAGAAATGCTCTTTTTTAAACGTAAATTCTAACAAACTTACACTTTCAAAGGCTCTGACCACCCCTAGTGGAATGGTTACATTGTGTTTAATTTTTGTTTGTAAAATTAACCAAAAACACAATAGAATAGTCCATAAATAATATTCATCTATGAGATTCCATAAAAATAGGATGATGGTGAAAATGAAGCGAGCTTTACAAATGACATACATGATGTTTTATCTTGAAAATCATCTGAGGAATAAGTGAAGTTTATTTTTTATTGTTGAATATGTTCTCAGAAATACACAGTTAACCTCACATTTGCTGATAATAATAATGATTGGCCAATTTTATATGGCGCCGTTTAATGGCTCTAGCCACCCCAAGGACGCTTGATACATGTAATCTTAGAAAATAAATAAATACAAGAAGGTAAGTTGAATCAATGAGAGGGTTTTTAAACTGTTATGTTGAAAAAAAAATTTTTTTTTGAACTGGTCTGACTTAGGGTTATAATTTTAAAAAACACAAAATATCCCGTCTGTAGTAACACCTCGGACTCGTAATTCCATACTTTTCGTTGGTTCCGTTATGGATATAAGCAGATGTGAATGCGTGTGATGAAACATATTTTGTTATCAGTTAATATTTATCAATTTTTGACAGGAAATGTGAAGTTAATGATTAGAAAGACACATTTCAGAAACAGATTATTAAATATATAATGGATGTATGTAGGTTACAACTACAAAAACAATACAGAATGCAGTAATGTGAATGCAGAACTAGTATAAGTCAATTTTTAGGAAAAGTTCAGACTTTTCATGATTTTTCATCAAACGAAAGGCAAAATTATTAAAAAATAAAGAATATTCTTTACTTCAGTACGACTATTCTATTCTTCCATCATTATCCATCCAATGGCTCGATTTTCCTTAACTTCTTAACTTTACAATGCCTTCCGCCACTAGTAAAGAATATAGCATTGAAAATGTGTCTATCTTGACACATTTGCATCCATTATATTTTCTTGTGGGATGGGTACGAAGTAGGTTTGAACATCTATCCACCAAACAGTGCTGGAAGTCTCATCACCACGGTAATTCTTACCTACCGAATATCGGTAATATTTGTATGAAGACCTGTCAATCCAAGATGACCGCAAGTGAACATCTGATTAGTCTCCATACAAATATAACCGATATTCAGTAGGTAAGAATTACCGTGGTGATGAGACTTCCAGCCCAGGTCAAAACAAACTAAAAACAAAATCTCGAAGTTTGACTTTTTAGTTCTGTTTTACACATAACAATACAATAGTCTGATAGATGATTGATGGTGTATTTGTGAAACAATGCTTTAATACTGATATTTTGCTTCCTATATATGTGTGGAGTAGTGATGCGGGCACTGGCTTGCAGATTCAGGGTTCATGTGATGATGTGGTTATATAATCTGTTGGTTTTTGTCTTCTATCTCCTTCGTAGTTAGCTTCTCGATGAGCTCTTGTAAAGGAACTAACTCTTTCTTATCTATTAAACTAAATTCCTGAAAACAAAACAAAATACAATCATTAGTAAAGTGCGAGTCTGGATCTCTGCTCCAGTCCCATTCTGACGATGGAGCTAACCCCCATCTATAATGGCTGGGTTATGAATAAGTGCGGTATAGAGAATATGAGAGTGAAAGAAGTTCAAGCAAGAATGGACACTGAACGGCTGATAAAAAGAGTGTACAAAGGTAGGGTAGGTAGCCTGGAGTCTGACTCGGAAACAAGGGAAATCTCTCCAGGTCTTTTGAGAACAAAATGCTTCATCGCATCTCCGACCTGTATTTAAAGGTGGCAGGTGGCGTATCCGGACCAACGCGGAGCTGAGATCCGTGTTTTTAGACCCTAACATAGTGTCGGTAATGAAATCAAGTGAGCCGGACATGTTGCACGTGCAGAGGACTCCAGGATCATCAGAACTGTCTTGGATGGTGCCCCCTCAGGTGTTAGACCACTCAGACGTCCCAGGATGTAGAGGGCAACATCGAAGCCGACGCCGAAGTTCTGGGAGTGAGGGAACCATGGAGGGAAGCAGCACAAGACAGAGAGTCCTGGAGGATTGTGGTACGAGAAGTCCTGAGCTTTCAAGGCTTCTGAGCAGAAGAAAGTAAAAGTACAAAGGTAGGGTGAAAGGGGAAGACCCAGGAAATAATGGATTGGTGAAATAGCAAGATTGCAAGTGACTAGAATCTGCAGAGTGAGAAAATGAAAAATAGTGAAAAGTCAAAGATAAAAAAAATGCACAATGATCTGTCCCTCCCCACTTTGAGACACAACACTAAGGTTGGCAAATTTTTTTCATCCACACAAATTTAATTTTAAAAACTATGTGATATATCTTTACCTTAACAAAGAATATGAAGTGTTTGAAGGATGTGTTTAGGTGCGCCTCCTCTCCCAGCTGCACGACCTGCGTGAAGTGCTGATGGTAGATGTGCGCATACACGCGGAACAGCCTCTTCAGGATGGTCTTGGCTATGGAGGGGAAGTTCTTGGGGAACGGCACGCCGATCTTAGACGGGAACAGCGTCTCGTCGTCCAACTGATCCTGCACCCACGTCATCAGGTAGTCTATGTATTTGGGCGCCGAGCATTTGATGGGTTTCTTGACCGTGTGCCCGTCCGCCCAGTGGTACTCGTACTTGGGCCCCGCCGACATGATGGGACAGCTGTCTTCCGTGCAGAACTCTGTTATTGTGCCAAACAGCATGTTTATTTGATTGAAGAAGTCCACGGCTGAAACGAAGGTTCTACATTCAAAATATGTACTTTTTTCATATATGTCGACGGGGGGAGTGCTAGGCACAGGTTTCAGGGAATTATCGCCCCTCAATCGTTCCCTACATAATTTTCGCCCCCCTAAGGCAGGGGTCGGCAACTTGTGGCTCGCGAGCCACATGCGGCTCTTTGGGTGTGAAGTTGTGGCTCTTTAGTTCCATACGCAAATATTAAAATTTATGAAAAATAACACAAAAATCATTTTGAATCGATTAATGAAGTTTAGGCACCGATTCTATCTCTCAGCCTTAACTCGATTTTCACCCCCCCCCCCCCCTATTTATGGACGTCGACGCTATTTATTATTGGCAAGAAAACCCTTTGTGGCTCTTTACACACTTTGAAATTTGTAATATTTGGCTCTTCCGACTCAAAAGGTTGCCGACCCCTGCCCTAAGGGCTCAAATCGCCCCCAGATAGGGAACCACTGGTCTAGCGGATTGTGCATTGGCACTCTTAATATTATTGAAACAAGCGCGAGTCTTGTTGTCCTATGGACGATACCCTGGTTCAACAGATGTGATTGGGTAATTATTAATTAATGATTTGTTAAAAAATAAATTTCATATTTATTAATTGATGATGTGAACACCTGTTTCTAGTCAGACAAAAATAGGTTGCTGACCGGTCCATAGTCCAGTGGCAACACTTTGGACTCGTAAATGGAAGGATGTGGGTTCGAATCCCGGCGGAGCCAAAAAAAAATACCATTTATATTTACAAATAAAGGTCACTCATAGATAATCTGTGAGGTCACTAAAGGTCCATCCAGTCTTATAGCAACGGGGTCTGGGTATTGGCGCTTTGTAGCGACGAGCGAGCTCGTTAACACTTCTACGGCACTACAAGTGTCATAGACCCCTAGAGTCTTTAGAATCTAGAGTCTCCCACACAGGATTTCTTAAAAAAAGAGAGATAACATTAGTTGCACTCACTGTTGACGGCCACCCACTCGTTGAGGTCCTCCCCGTCAGGCAGCATGACGGCCAGGCGCAGGTTCCCCGAGCCCAGCGTGGCCGCGGCCTGCCGCATCAGGTCATACTGGTGCGTGCCCTCTGGGATGTTTTTCTTGGGCTTGAATGTCTTGTTGGACCGGCTCCCGTAGTCAAAAATAAACACAAGATAAATTACCCTACTCTAGTGTAAAGCGTACACCACACGTACATATCCACTGCTCCAAGGAAGACAGCACTAAGATCTTGGACCGGTCTGTAGTCCAGTGGCAACACTTCGGACTCGTAAATGGAAGGTTGTGGATTCGGATCCCGGCGGAGCACAAAAATATACCATTTATATTTCGAATGTGCTCTTCGCTGGGTTGAAAAATTCATAAACCTTTACCAAAGACCGATCACTGAAAGGTCCATCCAACCTTACAACAACTGGGTCTTGCTTGAGAATTGGCGCTTTCTACAGCGACGACCAAGCTCGCAGAGGGCTCTTGAGGTGTGATACACACAAAAACAGCGCTCACCAAATAAATCATCCTAATATTATTATTATTATTATTAAGTCAAAAAATATAGTTTTGCAGGAAAGCCAATTGAATGTTATTTATTCCATGGAGAACAAAGCCTACAGTATTTTTTACATTAATTTATTAACAAATTTAAAAGAGATAGAGACACGGCTGTCATCTTGGAATGAAGATAATGATTTGTTACCTTCAGAAATGGAAATAAGTCAAAAACCTCAATTTCGGAGTTACTGCCTTTCTTCCTTGGAGCAGTCGATGTATTAACAACTGTTTCTGGGCTGGAAGTCTCATCAACACAGTAATTCTTACCTACCGAATATTGATAATATTTGTATGAAGACCTGTCAATCCAAGATGGCCGCAAATGAACAGCTGTTCAGTAATATTTGTAGTCTTACTACAAATATTACTGATATTCGGTAGGTAAGAATTACCGTGTTGATGAGACTTCCAGCCTTGGGTTGGTGGAAAGGTGAGAAAAGGTGATTTTTTACAATGTCACCTCTGTTACCGGATGCAGGACATAATTTGCACGTTTAATAATAAAGAGAAATAACTCGAAAATTGGGAAAATCGAGATTTTGTAATAAAACGCAAAAACAATGCGAGAAGAATAGGTAGAATGCGACAGCCGTTCAATTTGGACGAAGATGACCGAGATAAAGCATCGGCTGCCTTTTTCATCCCATACAAGTTGTACTGGCTGTCTGAACTTCAAACGTGATTTCCCAACATTAATGTTTTTTGAGTTATTGCTCTTTATTATTAAACGTGCGAATTATGCTCATTTAAGATTTGGGTTTACACTTTGTAAGTACACATGTAGGCATATGTAAATGCAAACTTACATGTGTCTGTTGGTGGGTATGAATTAATTATGAATCTTAAATGTGTGTTTACTTTGCTAATCTAATTTAAGTTGCAAAGATATGTAAAATTGGGGTTTCATATTATATGCATTCCCACAAGCAGACATGTATGAGTTCGGGCTTAAACATGCCGCATTTCCGGTTTGCGGGCCCAATGGAGTGGAATAGACTACCACCTAATGTGAGGAAGGCAGAAACTGTTGGTGTCTTTAAAGGAGCACTAAAGACGCATCTTTACAAAAAAACTTATCCATGATTTGAGAGGACCCTTGAGGTGTGACACACACAAAAACGGCGCTCTTTAATTATGTGTACCATATAAATAAATTATCCTACATAAAAACCCGAATCTTAAATGAACATAAACCCTGCAACTCTTGCCTGACAAATATTTCTAACCTTCTCAATATGTCGTCCTCTTTTTCTGTTTTTTTTTTTTTCAGAAATCCTGTGCGGGACATTCCCTAGATTCTAGGGACTCTAGGGGTCTATGACACTTGTTGTAGTGTTGCAGAGGTGTACGAGCTTGGTCGTTGCTACAAAGCGCCAATACTCAAGCAAGATCCAGTTGCTGTAAGGCTGGATGGACCTTTCAGTGACCGGTCTTTGGTAAAGGCTTTGTGAATTTTTTTCAACCCAGCGAAGAGCATGTTTGGAAATATAAATGGTATATTTTTGTGCTCCGCTGGGATCCGAATTCACAACCTTCCATATACGAGTCCGAAGTGTTGCCACTGGACCACGGACCGGTCCAAGATGCCACTGACACGCAGTATACCTGAGCGGTCACCCATCCAAGTAGCATCCGCGCCCAATGTTGCTTAACTTCGGTGATCTATGGGAACCGGTGCTTTCAACATGGTAACGTCGTTGACCATTATCGCAGTTTGACCATTATGGTACTTAGAGTGTTATGTAAATGACACATTCAATGCAGCAATTACTAAAAAATTGCCTAGATGCTTCTTCGTGTCAGCTTCACACCGTGTTGGCCCAGTAACGAGCAATGTCTACAGCTCTTTGGTTTCCCGCAAAGAGATCATCCATGGAGCAGCTTGTCGGACAGGAGGGACAACACCGATGATGATTGCTAAATATTGCTAACGATTGCCTAGATGCTAAATATTGATACGTTTTTATCATTCTAAAGATTTAGATATTTACTACCGACAAGGTTTACTCGGAAATTCTAAAAATGGGTTCCCCTACTAATAAATAAGGTTGAATAATTTGAGAAGATAGATTTTTTGATGTTATGAAAATTATAAGTAAACAATAGATTTGTCTAGTCATTTTGCAACAAAAACTTTAATTTTGTATAATCCCTGTTAGTTACTGAATGATTCCACGAGCAGAGATTACATGAAACAATTGTACTTCTGTAAAAAAAAAACGTAAAACCGCAAGATAAAAAATACTGGCATATTGCTTTGAAGTACAACGCATAAGGAGAATTTCATAAAAACTTGAATTACCAGAGTTTAATTTAAAACTATAGAAATGATATATTATCAGAATAAAAAAGTGTTTGTTTTTTACGTTTCAAAAAGGAAGGATCGAGAAGACTTCGTGGAAAAACGCAACACAAAATAATGACAGAAGACATAACAAAAACCCTGCGAGTATATTTACTTACAACAGAAAGCTCATGATGAAGCCGGGAGATCCTTTATGTCGGTAAAATGATTTCCACTTATCTTCGCGCGGCCACTCATCAAACTTGTCGTTTTATTTCACTTTCTGACATTACTTATTGAAATACAACACAGACGTCCGACATCCATTTGTAGATTTTGAGGTCCTTGTGCTGCCATCTTGATTATGTCGGACTCAGCAGTGAAATCCGTCAAATTCCGACGTAGCGTACTTGTAAAAGTCCAATAATTTCGGATATTTTCATTATCATTAATTAAATAAGTACACGATTGTGATACATCCTAAAGGAAAACCTGAACACTTTACTTCTTATCTTTTATGACTTAAAGGGCCTTCAAAGTTATCAAATCAATGAGTTTTATTTTGTATTTCTTCAACAAATTACTTCTGAAATGCTGGAGAGATGTTTTCCGGGATCTGTTGCCATGGTCTGTGCAAGCTGGAGTTTTCTAACGTTTCGCCCATGTCTACAATGGGGTTTCTCAGCGTAAAAGTGTAATGAAGCTCCAGCTCCCAAGATCACGATTCACGGCCACATATCTCAGAAAACATCTTTCCAGTATCATACGTCGGCCGTGTAAGCTGAAATTTAGCAATTCAGCTAACTTCACGTTGAACTATCAATAGAAACGTTTTACAAGATGGCAGTGTTTGGTCCAATTTTTGCCACGTCGATTTTAAGCGGTGTAGGTGTACACTTTTGAACAACAATGTCAATGCTTTTGAATCATCAGAAAGTCCCTGCCCGAATCAGAATCAGGATCCCTCAGAAAATCCGTCAACAAAACATCAGATCGGAAAACATAAACGAGACGGAATATTTGTCAAGACGGCAGCACTGCAAGTCCTCACACAAATTCCGTCATTTCCGCCGGAAAATAGTATGGCAGCATTCATCAGCTGATATTTTTTATTAGTATTTTTTTTAATTGAACACATTTTATGAATTCAAAATGCAAAGAAACATTTGAAATACTTTAATTCCTTTTTATATCTCTTAAAACCTCAAAAATTTGTACTGTGCATATTTCGTATTTTAAATAGTTGCTAGCTTGACCTTTTTTTGTAACTACAAAAAAAAAAAATGTCAAAAAATGCAGTCAAAAATAGAATGTATTTCATGAAAAACATATTTTAATAAAGAAAAAATGTACTTTGATAAATGAAATAATGTATTAAAATATTTAATGTGGTTTTTGACCGACATGCCCATTGAACATACCTAAACAAATGGTGTATTTTCTACACTGTTATCACTTATTCCATATAACCTTTTTTTCTCAATAAGCAAATTTCAGGTTGCAGAGGCATTTGTACATTTGATTTGTCCCACGCTGGGTTGGACATCGCGCAGTTTTAGGTAAATAGTTCAACGAAAACACGTCTCAAGATGTTGGGCATGACGCTTAAGTCCATCAAGAAGCATTATTCGGTATGAAAAATTTACAACCAATATTTTAGTATTATGACAGCTCTTGTACCTGTTCCCTTGCTTACATAATTTCATGGGAAGCCCTTGTAGACACGATTTTTTCACATATCCTACTCTGTCCTATCTTGTAAATAAATAATTAATTAATTCTATTAAACTAGTAATGACCCTAAGAACTCTGAATTTATTTTCTTTAACACTTTGGGATGTTAATTTTGTCTACTCCTTTGAAATGTAAAATTCAACTGATAAAAACGCATTTATCTCTACAAATGCAGATCAATTCCTTTTTACTATCTTTTCTTTCATTAATCATTATCTGTATATAAGTGAAAATATGCTCTTTCATTGGTAGAAATGTGCATTATCTGGATCAATACTTATCAGAAAAATTGTCACCTATATAAATATTTTCTGTGACGTAGCTTTTTGATTTGCGTTGTTTTTATTTGAAATATTTTGGCACCATTCAAGATTGTTATTAGTTGATATCTATTTAAGATTCAATGCCACTCTTTGCACTTTGTAATTAACAAAAATATTTTTTTGAATGTGAAAAACAGATTCATAAAATAATGTTAAACTTTTTCCAGGGCTGGAAGTCTCATCACCACGGTAATTCTTACGGAATTCTACGGAATATCGGTAATATTTGAATGAAGACTAATCAGCTGTTCACTTGCGGCCATCTTGGATTGACAGGTCTTGATACATATTTTACCGATATTCGGTAGGTAAGAATTACCGTGGTGATGAGACTTCCAGCCCTGGACTCAGATTTTGAATAGTTTATTAGTTCAAATAAGATTTGTTCAAAGGATATTTTATACAAAAAAAGCCCTATAAGTGTCTGAAAAATACATTCTTTGTGTTTACGGATATTCTTCTCCAAAATTGCCGTCTTTGTTTCCGTATGACACAATTGAAATACTCTGATTGTCATCTCTCTTTCTTGACTAATGGTTTGGTATGTTGCGACCACCCATGCGTCACCTTTGTTTTAGAAGAGGGTGGTGAATTTTGCAGGGTGTATATTCGAGATTTGGTCTCGCCGCCAACATTACAGATCAACCGCTATTTAACTTCTTTCATTTTATCCAGAGTCACAACTTTTTTCAAACAAGCTCTCCTTTTATTATGATTGGATATCAGTGGCGAAGGGCGCCATACAAACCGGTTCCCATCGGCTTCCCTTTTGAAATGATGTAACAAAATAATTAAAAAAATATAGGCACAAAGTAAAAAAATACATTTAAAACCAAAGAAACAATATGTATTTTTCCCCATTGAAACCATACAGTCTACTTTATTATCATTTTTGCCTCATTTTAGAAGGGAAACCGATCGGCTTGTATGGTACCCTTCGCCACTGTTGGATATCCCATTCCTTTACGAATTCAAGGAATTTGGTCCATCTATAACTTTCTCTGTCTTATACAATTTCAAGTATTTTATTTTGTCATGTCTTGTAAAACTTTACGATACATAACTGGAAATATTCCCATATTATTTGTAGTTCCCAAAGTGGTAGTGTCCTTTGTTGTCTAAAATGTGGGTAGTTCTACAGAAACCCATTAGGAGATTATTATGAATTCCTTTGTTAGGCACTAATGGACAACATAATCTGCAGGTATAAAGAAACTTTTACCACTTATTTGGAATCTTCTTTCAAAGAGTTTTGTTATACCAAGGGCCTGTTGCATCAACCTCCAATCAATATTTGACTGACACATCAAATTTGATTGCTTAAGGGCCGATCTTATAAACATCCGTTTGTTAAATATCAAATCTAATAAACCGAAGTTTGGTACAGATTTCGTTTTTCTGTATTATAACAATTCGTTTGTAAATTTTTGGTTTAATTTTACCGGCGGATCTAACCGACAGCCGACCCCCGGTTTCCAGGTAGATACCGGTCGGTTTGTTAAGGTTTGAGGTTAGGTCAGCTGTCAAAGCATTATTTTTTTGCGGTGAGTTTTGCGTGTCTTTGGACTTCTCCGCTCTATCCTGTTGAAGATAATTTCTTCCGACAGTGATAGAGAATTCATTAAAATAGGGCTGTATCAGTCGTTTTCGTGTTTGTCATGTACGCAACTTTAGGTTATGTTTCTTCTCTGACAGCAAACGGATGACATATGTTCATGAATGCACGCAAAAAATCATAAAAAATACGAGTGCATTATTGAGAACTAACGGACGGTTAAAAAAGCTTTAAAAGACGACCATCGATGGAAACAATGGATTGATCAGATAAATGAGATTGCGAATGAATGGAATCTACAGAGTGGAAACAAGAGAAGAGCATGCATGAAAAGAGTGATGAAATTAGATGAGATGAAAGAAGTATGCAAGGACAGAGTCAAGTGGAGGCACTTGTGTGGAGGTACTGGCCACCCCTAGAGGAAAGGCGGCAGGATACAAGACAAGACAAGACAATCGGTAAGATCAGTCCGTTAACGTCCATCCGTTAGTTAAATGAGTATTTACTTACGGATATTTAGTCCAACGTTTATAAGAACGGCCCTAATTCTGGTAAGGGCCTCGGTTAAATATTTCTCGGAAGAGGGTTATAATATGATGGAATTTGAACAGGAAAGATGATATACATCAGCTGATTTACGTATATGCTACCAAATTTTTGGTTTTATGGGAGAAATCACACTTAATTTTGATTTTTGTCTGCTTGGAGTGTGGTGCAACAGGCCTTCACTTACACATGTTTTTTTTGTAGTATCTGTGGGAAAAGAAATGTACATCACTAATCTAATCTAAGTTGCAAAGATATGTAACATTGGGGATTCACATTAAATGCATTCTCACAAGCAGACACATATAAGTTCATGCTAGCGCATGCCACATGTGGACCTACAATATAAAAACCCATTGTCAAATGAACATATGCCCTGCAACTCTTGCCGACATTGGCAAAGTGAAACATTTTCTACAGCACGGGTGGTCAGCTTCATACCAACCTATAAGTCAAGGAATTCCAGCAATTAATTATCATCCAGTTATAAAAAACAAACACTACAAGATCTACAAAACATCTAGAAAAATTAAAATTGAGTCTTTGCCTAAGCCTACATTACAGGTTTCTTCTACTACTTTTATTTTTATTTTATCCTACGCCATTTCTTCCTGTCCTTAGGTTTATATTTCATCCAGTCGTAACCTTTGTTCATACAAGCTCTCCTTTTGCAATCTGGATTTTTCATTAATTCGTTTGTCACGTGGTTTGTGTGTGTTGCAGCTGATCCCGCTGTATGTGGTGGTGTTTATGGGCGTGGGGGGCGCCACCTTCTACACCATCAGGCTGGCCACCCGCAACCCCGATGTGCGCTGGAACAAGAGCAACACCGAGCCCTGGCAGGAGTTTGCCGACAAGCAGTACAAGGTACGCCAACACACACCAACAGATCACCCCCACTTCCTCTTCAATGTCTCTGCAGCCCATACCAGGCCTTTACAAGCAGCCTCCATTCGTCTCTATTCTCGGCCACTGTCCTCCAGCTTGACACTTGCAGTAACCGCCTCACTGAGGTCAGGTATTTTCAATTTCAGCATAATTTATGTTGACTATTACTTTCTGTAGCTGTTGCTCTACAGGCGCGGGTGCAGTGGATCCGTCTTCTCATCACTGCTCCTCGGTCAGCTGGTTGTAAGGCAGCTGCCTTTCCAAGAATTCCAAATCTCAATGTTAGGGGGCAAAGTGGCAGGTCGTTGTCCTATCGAAGTAAACAGATGGTCAGGAAGAGTAGCAGATCAAATTTCAGAAGAAAGCGGAGAGTAGTAGTAACATTTCGAAAGTGGGAGAGTAAGTAATTTATTCATAAAAGGAGACGTCTATTTATATCCCACAAAACAATAGATAATTATATTTTACAAATATATGGATGAGAATGAAAAATAAGGGATGGGGCATGAGAGTGTCGGCCCAATCAGGACAAATCTACAATTTACAGCTTCCCCGGTATTTGCAAAAGCGGACCCTGAAGTTGAAATGTTTCTTTATTAAGGGTCCACGTTTCACATACTGAGGCTGCTGCAATAATCGCTTCCCAATTGAGCCCCTAAGAAGGGCCTTCAATTACTATGAAAGATTGCTGCGTCCGCTACACTTTCAATTTACCCAAGATACGCTAGTTAGAGTTAACTAAAAATTGAATACACCCGAAGTGGCAAGTTGTCAACGACGATACCATGTTGAAAGCACCGGTTCTCATCAGATCACCGAAGTTTAGCAACATCGGGCGCAGATGCTACTTGGATGGGTAGCCGCTAGGTACACTGTGTGTTGTTGGCATTTCTTGGACCGGTCCGTAGTCCAGTGGCAACACTTTGGACTCGTAAATGATGATTTCCTTCAAAGATGATCAGTCCGTAGTCTAGTAGTTAACGCTTCTAACTCCAAAATGTAAGTTTGTGGGTTCGACTCCCAGCGGAGTACAACAAATATACCATTGATATCTTTAAATATGCTTTCGCTGGGCTGAAAAATTCATAAACCTTTACCATAGACCGACCACTGAAAGGTCCATCTAACCTTACAACAACTGGGTCTTGCTTGAGAATTGGCGCTTTCTACAGCAACGATCAAGTTCGCAGAGGGCTCTTGAGGTGTTATACACACAAAAACAGCGTTCACCAAATAAACCATCCTAATATTATTATTATAAGCCTTGACTTATATCCTTGACTTATAGGTAGGGACTGGAAAATAGCGGTGTTATTTTTTGCTGATTTCGGTGTTATTTTTTGAGAAATGCGGTGTTATTTTTTATCAAAAACAGGGAAATTCGGTGTTATTTTTGATCAAAAACAGGGAAGTTCGGTGTTATTTTTTGGCGTTGATTTGATCAAAATGAGGGTTGATATAATTGTAAAACAATGGATATTACTAATATTTACAATTTATTATAAAAACAATGAAATTTACATACAAAAACAAAGAATTAAAAACATCTGAATCAAAAGGAGTACATTGATTTAAAAAAGTTTTAATACTTCAATATTACACCAAATACCCTGCAACATACTTAAATAAATTAATTTTCAAAATTAAAAATTGCCATTGTTGACAGATTGTCTTGGTTGAGGTTCCTTCTTGGATCTGTTAACACAGTATTGTACGAAGAGAGGAACCTCTCGGAGTCTACATTAGAGCAAGGCATCCAAATCGCTTCCAAACAATGATTTGCAAAATCATTGTTCGTTACCTTGAGCGATTCAAACACCTTGATGACATCAATTTTGACTCCCGAAGCAATCTGTCTCTCAATTAATTTCTTATAATTATGATACCCCGTTGTTAGCGTCTCAACACTTAATTCGTTGAAAATAAATTTTAGTTGAGACACTAACGCAGGGGTTATTTCTGAGGATATGACCACTTGTGGACACAAAACTGTCAGGTCCTCATAACTTTTTTTATTGGGATCATTTTGGATTAGATCCCTAATTTTTTGAAGGGCCTTCTCCCCAGTTTGCTTAAGGCGTACTTGGGAGTCATCATTAACTCTCTTAATGGCGGTTTGAGTTTTGTCGTAAAATACACCATTTACGACGTGACTCAAACCGCCTTTGATTTCCTCAAGTACGCCAACCAACTGGAGCGAGGTTGGATATGAGGACCCTTCCAAATATTTTATTGTTTCTACAATTTTTGTACAGTGCTCGAGCACAAAAGTAGCCTGACATTCTGTTATCAGAATTTCTTCCGATGTCAGGCCGGTAAAAAATTCTAGTCCACAATTATGTATTCCTGTGAGTTCATCAGTCTTGCAGAACTCAATAATGTCCCTAAAATATTCTGCCAGGTAGAACGCACTCTTAAACCATGAGTTCCACCTGGTTATTACGGGGACTGGAAAAATGGGGCAGTCCACTCCCCGTCTTTGTTTTAAAAAGGAAGAGAATAAATGCTTCCTCTTCCTTGTATTCAAAAAAAGTGATTTTGTTTTGCAGACTGCATTATTGAGTTCTGCAAGCTCTTTCATGAATATATTTCCCACTAAATTTAACTTATGTGCCCAGCACTGTACATGGGACAAATGCTCCCCAACAACAATTTTTAGTGTGTCAACACATTTGGTCATATACCTCGCCGAATCTGTAACAATGCTTCTAACATTATTGTATTCAATATTATATAGTTTGAGGGCATCGATAATTGCCCTCACACAATTAGTGGCATTGGCTGCCTCTAAAAATTGCACACCCGCAACATGGATTTCCGTGCATGTATTTATTGCATTCATGCATCTAAATAAAATAACGAAAACACAACGCCCAACAGCATCCGTCGTTTCGTCACAGTAAACATCAATCTTCTTGTTGAGGAGCTTGTTTTTCACTTGGATGATCCTGTCTGCGGCTACTGCTCCAACATATTTCTCCCGCAACGTTTTAGTGCACGGCAAGTCACCAGCACCTGGAAAACATACAACACCATAGTATTAATTACATTAATCGATGAGATAGTAGTTCCGGGGTATAACTCACCAGTAAGATAGGTCATAGTTAAGTGGTTAACACTGCAGACTATAGCAAGTTTAAAGAAATTGCAAGGTCATGGGTTCCATTCCCAGCGGAGCACAGAATATTTATCATTTATATTTAAATATGCTTTTATTAGCTGGGTTGAAAAAATGCATCTGCCTTTACCTAAAACCAGTCATTTAAAGTCCATCCTGACTTACAGCAACTGGTCCTTGCTTGAATATTGGCGCTTTCTATAATGGTGACCTAGCCTGCAGAGGGCTCTTTCGGTGTGACACACACATAAACAGCGCTCACCAAATGAATCATCTGAATATAATACTTAAAATATTTTTTAACTTGATACATTCACTGAAGAGGAAAATACTAGTATTTTAAACCCAGCTAAAATATATGTAGGTACATACCTTGCATATTTTGGTGCATCCAGTCTCTGAAATGAGGGTTATCCAATTTCTCCAAAGGGATGTTGGCTTTTATGAAAGCCTCAACTGTGCTCTTGGCCAATCCAGCAACAACTTCACTCCTTGAAGTATTTTCCTTCATCGATGTCAGGATTGAAGTCTGCTTGGATGATCCAGGACAGTTCAGCTTGTCTTTCATTTTCCTGTGCTTTGCACCTTGCACATGTTTTTCGCAGGAATCCTTTCTCTCCCACGAAACTGTTGCGTTGCATAAGCGACACATGACAACTTTGTCATCCACTGCATAAAAACCATGCACAGTAAACTGTGAAGCCCGAACGTATGCTGATATTTCTACTTTAGGCATCTTGAAAATACTACAATACTTTCACAAAAAAAAGTGTCTTCTCACAATACAAAATAATACAACTGGGTGTCCTGTCACAAAACCAAATTCACTCAAAGATCGTGTCCTGTCGCAATATTAAATAAAAACGTATTAAGTGTCCTGTCACACAATTAAATTCACTCAAAGATAGTGTCCTGTCACAATTTGAAGAAAAAAAAACGTATTAAGTGTCCTGTCATACAATAAAATTCACTCAAAGATAGTGTCCTGTCACACTATTGAAAAAAAAACGTATTAAGTGTCCTGTCACACAATAAAATTCACTCAAAGATAGTGTCCTGTCACAATATTGAAAAAAAAACGTATTAAATGTCCAGCCACACAACAAAATTCACTCCAAAAGTTTCCTGTCACGATATTGTGAAAAAAACGCATTACGGTCCGTGTCACAGCAAAAATACAATAAACTATATTATTGAAATAGGCACTCAAACAAACTCCATCGATGAAATGCTCACTGTAACTCAAATTCAGTAATTCGCGAATTCGTTGTTAAGGTTAGCACGTGTTTAGCAACACAGAGCACAGAGTATAGGTATATAGAGAGCTGAGTTCCTAATATTTCTTTGTATTTCCGGTTTTATCGAGATGCTAGCATCACGTAGTGTTAAGAGCATTAACCACGACGTGTGCGTGTACGTGTGTGTGTTAGTGCACTTATACACACGCGCTATGCCATGCTCCTATAATATTATTTCATATTATTATTCCATACCTACTCCCATTTCGTACAAAAAATAAAACAAAAAGTGAATATTTACGTGTTTTATTTATTGGCAGATAAGATACAAGATCAGATACAGAAATTATTATGTTTTTTTTTAAATCTATTGTTGTATCAGAAATATAACATAAAGTATGTAGGAATAGTTTAAGGCAGTTTTCTATTTTGGTACTAAAGTTATTGATTGGCAGGTCAGTGAGGTTGACAACATAATTATCATCTAAAAAAAATGGTTGAATTATGCCAATTGAGGGAAAGGCGGCCAAATTATCAAATTACTTTCCTTACATGGGTATAATAATTGCAATTAACCAACATAATATGGTTGCTTGCGCATGTGCATGAGATGCGGACTCAAAATTTTAATTCATCTTTGCAATTTTCAATCAAAATATCCTTATTTAAAGAATTTTTGGACCTTGGTAAGCAATTATTATAGTAACAATGATTTATTTTGACACTTTTCTCCAAATCACAACACAACAAAATCACAAAACATTTTTTCACATTTTTCACGGCTGTATAGTCTAGTGGTTGACGCCACAGACTCAATATGCGAAGGTCTTGAGTTCGGTTCCCAGCGGAGAACATAAACAGCGTTCAGAAAATGAATAAAATAACAATACCCATGTCATTTTATGAGTAGCGGTCCATGTAATCTTCCCGGCGGATTTCTTATAAATTTTCTTCGGAGTGGAAGCAGCAAAACACGTACATTGGTTCAAGTTGAGACACTTCCTGGACCGCTTTCACCTGCGGCTTGAAATTTTCTGGTCGAGAAAAACATCCCACCTGCAAAAAAAACAATATGATAAAATATCGTATCCGATGTTTGAAATGAACTTCACCATATAATAATAAGTGTAATATTACCTTCTCTACGAATAAAACTTGCAGCGATGGAATATAATGTCCTTTTTACTGAATAGTTCACGTTTTTAGATCGAAGACAAAGTTTTTAACTCCGCGTGGAATCTGCTCTGGGGGGAAGTACGGAAATGGCTGGGTTTTGCTACATGCAGAGCGAGCGTAGTAATAATATTTCACTTTATAATTTGACCATGAATTAGACACGGCGATTAAAACAAAATTTCATTTACCAGTGAAGTTATAAGTTTTACAGATTCCTGTATTTTATATTTCCTAATATCTACCTTCATTGACCCAAAACTTGAACAAAAATGGTGATTAAGACGCACGATCCTTTAGTCAAACTGAGATATTAGCGCCTCTACTTATAAGAGCAGTCAAAGCTCTTTATAACGATAGGTAGATGCGACTTTTCCGGGTTTGACACAGAGTATGTTAGCTGTCAACTGCGCAGTCAAGGTGGCCAACGGGTTTGATTGGTATGAAGTTGGCAACGCTTACACCAAACAACCATAGACTTTTTTATTTTAAGTAGGTACCTAAATGTCAATGCACCTAAATGTTGTACCTAAATGTCATTCTATCACAATAGAAATGTGCATAATGAAGAAGAAAATTCCAAAGATTAGGTACGATTGTTCAAATATGTTGTAAAACTTCGCACAATTCCTTCAAAAAATACAAAAATTCGCGATATTTGCGTAAAACCTAAAATTTCGCGTTATTTGCGTAAAACCTCAAATTTCGCGTTATTTTCGTAAAAATCCCAAAATTCGCGAATAAATTCGTTTTATCGCGATCGCGAAATTTTCCAGTCCCTACTTATAGGTTGTTATGCGGCTGACCACCCATACTGTAAAAAAATTGGTTCACTTTGCCAATGTCACCCCTGTTTCAGGGAAGGACGGCAAGAGTTGCAAGGCTTATGTTCATTTGAGATTGGGTTTTTATATTGTAGGTCCACATGCGGCATGTGTTAGCGCGAAATTATACATATCTGCTTGTGGGAATGCATTTAATATAAATCTTAAATGATATATATCTTTGCAGCTTAGATTAGATTAGATTAGATTAGATTAGATAAGCGATTCAAATCTTATAAATGATTACAATGCCATTCAAAAGCTTTATAACAAACAACTGGTCTTAGAAATCAATTGTCTAACCGCCATAAAGTTGGAAAACGATGCAAAAAAAATTCCGTGGGCAGCAATTTTGATGCATTCTTACCTCATCCTTCCCTCTTACCTGTTTGTTTTGGTGTATTGCTATAATAAAAATAATATTAGGATGATTTATTTGATGAGCGCTGTTTTTGTGTGTATTACACCTCTAGAGCCCTCTGCGAGCTTGGTCGTGGCTATAGAAAGCATCAATGCTCAAGCAAGACTCGTGTGTTGTAAGGCTGGATGGGCTTTTGGTGACTGGTCTTTGGTAAAGGTTTATGAGTTTTTCAATCCAGCTATGAGCAAATTTGAAAACACAAATGGTGTATTTTTTGTGCTCCGCCGGGATTCAAACCCACAACCTTCCATTTACGAGTCTCAAGCTTGAGCAAGCAAGAGTCTAATGATTTGTATTATTGTTCAAAGTCAATTGTATAAACCTGTTTAATGTTTAAAGTGACTTGTTTTGAAATAATATTCAATTTCCTGATGCTTTAGGGTGAATATTTGTGTAATTATCTGCAGAGTGATCAGATGATTTGTCCAGTCTTACGAGTAATGGGAACTTGCTTCAACTGACAGCTTGTTTAATCTAATCTAAGTTGCAAATATATGTAGCATTGGAATTCACATTACATGTATTCTCACAAGCAGACACATCGACACATTTGTTGCTTCCACCAATTCTTCACATTTTCAAAATTATTATTTCAACTGGTGTTTATCCGAATATTTGGAAGTGTTCTAGAGTTATACCTATTCACAAAACGGGCTCGAAATCCAAAGTCGAAAATTATCGACCCATAGCTATTTTGTCCGCACTGGCGAAGATCTTTGAAACCATCATCCACGACAAATTACTACCCCAATGTTTACCTTATGTATCCAGCGCACAACATGCATTTTTACCTCGTAGATCAGTTACCACTAATCTCGGCGTTCATGTTGATTTGCTGACACGACATCTGGATGGAAGGGAACAAGTGGATGTTGTGTACCTTGATTTCCAAAAGGCCTTTGATAGAGTAGACAATGATGTTCTGCTGGTAAAACTTGCTAACATGGGTTTCGTCCCCAAACTGTTAAAACTTTTTGCATCATACTTATCTAACCGTACACAATTCGTGAAATACGGCCCATACACTTCTTGCAACTACTTCACCCGGTCAGGCATTAGTCAAGGGTCGAATCTGGGACCGTTTTTTTTTGTTCTTTTCATTAATGACTTACCTGATGCAGTCTCTAGGTCAGATATAATAATTTTCGCTGACGATGTAAAACTTATCAAGACTGTCAGAAGTCATGCGGATGTAGTTGATCTGCAAAATGATCTGACTTCGGTCAACGACTGGAGCAGGCAGAACAAATTACTGTTAAACCTTAAAAAATGTCAGATAATGTCTTTTACGCGAGTTTCAAGTCCTTTCACACATGACTACTTTATTTCCAACGAGCTCGTTACTAGAGTGAGCTCAGTTAGGGACTTGGGCGTGGTCTTCGACACCCAGCTCAACTTCCATACGCAGATCAGTAACGTAAGGGACAAGGCTTACCAGCGCTTGGGTTTCGTCATCCGTAATACGCAGATGTTATCTGACACTGCAACTCAGATATTATACACTGCACTAGTGCGTAGTATTCTCGAATCCAATGCACCGATCTGGGCTCCATATGAAAATAAATACATCTTAATGCTAGAACAGGTGCAAAAAGTATTTTTGAGGCATCATTACAAAGTGTTGTATGGATACTATCCCTTTATGTATCCCACCGCCTTCCTGCAGGGACATCTTGGTTTCGACTCCTTATTCCTTAGAAGGCAACTTTCTCTTGCCAAATTCATTATCAAACTCCTCAGAAACGAGGTTGACAGCATGGAATTGAGCGGGCGTGTTTTGACGCTCTATGTGCCCGACTCCTTTACCAGAGCCAGGTCGCATAGGCTCTTTAGCGTTACCTCGAGCCGGACTAATCTCCTCCGTAACTCATTTGTTTCTCGTGCGCACGCGATGATCAATGATCTGATGTCGTCATCGCCGAATATGGATATATTTTATTCCGGAATAAATGAGTTGATGCGTGAGTGGAAGGTTTTGTTAGAAAGACGTATGCTTGAGTAATTTTTAAGATAAGTTAAATATATTATGTTTTATGTTAAGTTAAATATAGTATAATATGATGTTTAGCGCTATGGTCCTTGAACTGTTAAGTTAAATGTATTGCTATTGTAAATAAATAAATAAATAAATCAAGTTCGGGTGTGCACATGCCGTATGTGAACCTACAACATAAAAACCAAATCTCAAATGGACATACACCCTGCAACTCCTGTCGACCTTACCTGAAACAAGGGGGATATTTTTTTTTTTTTTTTTTTTTTTTTTAAGAAAATCCTGTGCGGGAGACTCCCTAGATTCTGAAGACTCTAGGGGTCTATGACACTTGTTGTAGTGCCGCAGAGGTGTACGAGCTTGGTCGTCGCTACAAAGCGCCAATACTCAAGCAAGACCCAGTTGCTGTAAGGCTGGATGGACCCTTGGTGACCGGTCATTGGTAAAGGCTTATGAATTCTTCAACCCAGCGAAGAGCACATTCGAAATATTAATGGTATTTTTGTGTGCTCCGCCGGGATCCGAATCCACAACCTTCCATTTACGAGTCCGAAGTGTTGCCACAACGGACTACGGACCGGTCCGAGATGCCAACGACACGCGGTGTACCTGAGCGGTCACCCATCCAAGTACTGACCACGCCCAATGTTGCTTAACTTCGGTGATCTTTGGGAACCGGTGCTTTCAACATGGCTAATGTCGTTGACAAATTTTGGCAAAGTGACCCATTTTCTACAGCATGGGTGGTCAGCCGCATACCAACCTATAAGCCAAGGAACACACTCAACAAAATACATTTTACAACAAATTACAATAACAATGGAATATATGACGGATTTTCAATATTTGATGAGCAGGCTATGTCAAGTTTGAAGGTTGAAAAATTATTGTGTTAGTAACATTTTATATTAATTAAATAAACATTAGAATATCTGTCAACTAAATATGACTGGAGTAGAAACTGTGTAACAAATGACTTTCTGTTAGTCATTAAAATGTTATTGCCTGCTAATAATATTTTATGAAAGATTTTCCTGATTCCACCAGAAATTCTTAAACATAAATATGATTAGATTTTGTAGGGTTTGTGTATTGACACAGTGAAAATTCATTTTAACTTAAAATATCTGGCTCATATTTATTTTAAAATAATTTTTTTTTTTCAAAACGTTGTTTTATTTTCACACTGTCATAGCTCTTATATCTACGTCAAGCACTTTCGACCTTCAAGATTCAGGTCATTATCAAGAGTCTAATAAATGACCTGAATCTTGAAGGTCGAAAGTGCTTGAGGTAGATAAAATTATTGTGAAAATAAAACTATGTTTTGAAAAAAATATTTAATTTTAGAATAAATATGATTGTAAATTACCAGAGGTGGCATTCTAGGATTTTTTTTCTGCAAATGAGATAAATATATAAAAGTTAGAATTTTGTGTTTCCATTAAGCCAGATTGCAATTATTTTATATTCTTATAACTTATGGCATGTCAATGGTTCTTTTTTATTATCAAAATATTAGCCCCCCTACCTTCAGGTTAATTTCTGAGCAGTAAGCAAAAAATAATCAGGTTTCCACACCACAACGTATGCACTCCTGATTTTTGAAGAGTATTATGAAAAATTACAAAACATCAACAAACATTTGACCGGTCCGTAGTCCAGGTGGTAACACTTCGGACTCGTAACTGGAAGGTCGTGGGTTCGAATCCCGGCGGAGCACAAAAAATATACCATTTATATTTTCAAATTTGCTCTTCGCTGGGTTGAAAAATTCATAAACCTTTACCAAAGACCGGTCATCAAAACGTCCATCCAGTCTTACAACAATTGGGTCTTGCTTGAGAATTGGCGCTTTCTACAGCGACGACCAAGCTCGCAGAGGGCTCTTGAGGTGTGATACACACAAAAACAGCGCTCACCAAATAAATCAGGCTAATTTTTTTTTTTTTTTAAATTTAAACAACCGAACCCCTCCCTGCCCTTGAGGAACTAACTTGTCTAGACTTGTAATGATACGATTTTAGAACTCAAGCGGTTTGTAGTTTTCAAATATATTATTTTTCTCAAGCGCCTACGTGATACGGGATGTAGCAGAATGGTACACTCAAAGTTTGCGTATCGCGTACGTTCATATGCATAGGGCAGTTAATGTATTTCTACTTGCAAACTCGTGTTCATTCACACTTATACATGCTGCGTGTGTATCAGTGGCGCAGCGTGCCATACAAGCCGGTTCCCATCGGCTTCCCTTTTAAAATGATGTAACAAAGTAGTTAAAAAATACAGGCACAAAGTAAAAAAATACATTTAAAACCAAAGAAACAATATGTATTTTTTCCCCATTGAAACCATGCAGTCTACTTTATTATCATTTCTGCCTCATTTTAAATGGGAAACCGATGGGAATCAGCTTGTATGGCACCCTTCGCCACTGGTGTGTACTTAAAACATAAAAACCAAACCTTAAAATTAATACAAACCCTGCAATTCTCACCGACTTTCTTTGTAACTGGGGTGACAATAATCTTTAATCTAAGTTGCAAGGATATATTCATTCAAAGCTCTCAGATGTATGCCCACAAACAAACACGTGTAGTTCGCGCTTACAAATGCTGATTGCGTACTTTCAAATAAAATCCAAACCTCAAATGAACATAAGCCCCACAACTCTTGCCGACACAGGGGTGACCTTTACTGAAAATTCCCAATTTTAATCTGAATGTCTTTTGTTTTGTTTCAGTTCTACTCTCCCACCATTGACTACAGCAAACTGAAGAGCGACGCACCTAAGTTCTAAGCTCAACACAATGAGATAGTTAAAATTGTCTTTGGTTCAATTCCTCTTAACGTTTAGTATGCATATGTATAAAGTTTTAGCCACAATGTAACATCCTGTATTTTCTCCTTCTGATTGAATATAGCCTCTTGTGTATGTATGCGTATTGATTATTTTTAAAATGTAATAAATACTTAATTTTAATTATTTATGATTTTATTTCATTTCTTCTGTCCCATTAGCGTTCTTTTGCATGCAGTCAGGCATGGATTTAGGGCGGTTTGGCTGTACCAGGGACGGAAGTCTCATCACCACGGTAATTCTTACCTACCGAATACTGGTAATGTTTGTATGAAGACCTGTCAATCCAAGATGGCCGCAAGTGAACAGCTAATTATTAGTCTTCATACACAAATATTACCGATATTCGGCAGGTAAGAATTATCGTGGTGATGAGACTTCCAGCCCAGAGCTTCCGATGAGCCGCAACACTGTCAGATTGAAAAATCACTTGAAGATTTTTTTTGCTAATTTCCATCGTGTCTATTCTTAGACATTTTAGTCGTCGGTTGAGCCCACGCTTTGACAAACTAATTGTGCCTGAGCTGGAAGTTTCATCAGCACGGTCATTCTTACCTACCGAATTTAGTAATATTCGTATGAAGTCAAATCAGCTGTTCACTTGCGGCTATCTTGGATTGACAGGTCTTCATACAAATGCATCATTAGTTTGTCAAAGCGTGGGCTCAACCGACGACTAAATAATAATAATAAAATCTTTATTCCAGCCCGGTCACGCGGAGGGTGCAATACGTGACTGGCCGTGTAAAAAAGAAATACATTGAACGAAAAATACAGGAAAAATAGAAACAGAGAAAGAAAATAAACAGAGAAGAAAATTACATAGAAAGAAGCTAAACATCTAAGAGATTTGTACCTTTATCTCAGAAAGTCAATAATTCCATTAGGAGAACTAAGGAAGATTGCTGAAATAAATTGATATGAGAAAATACACAACAAATATTGTACATATTTTTTTATTAATTGAAAATAAAAGAAGCGAGTACATTTTTATACAAATATAAGTAAAGTAAAAATAAAATGATTCATTAGAAATATAATTCTGTAAATATTATGCCTTGGTATATAAAGATGGCTTCACAGGTTCTTTGACAAAAAAGAGTAAAATTAAATAGTACTAAAAAATGAAAATGGCGCCAGACACAAATGCAACTAAGCTACACATATAGTGTAACTTCTTGCTTGCGTCATCCCCGAAGGGGTCGCATGTGGCGATTCGGGACCTATTTATTTTTACAGGTATTTTTACAAACACGAGAAGTATAATAAAAGAAAACAGAAATAAAAATATCACTGGCTAACTATAATCAATTTAAGTCGCAGAGATATATCTGTGGGCGAAAGGAACAACGGAATGAGTCAAAAAAATTGGTACGCAAAATATCTAAAGAATCACTTTGCATGCTAATTTTTTTGACTCATTACATTGTTCCTTGCGCCCACAGATATTAACATTTAAGATTCACACTTCATGCATGTACACAAGCAAACACGTGAGTGCATGCTTTACGTAAGCATGCATGCGTATTTACAAATAAAAATTCAAACCTCAAATGGAATATAAACTGCAATCTTTGTCGCCTCACCCTAAAACAGAGATGGCATTGGCAAAACATTATCATGTTTTTCAGCATGGTTGTCATACAAAAATTATCAATGTATAAATTCAGTATTTCCTAGGAAGGATTTTTTCCAAATTTTCAATAAAAAAATAAAGGTTAAAATTCAAGATACGAAACACTACAAAATTTGAGTTCAAAATTGAAGGCTGTTCGAATAACGTATATGTTTAGTTTTTGAGGTAGAATCATAGGAGAGTTTAAAATACATAATGAGCATAAAAGAAAGGAAATTGATCTTTTGTATATAAAAATATTAAATTTGATTAAATTTATTTCTTTTTTGCCAATACCCTTAGTACGAGTTTTTTCATAATACTCTAAGTATCGAATATTTGAGAAAAATGTGTGTGAACTTGAAAGCACCTCTGTCAAAAAAAGTGTTGAATCTTTTTTCGACAGAGATTTTTTTCGAACTCGTACTACGGGTACTGGTATCTACAAACATATACTAATGTATACCATTAAATAAGTTACAAAAAAATGAATATCTAGTATTTTTTCCATAAAGATAGTTCCTGGTTATAAGATACTTAGATATTCTCTCAAGCAGATTTTCTGATAATCCCTCATTGAATGAAAATAAATCTACAGGAGGTTATTCAACAAATAATTGTTTTTTTTTAATCAAAACCTCATAACTAAAGATCGGTGTATTTGTAGACAATTTAATTTAAAAAATACTTAATTTATATAGATTACTATGTGCTGTTTAACCTTTTTGCTTCTGAATATTCTGGCAATATATATCATTTAATGTGTCCTACCTTAATTGATTGACGACACTTGTGAACAAACTATGTGCACAGTCACATGTATTAGTTATTCAAGAACAACAATCACAAAGGTTTAGCTCATTTCACTTGCACACTTTTGACTTCTTGAACACAGATGTCAGGGATAAGTTCAAAGTTGGATGACGTCTATGATTGACAGCCGCACTGTATGCAAGTTTACACTTGACGCCTTTGCGTGTCACTCGCAGTTAAAGGGTTAAGAAAAACTTAGTTTTTGTACAGGAAGAATCCCAAGACTTCCATTAAAGAAATAAGGTGCATTGAATATTTTGAGCAAAGTATTTCTTTATTTATCGATTTCTATTATCAACACATATGTGATAGTGATTAATATTGATCTACTGATTTTTTACATTTAACCTCTAGTGTACCAACGATTTTCTGCCGTAATGCAGCCACCCAAGTCTTGGTTTTGATATTAAATATCTCCTAAGATACAAAACATATCTCCCGTTTGATTTTTTTATCGTAAAATACAGTGAAATAAAGTGTTTTAGAGTGCCTAATAAAGTAAAAAATCAAATGTGACATTTTTACTGCACTGTCTCATAATATTACGATTATGGAAATAATATGTTCCAATATATCCCAAATAAATGGCTTTCTGGAAAGACTGACAAAGGCGGCCATCTCGGGATCATACCACATTTGGTTGTGAAGATCTGAGAGCCAGGACACCTCTAGGCATGCAATGTAATGAGTCAGACTTTACATATTGGGAGGAAGGATGAGTTGGGAACGTTGTCATGACGAAAAGATCATTAACCAACCAGAGACAGGTCCTAAGTCCTGTGACTCCCATCTCATCCTGACTCTGTGCGGCGGGCCTGAGTTTGTGTCTTGAATTTTCTAAAAAGTAAAGACCTGAGACCTCGGTGAGACCGTGGACTGCTTAGCTATTTCACAAAATATTATTGTGAATAGTCATGTCAAGATTAGTAATCTGAGGGCGGATCCGCGTTCCGGCACTTTGGAGGTTGATATAATGTTAGGTACAGCGTAAAATAGAGCATTGGTTTGATGTTGAGATGTACAAGAATATTGTTCTTCAAATCTAAAATTCTTACAGTTCTATGCCTTATATGCATGTGCTAACAGACTGTACTATATTGATTTTAAAGCAAATAATTGGGATAATATTAATATAATAATTTTATTTAATATAATATGTACTAATAGAGAAGGCCCTGCGGTTATATGTTTTCATATTACAATATTGGGAACAAGTCATTTCTACTTCAAATTTAATAATTTTTATTATGATTTTCAATGCTCCCTGTGAATAGAGAGAATGTGAAAGACTTGCATCCCAACTTACAACAATTTAATATACTTCCCTTGTATATGGTACATAGAGGAATAGAACAACATGGAGTATGCATGAGGTGAGAATCTTCCCGAATCTTAAAGCTAGCAGATATTTGCCGTGTTGCCGATTTCCCTTCCTGCTTTAATTTTACTGTAGTAAACAATATAAAAAGTACCTATAATATTTATGACATCATTTTTTTGGGATGATTTGTATTAATTTATGTTCATAATCTCCTTGTGTAGGAGAAAATACAACAATATCATATACATATCTTTTTTCTGTGTAAGTGTTGCCGATTTCCCCTTTTAAGATATTAATTTCCCATCCTGCTTTAATTTTTAGTAAGCAATGTATAAAGTTTCTACAATATGAGTGTGATAATATTTGTGACGGGTACAAGGAGGTTATAGACAAATGATATAGTTTTTCTCGGGTTAGACCATGTTCTATTTGCAGTAGTTTTGTCTGCCGACGTTTCATTCCCTCAAGCGGGGAACATTTTCAAGGCTCGAAGCGACGGGACACCTTTATCCTCCGTTTGCTTTTGGCAACTGGCTGGCTGCTGGTGCGCTGCTTATCTCTGTCATGTATTTCCGTTGTGATTGCTGGGGTGGCTGCGCATGCACATAAAGGTCCTCCGTCGCTTTGAGCCTTGAAAATGTTCCCCGCTCGAAGGAATGAAACGTCGGCAGACAAAATTACTGCAAATAGAACATGGTCTAACCCGAGAAAAACTATATCATTCAACACCGACCATAAAAGTGAAAGTTTAAAAGGTTATAGACTGTTTGTTGTTCTATTCTCTCTTCCTACACGCGGGCAAGCATCGCACAGAATAATATTACTGCGGCCAGTTTTGCGGAGGCGGCTGCTGGTAGGGGTTGTAGCCCTGGTATCCCGGGTACTGCGGGTACTGGGGCCCTGCACCGGGGTACTGCTGGCCCCCCTGCTGTGGGTATTGCGGCCCCCCCTGCGGCGGGTACTGCATGGGGTGGCCTTGGTAGGCGGGTGCTTGCGGGAAACCGGGATACGCGGCACCTGGAAGGATAGCAAAACAACTATTTAGAAAATGAAATAATGATTTAGAAAGATAGACCCCCTAGGTCAACCATACTCAACCTGCGGCAAGACAAGCTTTTTTTTGCGACCTTAAACACATTCATTATCAGGGACGTGATTTACCAAATCTGGCTTTCTATATTTCATATACAAGAATCGACTTACTGATTTTCCCCTTGGCGTATTGAGGATAGCATGCAACAATTATAAACCCGATTTGTCTAAAATTCTTGAAAATTTATCTCAATGTCAAAAATCAAACTAACTTTGAAATAAACGCTTGGATACATGTTACTTATACATGAAACCGTATGCTGATAATGATTAGTAATATGTACTATTGTTATTCTGTTTTAGTTAATAATTTTTCAAATCTCAAATTGTTTTCCAAAAAAATGTGAGGTGGGGAGTTTCATGATTTTTTTCGCCATACCAGTATAGTGTTGCGGCCCGCGTAGCTTTTCAAATATATGTATATGTCCCTAAGACAAAAAAGGTTGAGTATCATTGCTCTAGGTGAAGAATGAATTTACTTAATAAACAATATATTATCAGTCGCAACTTGATCCAAAAATTCTCAAATATGCATTCCATCAGAAAGATACACCCTTTAGGTTACAATGGAAGTATTTAAATACTACAATGTACTCACTCAAGTATGACAGGAAAAACACTGAAAGATAGAGTGAGAAACGAATGGGTTCTAAATGAATGCGGAGTAAAAGAAAGCGTGAAAGTGAAAGTTCAAAGAAGTGTGATGCGATGGTTTGGACATATTGAAAGGATGAATGAAGACCGACTGACAAAAAGAGTGTATAAAGGGAATGTAACAGGTAAGCGTGGAAGGGGAAGACCTAGCAAACAATGGATTGATCAGATAAATGAGATTGCGAATGAATGGAATTTACAGAGTGGAAACAAGAGAAGAGCATGCATGAAAAGAGTGATGAAATTAGATGAGATGAAAGAAGTATGCAAGGACAGAGTCAAGTGGAGGCACTTGTGTGGAGGTACTGGCCACCCCTAGAGGAAAGGCGGCAGGATACAAGACAAGACAAGACTCACTGGTAGGATAGGGCATGGCGTACGGGTTGTACCCCTGCGGCAGCTGTGCGGGTGGCATGTAGGTGGGGTAGGGCGCAGCACCAGGGGCCCCGTACGGCACGGGCATGTTGCCCTGGCCGGCTGTGGGGTAGGGCAGGGCTCCAGGCGCCTGCGCAGAGACACTCGGGGGAGGGGGGCGCGCCGGCGGCTCCCTCTTGGGCTCTGGAACATCAAATAATAATTATAATCTTGACATTAGGACAATGGATTCCAAACATTGAAAATATCTTTAATATGTTTTCTTGCTTTCTCCATTTTGTGTTTTGACACCCAATTACAACATATCACACGTTTAATAATAAAGAGAAATAACTCAAAAATTGAAAAATCGAGATTTTGTAATAAAACACAAGAACAATGCGAGAAGAATAGGTAGAATGCGACAGCCGTTCAATTTGGACGAATATGACCGAGATAAAACATCGGCCGCCTTTTTCATCCCATACAAGTTGTACTGGTTGTCTGAACTTCAAACGTGATTTCCCAACATTATTATTTTTTGAGTTATTGCTCTTTATTATTAAGCGTACGATATGTCATAATGTCTTCAAATAATGCCTTTTTCCTTTAAAATTCATCAACTTTATCGAACACAAGATTTATACCGCATGCGTCTATGTTCGGACTGCTCCGGGAATAGTACGCACGCGGCAATGCTGCCACCTTTCTAGAAACATTTTTACATCCGCCTGAGTTTTTTTATACACATGGAAATGCAACTGTGTAGTTCTTTGTTGTCTTTCTTACTAATGACCATTTTCGTAAGTAGGTTGAAACAGATATATATTGTCTATTTTTGTTAGAATAATTTTTAGTCCACAGATGTCAATGTATGTGACACTACTAGACTTCTGATCCGGCACCAGGTAGGGAAACCGGACATAATGCGTTCTGCCTGAAGAGGCTGCGAGAGTGTCAGTTTACCTGTGGGTGAGATGTTGTGGTGAGCGGGGGCTGCGGGGGCGGGCGCGGCTCCCCCCCTGGTGGGTTCCTGAGTCAGGTCCTTCATCAGCTCTTCCTTTTCCGTCTTGCGGGCGAAGCAGTAGTCTGATATCTTGTTTTGGAACACAACCAGCAGCTGGAAATGAAATGATGCCCAAATGTTCACTAACTGCATTATTTTTTAAATTTATATTTTCTTTGCAATTTGCAATAGAGTCCCAACATTCAAAACATTCCTTGGCTATATTATGACGTCACTAAGGCCCGGTATATTGAAGTGTAGTAATATTTTAGTTAACTATTACTTGAACTTTTATTCAAAATACTCAAGTTCGAGTTAACTAAAACCAAAAATTACCAAAGTATGAAGCCCCGCCCCCAAATCTTGGAAATAATTAAAATGCCATTCAAAAGCTTTAAAACAAACAACTATTCATAAAAATCATATGCCCAACCTTCATTAAGCTAGAAAACGACACAAAAAATATTCAGTTTGCAACAATTTTGATGTATCCTTGCATTTAAAAAGAACAGCTGCTGTCAGTGAAGCGCCGCCGAAAAAGTTACTAAATATTTACTGCCAAAATTCGGTGAGTGAAATATTATGATGATTTAACTAAAATTGCATTTTAGTCAACTTCACGATACCTCAAAATACCGGGCCTTATAGTATATGAAAAATGAATTTCCCATAATCAGGGATTAATTTTTATTTTACAGCATTGTAAAACATCAAAGTCGGTAACAATATGCTTTTTGCTATTCTTCCTATTGCACCGACCACTTGCTTTCCCTTACAAACCCTATTCGCAAGTTCCCTTGTCATCTTTCCATTCTTTTCAAGCATGCATTTAATTATTTGTCTTCATTAGTGTATGCATTTTATTAATTCATATGTATATAAAGCATAAACTCTCTAATGCCGGCCATCCACGTTATGATCATCACAAGGCGACAATCACAAGGGGATCGGAGTAAGATCCAAACATAATTGTTTGGAGTGACACCATAAGGTGTACCTGTACCTGTGCCTGTGTGAACTTACTCTGGTCACCTGCACAGATAAAACTCTGGTGTAGACTGGAGAGTGTGTGGCCAGCATAACAGTATTAATAATGCTTAGAGTGGGAAAACACTTATACAAACAATCAGACCCGATATTGGAAATATCTACCCGAAATATCAAAGCTTATCACAACTTAGTCTTCCTGTAACCTTTTAACCCTTTAACTGTGGGTGACACTTATAGGCGTCAAGTGTTAACTTGCATACAGTGCGACTGTCAATCAAAGACGGCATCCAACTTCCAACTTATCCCTGACATCTGCGCTAAAGAATTCAAAAGTCTGCAAGTGACATGAGCTAAACCTTTCTGATTTTTGTTCTTGAATACCTAACTAATACATAAATGTGACTGTGCACATAGTTTGTTCACAAGTGTCGTCAATCAATTAAGGTAGGAAACAATAAATGTTTTCAAAATGTATTCCGTACTGAGGGTATTCATATCGCCGGAATATTCAGAAGTGAAAAGGTTAATCTGTCACTAGTATAAGTGTACTTACGGTGGTGAGGTCATTGTAGAACTTGGCCCCCTCCTTGAGGTTGGACATGATGTCGCGGTGGGCGTCGTGCGCCGCGGCCAGCTGGCACAGCTTGGTCTCCCGGCCGCCTCCCCCGCCTCCGCTCTCCGCCACAAACTCCGAGTTGGCATCCTGGGAACATCAAGCATTCAATTGTGTACACATAAAGGCGGCACCATTGAGTAATAACTAGTGTTGCAACAAATATTCGGCAACTACTCGGTGTTCAGCTACTTTTTCACTATTCAACTGAATACCAGATAGTATTATTTTGGCCGAATATTCAGCGTACCGAATACCAATTTAAAAGAAAGGATGCATGTCTGCTTGTGGGAATGCATTTAATATGAATCTCAAATGATACATATCTTTGCAGCTTAGATTTAGTATAAGAATTTTGTGAATAAATCGTACATTTGTAGGCTGTAGTAAGAACACGCACCTAACGCTGCCTCTGTTTTTAGGGAACCATGTCACCTGTCGCAGCGGGCCGCACACCTCCCCGAGGGCCGTGACAGAGATGGTGAGCTTTAATCTGCTTGTATCTTGTTGTTGCACTATATCCTCCTGGTTACCTGTATCTCCCTGACGAGGCGCTCCTGCCGGGCCAGGCTCTCTCCCAACTGCCTCTGCAGCGGGCCGTACACCTCCCCCAGGGCTGTAACGGAGATGGTGCTACACTATATTCTTCTGGTTACCTGTATCTCCTTGACGAGGCGCTCCTGCCGGGCCAGGCTCTCGCCCACCTGCCTCTGCAGCGGGCCGTACACCTCCCCCAGGGCTGTGACGGAGATGGCGGGCTCGCTGATGGCCCCATCCTGGGACAGCGCCGACAGGAACTTGCTCTTCATGTCCTGCGTGGCGGACTTCAGCTCCGACTCAATCACGTCGCGTTCCGCTTTGATTGTCTCCACCTGTAACGGACTCCCCATTCAAAATATCCCTCGGCATTGTGACGTCACCAATATTAAATAAAAAATCAATTCCTGATAATCAGTGTCTGCTTGTGGGAATATTTTTAATATAAATCTTAAATGCAATATATATTTGCAAGCCAGATTATAGATTATAGGGATTTTTCTAGTTCCTTGACATATAGGTTGGACCGTAGTCCAGTGGCAACACTTCGGACTCGTAAATGGAAGGTTGTGGATTCGGATCCCGGCGGAGCACAAAAAATATACCATTTATATTTCGAATGTGCTCTTTGCTTAGTTGAACAATTCATAAACCTTTACCAAAGACCGGTAACTGAAAGGTCCATCCAACCTTACAAAAACTGGGTCTTGCTTGAGAATTGGCGCTTTCTATAGCGACGACCAAGCTCGCAGAGGGCTCTTGAGGTGTGATACACACAAAAACAGCGCTCACCAAATAAATCATCCTAATATAATAATAGGTTGGTTCTTATGTAAACAATGAGATTCATTTTGTCACTTCTGCTTCAGGGAAGATCAACAAAATTCCAGGGTGTATGTTCATTTGGGATTTGGGTTTTTATGTTGCTAATGTGTGATGCTATGAATGAGAAATACCCTCTCCTTCAACTTATCATACAGGATAAGATTGAGGGGAGAAGATCTCAGGGACGCCGAAGGACGTTGTGGCTGAAAAACCTGCGACAGTGGTTCAGCAGAAGAAACAAGTCCGTGTTTCGAGCTGCAGCATCCAAAGTCAAAATAGTCATGATGATCGCCAATCTTCGATAGAAGTGGCACGAAAAGAAGAAGAAGATTCCCCTGTAGCCCCCAGTACCATGGAAAGTTCCGGAAAGCACTGAAGACAACCAAATTTCTGGCATCATTTGCACAAGCGCCCTTGGAGTGACTACATCACGAAATGGCGCTATAAAGAAATCATCAACTCATCATCATTATACTGTAAAAATTGCTTAACTTTTGCTAATTCCACTGCTGTTTCAGGAAAAGGGTCTGTAATCAATTGGCAGTCTTTCTTTCCCAACGGAACGTAATGTTGCCCTATAAGTTGAGAAATAAGCCACCAATCTAAATGCTGCTAGTAGAAAAAGAAACTACACACCTCTTCCATCAGTTGTCGCAGTTTGTTGACGGCCGGTGTGCTCTTGACGCCTCCTGATGACGATGATGGGACTCCATTCTGGATGTCCCCCACACTCCTGCTCAGCAGCTCAATACCCTGGAAGCAAATGGTCAAACCATTTCATTGGGATCCATGATTAGATGAATTTATTGGAATAACATTGTTACGAACCTGGAATAACTACGTACGGCTGTACGTGCATACATAGAACAGTCTGGCACTAGTATGATGATGATAGTGCTACAAACTACAAAATAAAAGTACCTACGCGCACCTATACATGTACGATAGTGTGGGTAGAACCATCTGGGAGTAAGTGGTACATGATGGTGGTAGTGCGTAGAATGACATTCTGGTGTGAGCGAGAGATCGAAGAATGATCTGGAATATGCGAGAAAGATCTCTATTGCACCTATATAAGAAGACTGCAATAGGGCAGCAGCCAGAGTGTCGATAAAGCATTGAGCCGTGAAGTTTGAAAGCCAGAGCTGGAAATCAATTGTTGTAAATTGTGTAAAATTAATTCTGTTAAAATAAATAAGTGCAGTTTAATTAAAAGAGAACCCAGTAAAAGCATAATATAAAAGCAAATTGATAATATATTTCTCCAAATGCCTGGATACACGGTAATTCAATCTTTCTGTGCAATAAAAATATGCCTGTTTTTCCTTTTGGAAAGCATTTTGTTCTCTGATTTTGCAAACTCTCTGATCTGTTAAAAATCAGAGAGTTTGATGTCCGGTTGATAGCTCAGGTGGTAGAGTGCTTGCATTCCATGCCGAAAGCTCGGGTTTGAATCCCACCGAGGGTGTCAGAAATGGTTTTCTGTTTCGGTGTTTATTTCAAACCCCAAAATACAATACCGGCAAGGTTTACTCAGCCTTTACAAGAAATGAGTACCAGCACTCTCGGGAGCTGGGAAACCTCCACTTCAACTGAAGTGGTTGGCGTAAGGCCGGCCCCCTTACCTGTAATAATAAATAGGTTCAACTCGCCACATGCGACCCCTTCGGGGATAACGCGGCAAGAAGTTACACTAAATATGTAGCTTAGTTGCGTTTGCCTAAGTGTGAGAAATTCAAGTGTAAAACTGCAAAAAGACCGAACCTTTGTAAAATGAATTCTGTGTTTCAAATAAATGCCAAACTGTTAAAATAAATCTGCATTTTTACTTTTAAAAAGAACCCTAACCAAAATATTTTTATTCGCATTCCATCAAGTAATTCAAAATGCGATCTTCTCAACAGATTTGAGTAAGGGCTCACCTCTCTGTGCGCGGCAAACTTCTCCTGCACCACCTTGTCGGCCTTGACGGCGTTCTCTATGATCTCGCGGTACTTTGCAGCGTTGGCCGTGAACATCTGAGTCAGCTTCTCCGACGGGGTGCGCGTCCAGCGCTGCCCAAACTGGGCGCGCAGCTGGGCGTCCGAGTCCCGCTCCTCGTTCAGCATACGCTCCGACTGGAAAGTGGAGACAAACATGACGATGGAATAAAGAGTTTATCAGTCTAATAGATACAGTGTGGACTTAGTAAAGTCCATACTGTTGAAATGGACTTTCTAAGAAGTATGATTGGGAAAAAACGGGGTGACAGGGTGAGAAATGATCTTGTAAAATAAGAATGTGGTGCAACAGAAAGTGTGAAAATGAAGTTTGCTAAGATGGTTTGGACATATGGAGAGTATGAATGATGAAAGACTGACGAAGAAAGTATATATTGCAAGAATAGATGGATGTCGTGGTAGAGGAAGACCGAGAAAGGTATGGATGGACCAAATTTCTGAAATAGCGAATGAATGGAATATCCAGAGTCATAATAAAAGGAGAGCTGGTATGAAGAAGATTATGACTCTGGATGAAATGAAAGCAGTATGTAAAGATAGAAAAAAATGGCGGTCGATCTGTAATGTTGGCGGCTAGGGCTAGGGTTATCATTTAATTTGTAAATTAGAATTTGGGATTTGTAATTGTTTTGATATTTATATTGATTATTTGTTGATTACTATTTGTGAATCATGTTCCTCAACTTATAGGTTGGTATGTGGCTGACCACCCATTCACTAGAAAATGGTTCACTTTTGGTTGGCAAGAGTTGCATGTCCATTTGAGATTTGGGTTTTTATGTCGTAGGTTCGCATGCGGCATGTGCAAGTGCAAATTTATGTGTCCGCTTGCCGGAATGCATTCAATATGAATCTTAAATGCAATATATCTTTGCAACTTAGATTATAGAATGTAAGTTACAGAGATGTGCCATCAATGTGTGAGAGATGAGCCGGCAAGCACTCAACATAAAAGTCTTATGTCCTCTATAATAATAATAATATTAGAATGATTTATTTGGTGAGCACCCATTTTGTGTGTATCACACCTCAAGAGCCCTCTGCGAGCTTGGTCGTCGCTGTAGAAAGCGCCAATTCTCAAGCAAGACCCAGTTGCTGTATGGCTCGATGGACCTTTTGATGACCGATCTTTGGTAAAGATATATGAATTTTTCACCCAGCGAAGAGCATATTTTGAAAATATAAATGGTATTTTTTTGTGCTCCGCGGGATTTGAACCCATAACCATCCATTTGCGAGTCAGAAGTGTCAACCACTAGACTACAGACCGGTCTATATCACCTTACGCAAGATGGAGTGAGAAAATAAAGCGGAATACCTCATCCAGGATCTCTTTATTCCTGGTGAGCAGTTCTGGCAGTTCAGTCAGCAGTCCCTGCAGGCCCTGCACGCCTCCCGACTCCTTCACAGCTTCTGCCTTGTCCAAGATGGACTGCGGCAGCTCACTACCTGAGGTCTGCTCAATGGACGCCGGAAGATTCAACGAGGCTAAAGTGCTACGAATAAAACAAATATTTTCAATACATTTATTCATATTTTGTCATCCTACTAGTAAAAGTACATACTTTTACAATAAGATAATGAATTATTTGATATTTTACTATGAAAAGGTTGTGATTATAATCATTGAGTAATAAAATAGAGGAGCACAAACTAACTTACTGCATTGATACATACTATCTACCACATTTGTCTCAGTCCTGTCAAACGTTGCAGTTGTGTAGTCATACAAAACATGTTTTTACGTGTCAAATTTTATGTTTTCTTGCTTTCTCCATTTTGGGTCAAACCCCCCAATTACAACACATGCGATAATGTCTTAAAATAATGCTTTTTCCTTTAAAATTCATCAATTTTATCGATCACAAGATTTATACAGCATGCCTCTATGTTCGGACTGCTCCGGGCATAGTACGCACGCAGCAATGCTGCCACCTTTCTAGAAACATTTTTACATTCGCCCAAGTTTTTTTGTACACATGGAAATGCAACTGTGAAGTTCTTTGTTCTCTTTCTTACTAATGACGTTTTGTTGATTTCTTACTAATTGCAAGATGGCCGGGACAGGGCTGGAAGTCTCATCACCATGGTAATTCTTACCTACCAAATATCGGTAATATTTGTATGAAGACCTTTCAATGCAAGATGACCGCAAGTGAACAGCTGAGCAGAGAGAATAATTACCTGTTGAGGGTTTGTGTGCTGTCTCGCAGCTTGTTGATTTCAACATTGACTATTTCACTTTTCCTAACATCATAGGCCGCCATGGCTTGGTGGATGGGCACCGGAACCATGTTCTCAAACAGATCTGGAAAGACATTAAATTTTTCAGATGACAATATTCATTCTTACTAATAAATCAATCAAATATTTTGTTTTGAACTTTTAACGTATTTAGAGTGTTGCTTGCTTATATTTGTTTTGACAAAACTATTTATTTTAATGTACTGTCAGATATATATTATACTTTATAACTTTACAACAATTCCTTAACCCCTTCTTCTTCTTCTTCCTAACTTACCTTCAGGTTATTTTCTGAGAAATAGTCAAAAAATAATCAGGAATCGAAACCACAATGTACTTACGTACTCCTGACTTTTGAAGAGTATTATGAAAAATTACAAAACGCCCAAAAAACAACCGAACGCTTAGCCTGCCCTTGAGGAACTAACTTGTCTAGACTTGTAATGGCGTGACTTTGAAACTCAGGCGGTTTGTAGTTTTCAAATATATTATTTTTTCTCAAGCGCGTATGTGATACGGGATGTAGCAGAATGGTACACTCAAAGTTTGTGTATCGCGTACGTTCATATGCATAGGGCGGTTAATATTTCTACAAAGAAAATGCCATTTAGTAGAGAAATTTGATGATGTAAAATTAGCAACATGCGCCAGCTCAAGAGAAATTACTCTGCGAGTTAGCTGGAAGGTTAACCTCTAGAGTGTCAGCGATTTTCTGCCGTGATCCAGCCCCCCAACTCTAGGTTTTGATATTAAATATCTCCAAAGATACAAAACATATCTCCTGTCTGCTTTTTTTATCTCAAAATACAGTGAAATAAATTTTTGTAGTGCTTACAAAAGAATAAAAAATCTTTTATGACATATATATATATATATATATTTTTTAAGAGATCCTGTGCGGGAGACTCCCTAGATTCTAAAGACTCTAGGGGTCTATGACACTTGTTGTAGTGCCGCAGAGGTGTACGAGCTTGGTCGTCGCTACAAAGCGCCAATACTCAAGCAAGACCCAGTTGCTGTAAGGCTGGATGGACCTTTGGTGACCGGTCATTGGTAAAGGTTTATGAATTTTTCAACCCAGCGAAGAGCACATTCGAAATATAAATAGTATATTTTTGTGCTCCGCCAGGATCCGAATCCACAACCTTCCATTTTATTACACGGCATCATAATTTAGATTACGGAAAAAACGTCAAGACTCTAAAAATAGATATACTTCATTAGTATGCATAGGCATGAAGTCCAAATACATCACAAATGATAGAGGCCAGTGACCCTTTTGGATTGTACATAAAGTTTTTTTTTGTGTGAGTGTTGTTTTGTAAGCAAATTGTATATTTCGTCTTTTTCGAGTCTGTTTTCCAGGTCAATTCAATATTTTATTTTAAATATTTACAAATGAAAATGAAAGCTTTGAATTTATTGGTGGATGGTTCTACCCAATAGCAGTATTTCGTATGATTTTTGATCTTATCGCTGTGTAAAAACTAAAGAAAAATGAAAAAAATTGCGATTAGAACTATGAGCACGGAGCTGCTTTCGAGCACCCGAGCAGGAGTTAATAAAACAGTTGCGTGTGAGTGACCTGTGCTCTTGGCGCTCCACTTGTCAGGCAGGGGCGCGGGCTTGGCGAGCAGCACCTTGCCGATGGCCTCCAGCTGCTGCACCTCAGGGATCCTCTCGTGGTAGATGAAGTCGTTGTCCTTCTTCACCTCCGTCAGGTTCCTCTGCGCCTTGGCCAGGTGCTCCTGGAAGTAGTTGCTCCTGCCAGAGCGCGCCTGCGCCGTCTTGAACAGCTCAACGGCCAGCTGTGAACGACAAAAGGGATGAGATCCGCACGTGAATCGACATAGACAAACTTGGGACGCCATAACTGATTAATCATCGATAATTTCTTGACCAAGCTGAAAATCCAGAACAGAGCCTACATAGTACATATACGCAACTAAACTACACATATAGTGCAGCTTCTTGCCTGCGTTATCGAACAAAGGGGTCGCATGTGGTGATTCAGGACCTATTTATTTTTACGGGTAAGGGGCCGGGCTCACACCTACCACTTTCAGTTGAAGTGGGGGTTTCCCAGCTCCCCGGGGTATTTTATTTTGGGGTTTGAAATAAACACCGAAACGGGAAATCATTTCTGATACTCTCGGTGGGATTCAAATCCGAGCTTACGGCATGGAATGCAAGCACTCTACCAACTGAGCTATCGACCGGACAATGTAAGGATAGAAAGAAATGGAGGCAGCTCTGCAGAGGCTCTGGCCACCTAGATTACAGATGTGTGTTGCTACCTGTAGTCGGCTGATTTCTTCCCCGACCATCTTGCCAGCCCGGCACACCAGACTCTGATGATATTGGGCGACTGCCTGGTAAGCTGCCTGCTTAGCGGAGATCTGAAACATACAATATACTGCTTGTTCATTTATTTTTTAGAGAGAAAATATACAGGAATGACTATTGACTTATAATATCTGTGGACTAGAAATTATTTTAACTAAAATAGACATTATATATTTGTTTCAACTTATTTAGGAAAATGATCATCAGTAAGAAAGAGAATAAAGAACTTCACAGTTGCATTTAATGTGTACAAAAAAACTCAGGCGAATGTCAAAATGTTTCTAGAAATGTTTCTAGAAATAGTGCAGCATTGCCGCGTGCGTACTATGTCCCTACCAGTCCGAACATAGATGCATGCGGTATAAATCTTGTGACCGATAAAATTGATGAATTTTAAAGGAAAAGGGCATTATTTAAAGACATGGCATGTGTTGTAATTGTGTATCGAAACGCAAAATGGAGAAAGCAAGAAAACATAAGATTTGACACGTAAAAACATGTTTTGTATGACTACACAACTGCAACGTTTGACAGGACTGAGACAAAAGTGGTAGATAGTGTGTATCAATGCACTAAGTTAGTTTCTGCTGCTCTATGAAGGAAGTATGTAAGGACAGAAAGAAATGGCGGTTAATCTGTAATGTTGGCGGCTAGGGTTTATTAAATTGAAATTTGTTTTATGTTTTAGTTTTGATGGCCATTGATAAGTATTATTATTTATTGATTTAAAAAATGTAATTTGTCGTGGATGTTCCTTGACTTATAGGTTGGTATGCGGCATGCTGTAAAAATGGTTCTCTTTGCCAATGTCACCCCTTTTTCAGGTAAGGATGGCAAGAGTTGCAGGGTGTATGTCCATTTGAGATTTGGTTTTTATGTTGTAGATTCACATGAGGCATGTGCAAGCGCAAACTTGTACGCATCTGGTTGAGAGAATGCATGTTATGTGAATCTCCAATGTAACATATCTTTGCAACTTAGATTAGATTAGATTAGATATGTTATTACTCAATGGACGGAGCATATTGGTGCGGCAGTTGCGGAGATGATGACTTTGTACTGCATTGTATTTGCTTGGAACGTACAGCTGGAGAGCTCTTAGTTAGCAGACTTACCAAATAAATGGTGCTGTTCAAGGTGTATGAAATCACATATGGCGATCGCTGATTGCCCGTGTGCTTCACAATCTTAGTCAACACCACAACCTTTGAGAAGGGGAAACAGTTGATCTCTGTTGATACAGGTACTTACATTGGTCAGCCATTCTTTTTCTGTAAGCGCCCTCATGTTTTCCTTCTGTAAGGATCTCAGCAGTTCACCGTACAGCTCTTCACACTGGCAGGCCACTCTTGCCACAATGTTGTCCTTCATTTCATCTGGAATATAATTTTAATACAAAAATTAATGCATAAATCAAAATTAAATGGATTGAGTACTTTTAAAGACACTTATGTTTGATGGAATGGAGAAAACACTCCTAGGATAAAATATTAAATTTATTCCAATAGATTTATTGAACTTATCAGTAAATAAAAACCTCGCAAATGAATAATTTGAGAAGCATGACAGGAAAAACCCTGAAGGAAAGAGTTAGGAATGAATGGGTAAAGAAAGAATGTCAGTTGAAAGAGTATGTGAAAGTTAAGGTACAAAATAATGTGATGAGATGGTTTGGGCATGGGGAAAGAATGAATGATGATAGACTGACAAAGTATATATACAGAGAAAGTGTGAAAGGAAAAAGAGGTAAGGGACGACCGAGAAAAGAAAGGAGTGATCAGATTGAGGAGATTGTGAAAGAATGGGATATACAAAGTGAGCGTAAAAGAAAATGAAAAAAAAAGGTGATGGATGTGAATGAATTCAAACAGGTATGTAAGGATAGGAAGAAATGGAGGCAGCTCTGCAGCGGCTCTGGCCACCCATAGCGGAATGGCGACAGAGTTTCAGTTACAGTAACAGATCCCGGAAAGATTTCCAGTGTCAACCATTGGCTCTGTAAGCTGAAAACTCCTATTTTAAGAGTTAAGGTTGTAATTACCTCGGATGGCCTTAAGCACGTAGATCTCCTGGGCTTGGGCGATCATCATCTGCGCCAGGCAGGCCAGCGTGTCTGCGTTCAGGTCAGGAGTAGTGTCCTGGTGGACTGTCAGGACCACGTTGCTCTTCAGGTAGCCAAAAATACCAGCTGCTTGCTGTAAAAATAACAAAGACTTTCAAACCTTTCAAAATTTACCTGATGATGATTACTGTGTAGTCGAAAACGTTTGTGCCCAAATAATTAAATAATAAAGAGTGAAAAAAAAACAGTGTTTGAATATCTAAAGATAAGATGAATTTTCAAAGTTGAGAGACTGGGTAAGATCTGGCTGATGTGGCTCTGTTCGTGAAATGTATGAAATCGCTGGGCAATCTACGCCGCACTGTGTGAAAGGGCATTCCCATACTTATACTACGAGACTTCCGATCTGATACCTGACCGTATTGTATGAAAAGGGATTTAAAACTCTACATCAGTGGCGGGCAAATTTTCTTAATGATGGGCCAGAAAGTTTAAGAAAATTCAGAGTAGGGCCAGATTTTTTTTTTTTTTTTTTAAATGGAAATCATAAGAAAATATTACAGCGGTAAACACTTGCACAAACTTTATCAATTACAATTTAACTATTATTCGTAGGCCCTGCCATGGTAGGCGGGTGAGACATATGAAATTGCTTTTGATTTGACATAATATCTTCGTTTGCTGGTTCGAGCTGTGACACAAAGTAACTTTCAACAGCGGGAAAAGGTGTTCATTAGTAAGTCGGTTTCTGATTGAGTTTTTCCGCAATTTCTAGTTTAGTTTAGCTGGCTCCTTAACCTAAGCGGCTATTATTCTACTTGGTAGAATCTACTTTATACTTCTGGACCGTCAGAATATAGTTATCGCGTGCCATATATTATTAATGTTGAAGGACCGTTCTTTCGCGAGCCGGAGTAGGCCGCGGGCCATACTTTGCCCATCACTGCTCTACATTGTGCATGACTGAAAGAGCTCAGCCTCCTAATGTCAGTCCGATGAACACTCATTTCAAATGCTTGTATTCGGCTCTTGAGTACCTTCGTGAGCCTCCATTCCTCGATTCCATACAGAGCGATTGGACAGAAATAGCAAATGCTTGTCAACAATTTGCCTTAAAGTATGGATCATCCAATAGACAAACTATTAACCCATTAACTGCGAGTGACACGCATAGGCGTCAAGTGTAAACTTGCATACAGTGTGACTGTCAATCAAAGACATCATCCAACTTTGAACTTATCCCTGACATCTGTGTTAAAGACTTCAAAAGTCTGCAAGTGAAATGTGCTAAACCTTTGTGATTTTTGTTCTTGAATAACAATACATGCGACTGTGCACATAGTTTGTTAACAAGGGTCGTCAATCAATTAAGAAAAGAAACAATAAATGTTTTTAAAATGTGCTCGAAAAAGTATTCCGTACTGGAGGTATTCATACAGCCAGAATATTCAGAAGCGAAAAGGTTAAACTACCCTTTTTCACACTTGAAATTTAAGCGGGTGGAGAACAAAAGTATATTATATCGTGACAATCAATATTGATTGAAATAAATGATGATCTCACCTGTAAGAGTTTGACGGACAGCTTGAGTCCGTCGTCTGAGTCTATGGACTGGGCCGCGGCCACTGCGCTCTGCAGGGCGGCCATGTTGAACAGGATGCACACCTTCTCGTAGCTCAGCGAGCAGATGGCTGGAAAACACACAGTTTCATCAAGTCGGCAATATGGTTCACTTTGCCAATGTCACCCCTGTTTCAGGGAAGGTCGGCAAGAGTTGTAGGGCTTATGTTCATTTGAGATTGGGTTTTTATATTGAAGGTCCACATGCACGTGTTAACAGGTGCCTTTGTGCACGCGTTAGCGCGAACTTATATATGTCTCCTTGTGGGAATGCATTTAATATGAATCTCAAATGATATATATCTTTGCAATTTAAGATTAAAAGCTTTTAGATTTTTTTTAAAGAAATCCTGTGCGGGAGACTCTCTAGATTTCAGAGACTCTAGGGGTCTATGACACTTGTTGTAGTGGCGAAGAAGTGTTCACGAGCATGGTCGTCGCTACAAAGCGCCAATACTCAAGCAAGACCCAGTTGCTGTAAGGCTGGATGGACCTTTTAGTGACCGGTCTTTGGTAGAGGTTTTATGAATTTTTCAACCCAGCGAAGAGCATATTTGAAATTATAAATGGTATATTTTTTTGCTCCGCCGGGATTTGAACCCACAACCTTCCATTTACGAGTCTGAAGTGTTGCCACTGGACTATGGACCGGTCAAGATAGCTGCTTATCTAGACCGGTTATTTACGACTTATAGAGCTACAGGCAAGATTATGGTGATTGTGATTGTGATGATTAGAAGTAGAATAAGAAGGTGAAGATGGACTACAGCTTACTGAGGCTCATTCTGCCACCAAAGATGGACCCCTTGTCGAAGGCATCCTTCCATTTGAAAGGGATCTGGACCTCCTGAGGAGGAATCTTCCCTTCCAAGCATGTCAGCTGATCACAATACCTAAAAAAACACGCACAATACATCAATATTCCAATAGTATAATACTGTTACCAACTTATAATGTGAATGTGTCCGCCTCTAGTATAGTCTACTGTGAGTTTGAATGTACGCATGTGCCCTGGCACGTTGTTGTAACTAGAATAATATGGAACAATACAGAAGTGTGTGGTTCACTGTAGAACGGTCCGGAATATGCGAGAGGCGTCCGTTTAGGCGCTATGTATTTGAACCCCAATTGTGTAAAAACCAGTATCGATTGAAACACTGAGCCGTGAAGTCGATAAACCAAGAGCTAGAAATCAGTACATTGTAAACCGACATTGTGTAAAATAAATCTTGAAAAAAATGTAGAAAAAAAAATTAGGTGGGTGAAGTCGCAGGTCTATGTGACTTAAGTCCTTAGCAACTAATCACAAAATATTACTTTGCCTCTTTCCTAGCAAACGGGCCTGTGATGTCACAGTCTTTGAAATTTGTGCTGAGCCTATTAACCCATCGGCATATCAGCCGCCAAGATATGGCGCCTGATAATATTTCACGCTAAAATACCGGCCGCCAAACGCTGGCGGTTTTAGCCACTCCCCCGCCTGTGTGTAGTTCATATTATACAGTTGCTTTTTTCTGTGACATCTACATGTCAATACAGAAAACTTTTGTAAAGCATTGGTTGTATTTTTAAACTTATTTACGGAATTAGGCAATAGATGTCCCTATGAGGAACAAATTAGCCCTTTGATTTTAAAACTTATTTACGGAATTCGACGATAGATATCACTGTGAGAGCCAACTAAAGTCAGTCAAAAGTCAAATTTTTACTTCGCAGTCGTAATGTTTTATGGAGTTTTTTTTTGAGTTTTATCGACAATTTATCACATATCTGATCTAGACACTCGAGTGATTACGTGCGTAATAATTATTAGTACCGTATTAATTGGTAAAACGGCAATAGTTGTAGTTTTTTGAAACAGTTTATTATTGTAGCTTGTTCGGACTCTGTTATATTGCATATTTTTGCTGACTAATGCCGTTTATTGCTATTTTATATATCCTGTACATGGACTTTTATGGCCATCAGTACAACAAAACAAAAAAATAAATAAATAAAATAATAACAAGTCAGTTGAATTTGAACACTTTTGGCGCTTCAAAAGTACGTGTCGCGGTGAGCGTTCTGATTGGTTCAACTAACTTTTACCACAAAAAATCAAACTGTTTAGTGCGCGTTACCCTTTTCTGGATAGATTATTTCTGAGGAAGTAAGTTTAGCGCGCCACAGTTTAACAAGCCATGACACACCCCACCGGGCGGGGCCACTTTTGTGATTTCGGGGATAAAATAAATTAGTATATTTTTGTGCACACTTTTTTCAAAATAACGGTATGCGGATGGGTTAAGTATGGCATGTAATAATAATAATATTAGGATGATTTATTTGGTGAGCGCTATTTTTATGTGTAGGTATCACACCTCAAGAGCCCTCTGCGAGCTTGGTCGTCGCTGTAGAAAGCGCCAATTCTCAAGCAAGACTCAGTTGCTCTAAGGCTGGATGGACCTTTGCATGTATATTTATGGCGGTATTCACCATTGCCATCTGAACGCTTAAGTTTTGCTAAGGAAAAATTCCTAGTAAGTATCGAAATAGATTACTTCTATTTCGATACTTAAGTACTAGAAATTTTTCCTTAGCAAAACTTAACCATTCACATGGCAATGGTGAATACCGCCATTAATGTAATGTAGGTACTTATATTTAAAAATAAATCTATAAGTCTGTAATGTAGAATGTTACAAAATACGATGAAAATTGAGGAAAAGGAGTATTTTATGTAAATTTTAGAGAACTTTATCAAGCGTGGAATTCTGCGCAATAATATAGACGGGAGGGTAATGACACCATACGTAGGTAACCCTGCCAGACAATGACAGAACAATTATATTTTCAACAATTTATTTATACCCCAAAAAAGCAACATTGACAAGACAAAATACGAGAAAAAAGTGTGTAATGAATCTTATAATGCAATTTAATAAAAGCAATGATGAAATAATCACTAGACGATGAGTCACGAATGAAAAATATGAGAATAATATTAACGACATACCTGTAAATAACCTCTAAGGAGGTCTCGTATTTCTCGAATACCTTCCATATCGCGTTTGTCCGCAGCTTGTTCAATTCGATTAATGCTTCGCTATAGTCTTCTGGTTTGTCTGAAGTGCTGTATGTTGATTGTATCAGGTTTTTTAACGGCTTTATTATGTCAACATCGGAGGGCTTTTTTAGCGGCACCGAAATCAAGTCAGCCATTTTTAACTGTCACTTGAATAGTGTGGCTAACTCGGTCATTATAACATGAAATGTCAGAAAATTCAACGATATAAAAATGAAATGAAAACATTATTTAATCGAATCAAATTAGTAATTCCTTGAAGATAAAACTTCAATCACACAAGGAAGGTTATTAGATTTTTTTAAGCTCGTATTTTATTGGAAAACAAAAATGTTTTGTTTCAGTCAACGATTCCGTTGACTACATGTCAGAATGGATATCGTTGAAGGTCGTTGAAATTTGTAAACAACAAAAATTCCGTCATAGATTGAAAACCCGCGATATTTAAAATGTATTAGAGAGGCATTAATTCAACAAAACTCTTTTTTTTATTTTTTCAACGCAAAAAAAATATTTAATCAAAATTGCATTAAAAGATAAAATTCACTCTCAAGAAAAAACAGAAATACGTTAAAAAAGCAATGGTAGGTACAAAAAAAATGAGTCTACAAGTTAAGAAAAAAAAAATTATTGAAGAAAACAAATGAAATAAATTTTTTAGTACATAAATTAAAAGTGATGTAAAAGTAAGCTAAATAAGAAATTTCAGTTAAAATTGCTAAATTTCAAGTATTAAAATTACAATGGTCAACAAAGCGCTTTCCAGATATTTAAGGAATTCATCAAGGTAGGATTTTGTCATAATTATTATGTTAATTTTTTCACAGTATTGCATATTGCTTTTAAGCTGTGAGGATGATGATGATGATGAGTTGATGATTTCTTTATAGCGCCGTTTCGTGATGTAGTCACTCCAAGGGCGCTTGTGCAAATGATGCCAGAAATTTGGTTGTCTTCAGTGCTTTCCGGAACTTTTTATGGTCCTCTAGCTATCTTACATGATGTGGCAGGTGGTTTCAGGCCAGAGGGCCAGCAACTGCAAATGCACGCTCTCCAAACATTGTGTTAACTCTTCTTATCGGTTCTTCAATCTTTGATTTGGCCCCAGTTTCAGCCGCGCGCGCTGTTTGCTGGCTTTTTTTGCTGAGGGTGACTGGTTTGATTAAATCAGCGAGATATTTGGGTGTTTTCCAAATAGAGCTTTGTGAGGCCCATTGATTTAAATAATATATTTTCCTTAGAGCAGGCCTGTCCAACATACGGCCCGCAACGACATCAATAGATATTGCGCAATAAGTTCAATCATCCATCATTAAGTACCTACTTAGTTCAATCATCTATCTATCGGCTATATGACAGTGGTCGTCAAAGTGCGGTAGATGAGCGAGAGCTTAAATGAAGATGATGATGATTTTGACATTTACATAAAAAAGATATAGTTTTATTTTAGTCTTAGTTTGATCTGGCAACGATTGCTGAAAATGTGCATGCACGGACTGTTATTTGAATTTATTTGATTAAAGTAGATACATTCTTATATTCGAAAACAGGGCATAAGAACTTTTGGTTTGAGACTGACCACCCATACTGTAAAAATTGGTTCAATTTGTAAATAATGGCATCCCTGTATCACGAAAGGCCGGAAAGAGTTCCAGGGTGAATGTTCATTTAAAAACAAAAAAAAATAATAGATTTGGGAAGAGGAATGCAATTCACCAACCTATTCTGCCTGGCCAGAAACAGGTATTAATATCATCAAATAATAATTCATTATTGCTTATTTTAATGAATTATTAATTAATAATTACTCAATAACATCTGTTAAACCAGGGTCAAAGTTATGGTCAAATGACCCAAGTGGGGATCGAACCAACGTTATTCTATTCCAAATACGCTAGAAAGATCAGCCCACTTGGCCCCCTCGGCCATAACACCGACATTTTTTTGTCAACGACGTTACCATGTTGAAAGCACCGGTTCCCATAGATCACCGAAGTTAAGCAACATTGGGCGCGGACAGTACTTGGATGGGTTACCGCTCAGGTACACCGCGTGTCGTTGGCATCTTGGACCGGTCCGTAGTCCGTAGTGGCAACACTTCGGACTCGTAAATGGAAGGTTGTGGATTCGGATCCCGGCGGAGCACAAAAATATACCATTCATATTTCGAATGTGCTCTTCGCTGAGTTGAAAAATTCATAAACCTTTACCAAAGACCGGTCACTGAAAGGTCCATCCAACCTTACAACAACTGGGTCTTGCTTGAGAATTGGCGCTTTCTACAGCGACGACCAAGCTCGCAGAGGGCTCTTGAGGTGTGATACACACAAAAACAGCGCTCACCAAATAAATCATCCTAATATTATTATTATTTATTTTGTTAGAGTAGGTACAAGTGTGTGCAAGCGCAAACGTAGGTAGGTACACTTATCGGCTCGTGAGCGTGCATTAAATATGAATCCTAAATATTAATAAACATAAAAAATATTTGTGACATGTCTGTTACTTTGGGCTTTGCCTATTATTTTCGATTCAGGATATTAAGTTAAGCTTACATTTGTCGGCAGATAAAGAAGCTGCAAATAGAACATGGTAACTGTAACTCTGTCGCCATTCCGCTAGGGGTGGCCAGAGCCGCTGCAGAGATGCCTCCATTTCTTCCTATCCTTACATACCTCTTTCAGTTCATTCATATGCATCACCTTTTTCATGCATTTTCTTCTTTTACGTTCACTTTGTATATCCCATTCTTTCACAATCTCCTCAATCTGATCACTCCATACTTTGTCAGTCTATCATCATTCATTCTTTCCACATGCCCAAATCATCTCATCACATTCTTTTGTACCTTAACTTTCACATCCTCTTTCAAATTACATTCTTTCTTTATCCATTCCTCTCCAACTCTATCCTTCAGAATTTTTCCTCTCATGCTTCTCAAATGTTTCATTTCCACCGTACATAGGTGCTTTACTCATTTCGCTATCATTCACTGTCCATGCTTCACTTCCATACATCAAAGTCGGTAGCAATATGACATTGTGTACCGCCGTTCTTAGATCCATCGTCAACCGCTTGTTCTTTGCTATTCTTCCTATTGCACCGACCACTTGCTTTCCCTTATGCACCCTATTCTCAAGTTCCCTTGTCATCTTGGTCTAACCCGAAAAAACTCAAAAATAATTTCTCCTACTAGTGTGCATTATTTAGTAAATAAACGACAAGCGTCATTCACAAAAAGGCTTTATTTTAAATTGTGTCATGCGCGCCACAGACCGTAGCTCTAAGCAAGGTTAGACATGTCTACGCAGACGCGTGGCAGACCCTTAAGCCTTCAGTTTCATCTACGGCGTAGGCCTGAAAAGACGTGAACCGTGTGAAAAACATGCCTTCCTAAAGGTTAAAGCGTTGTACTAACAAAACCTGCAATAATAAAAGACATTTTCGTATTTTAAACTCGTTCTTTGATGTTTTGAAAGTGTATTTGTGGATGCTGTCACAGCTGGATTGTAAATGTGAGTCTATTTAAAATTCTCATCTTGTAGATTCAGAATGTAAATATTAAGCACGCCTGGGATGGTGTTTTCGTTTTGATGTGTTGTTGAAAGGTGTGGGGGATTTCATGTTTTTTTTGTTTTTTATATTTCTTCGTGGTAAATAAAATTAGAAATGTACCTTATAATATTAGGTAGGTATATTATTAATAAATTAGAAATATACCTACTGAAAACAATTAAATAAGGGAAATTTTTAAGACTTTGTTTTGAGATGAAATTGAGATGAAAGGTTTCAAATAACTTGTCTAAGAAAATGACGAATAATAAATATTTTTTAAACATGAGGTATCTTCTCTTTTAGAAAATAAAATTCAAAAGGGTATATTTTTAATTAATTTTTAAATTGGCTAGTAAGATTTTCAGTGTTTTTTTTATTAATATGAAAATAACCTTTTTGTCTATGTCAAAATTACAGAAGGTACTGAAGCATTAAAAGTATGAGACACGTATTTTATTTTATCATGATTTTGTAATTTTCTTTTGTTCATTTTGTTTAAAATAGAATCATACATTGGTTCATTTCTTGAAATTGTGACTCAATATTACGATTTAAAAAGAAATACATTAAGATTCATGATAAAAATGATGGATGCTTTCTTATTTTTTTAATTATTTGTTTTGCATACTAATGTGTGTTAATAACCTAGGTTCCTTAACTTATAGGTTGGTATGCAGCTGACCACCCATGCTGTAAAAAATGCTTCACTTTGCTATTGTAACCTCTGTTTCAGGGAAGGACGGCAAGAGTTGCAGGGTGTATGTCCATTTGAGATTTGGGTTTTTATGTTGTAGGTTCACATGCGGCATGGGCAAGCGCGAACTTGTACGTGTCTGCTTGTGAGAATGCATACTTTAATGAGAATCCTCAATGTATGTATCATTGCAACTTAGAATAGATTAGATTAGATAAAAATTATGGATGCTAGAGCGGATTCTAATCTAATCTAAGTTGCAAAGATGTGTTACATTAGGGATTCATAGTTCATGCATTTTCACTAGCGGACACGTATAAGTTCACGTTTAAACATGCCGCATGTGGACTTATAATATAAAAACCCAAATCTTGAATGAACATAAACCCTGAAACTCTTGCCGACCTTCCCTAGAACATATTGGTAAAAAAGTGAACCTTTTTCTACAGCATGGGTGGCCAGCCGCATACCAACCTATAAGTCGAGGGACTGATTCATCTAATCTAATCTAATCTAAGCTGCAAAGATATATATCATTTAAGATTTATACTAAATGCATTCCCACAAGCAGATATGTATAATTTCGCGCTAACACATGCCGCATGTGGACCTACAATATAAAAACCCAATCTCAAATGAACATAAGCCTTGCAACTCTTGCCGTCCTTCCCTGAAACAGGGGTGACATTGGCAAAGTGAACCAATTTTTATATTATGGGTGGTCAGCCGCATAACAACCTATAAGTCAAGGAACATACATGACAAATTACATTTTTTAAAATCAAAGAATAAAAATAACAATATATACATGGACATAAAAAACTAAATTCATAATTGTTTTTTTTTAACTTTGTCATCAAAGGAATTAGCGGGAAAGAAGAAATTATTTTTAAGCTTTATTCAGATTTTTTTTCTCAAACTCGTCTCTTCAAATTAAACCACACAAATAATCGTCCTTGGTTTTGTAATAAGAGTGCGTAGGATACTAAAAACAACCCTTATTTGAAGCAATAAAAAATATATAGGGCACACAAAAACGCACGCATGTACTTACATAATATATATATCCATATCGACGGTTAAAAGGCAGTAGGGCATAAGCGACAAAAACTAAATTGTTCAGGAGAGCAGCTTAATGTTTGAGATTGCAGAAAAATGGCATAACTTTTTTTATTTTTTACCACATCGTTAAAATCAAAGCAGCTCTAAAATAAAGAAAAAACAAAAACATTTATAGGCATTCCTATTAATATGGTTTTACGATTTTTTTTCTGTCATAAGCGCCTTTAGGACAAAAAAGGCCAAAATCTTGTCGGTTATACCAAAACCATACTTCAAAAACGTAGTTGTTTGCTTGGGCATATAAATAATAAAAAAAATCATTGTAGAGATATGGGAGTTAGCGCATTGGAAAGAGCGGAAAATGTCAAGTAGGATAGCATTCATATCTCATTTTTGACCAAAACGTCGCTTATATATAACTTCATTTTAACCGTCGATATTTAAATCTAGTATGTACCTATGTATGTATATCGACGTCGCGACGTTCAGGAATATACGTGACCAAAGCGTGAATAATGTAAAAAACGTAGGAGAGACATTGTACCGTTTTAACTTTTTTGCCTGCAGTAATGATAGATACACAAATGTTTTTTTTAAATAAATTCGTGAAGAGGAATGCAATTCACCAACCTTTTCTAATTTAATTTGTAAGTACGCATTCAGCATTTGTGAGCGCGAACATTCACGTGTCTGTTTGTGGGCATGCATTTGATAGAGTTTTGAATGCTAATATATCTTTTCTACTTGTATTATAGATTATAGATTCTGCCTGATCAGAAACAGGTATTCATATCATCAATTTATAATTCATTACTGTATATTTTAATGAATTATGAATTAATAATAACCGAATGACATCTATTGAACCAGAATCAAAGTTATGGACAAACGACACAAGCGGGGATCGAATCAACGATATTCTATTCCAAATAGGTACGCTAGAAAGATCAGCCAGGATATAAAACTGATCTTTATGATTATCTGTTGGGATGATTTAATTTTTTGTGTGAATAACACCTCAAGGGCCTCTGCGAGCTTCGTAGTCACTACAGAATGCCCAAATTACCTGCTCAAGCAAGACACAGTGAAAAAAGGATGGCGTTGGCAAAAGTGAATATTTTTTTTACAGTACGGATGGGCAGCCTCATACCAACTTTTGAGCCGCAGAAAAATAGGGTCACAATCGATTTTGCATAATATGCATAATAAAACCGTAAAAGGTCCCCCATAAAAATATTCCATTCTGAATATATTATTTGTTGGGTTTTACGAGGTGCTTATGATTTGAAAGCGCTAAGAATGCTCTTTTCTAATCTAATCTAATCTAAATTGCAAAGATATGTTACATTGGGGATTCACATTGTATGCATTCTCACAAGCAGACATGTACAAGTTCGCCATTGGACATGCCGCATGTGAACCTACAACATAAAAATCCAAATCTCAAATGGAAATACACCCTGCAACTCTTACCGTCCTACCTTGCAACAGGGGGACATTGGCAAAGTGAACCATTTTTACAGTATGGTTGGTCAGCCGCATACCAACCTATTAGTCAAGGAACATACACAACAATTTTTTTTAATGACTTTAAGCGCTTGAAATGTCATCTGAATTTTCGCATCATTAATAATAATTTATAGGGGTTAACCCCTAATTAATGAGTTAATCGGTCCGGTCGATAGCTCAGTTTGTAGAGTGCTTGAATTCCATGCCGAGAGCTCGGGTTCGAATCCCGTCCGTTTCGGTGTTTATTTCAAAAACTCAAAATAAAATACTGGCAAGGTTTACTCAGCCTTCACAAAAAAAATGAGTACCAGCCCCCTCGGGGGCTGGAAAGCCCCTACTTCAATTGAAGCGGCTGGCGTAAGGCCGGCCCCCTTACCTGTAAAAATAAATAGGTTCCACTCGCCGCATGCGAAACCCTTCACGCGGCCAAAGTTACACTATATGTGTAGCTTTGTTGCGTAACGTATTCTGCATAGTGTAAATAGTTGAAATATTGCAGATTTTTAATGTAAAATGGAATTGGCACATTCAGATCAGTTTACACACGACAATCTATGATTTTTTTCGAAAATGATACAAGTATGTAGAAATTTTGTATGTTGCCAATGATGTTTATGTAAATGGTTTATAGAAATGAACACTTGTGTAGTACTGAATATACATTAAAGTTACTAAAGCTAACGTTGAAACAACACATCTCAAGGTTGTGCTGTGCAATGGCTGTAGAATTTAGCATTCAACAGTTGTTCATCACCTCCGCTATTTTTTCAGTACTTAGGATTCATTTTTAGGAACATTTTTACAGACAGACCATTACCTACTTGTTTTATTTGTGTTTTTTATCTTCACTGCAGCAAGTTTTCTAATTTTTTCTCTCATGTTTCTAAATGTTTTCTAAAAAAGACACGTAAAGACATGTTTTGTATGACTACATGACTACACAACTGCAACGTTCGACAGGACTGAGACTAAAGTGGTAGATAGTGTGTATCAATGCAGTAAGTTAGTTTCTACTGATTTCTACTGATGAAACAAAGATTCTATCTAAATAAAGATTTCTCATCCCCCGACTCGTGAAGGAAGCAATCGAAATACACAGGCAGAGGCACCCCAACTTCAACAGAGATGACAGCTACAAACTTTCCAGTATATGGAGGCCAGTACTAACTTCAATGATCCACCCTTTCATTAATCGGACGATTTCACAAGAAGACATAATATCGTCCTTCTGTACAACTGAAGCTATAGCGACAACTATGGATGTATCACCGAAGGTTAATAAAAATACCTACAACCTTCGACCTCGATCAAACAACAATAACTCAACAGTTCGTGGTTCCTCTTTGTAGAGGACACACGTCTCCTGAGGACGTCGGATATGACTCCGACGAAACGTAGAGAAAATCGTTCTTCTCTTTTGCACGGTCAGTAAAATCCGTTTTTTTCATTCTCTAAAATAGTTTCTTCTGCTCTATGATATTACTCAATGCCTGTTCTAGTGTATGCTACTTCCTTCTCGCCTTACATGAGAACGTCGAGCCTTTGTTTGCTTGTCTTGTGGTTCATAGCACCCTTAGTATGTTTATACTGTTGCGTTCCAACTCAACCGCAGAGTTATTAAATCATGCAAGGAGAATAAAAAAGCGTGGCGAGTGAGCGTTCTAATTTCCTTGCTATTTTGGTGAAACTCTATAGTCGCGTCTGTACGTGAAGATTGATGCTTGGGATGCAGTTGACAATGCAAGCAGGGCGAGGCTCAAGTGCAAGAAACCCCAACGTGTTGCTTCAGAGAGACGATGATGATGGTGATGTTTAGTTTGTGAAACTGTGGCCTATTGTCAGGTAGCTAGAATGTCAGATAGCTACCTGTTAACAAAAGAAGAAGAGGAAGAAGACAGGACCTGTCAAAACATTATACCTATCAAAGGAAAAATAATGCCTACCAAATTGGGAAAACAGAAAGGATCTGGATCCCAACTTAAAAGAAATTGAAGCGCATCTATAGCCACAGAAATGAAACCGGCTCAAAATTAGAGGAAGAAGACAGGCTGAGATTGACAGTTAGGAGGGAAAGACTGAAAATCCCCCGTTAAGCTCCGCATCATGCTGGTGGGAAGTTTATAAAAGCCGTCGACCCCCCACATTCTGGGACACAAGCTCTTCAACGCCTGAACCAACAGCACTGACCAGGCGTGGCCAAGAATATCCATCTGGGGAGGCTTGAGTCGCCGTTATTGCCTGCACCACACAGCCCCTGGCTGCGCCTGGGTCCCCCGTGGCGGATTCCTCCAAAGGAAGGAGCCCCTGCTCTCTACGCACCGCAAGCGCCCGCTTGGCTACTCCTCGATATCCGGAGCCCCGTGCCCAAAGTCCCTCCGGAGGGAGGACGGAGCACCTGCCCCGTCCAGCCGAGCACACGCGTCTTATCGCTGGCTGAGCCCCGTGCCGCAATTCCTCCGGAGTGTGGAGCCCCGACCTCCCGCCAAAAGCGCCACCGTGCCTGAGGCCGGCGCCCCGAACATCGACTACCCGCATCCTAGCATCAGGACTTCTCTCCGTCACCGTGAGATAATCGAACCATTTAAATACATTATCTAATTTAACTTAGAACCAGCCAGTCGTGCAGTTGTAGCGTAGTGATGCTCTCCCTTGTCTAGTAATATAAAATAAATCCCCTCTTTCTCCTGTATCTGGGTTTTACCTACCTTTCACTTATTTTGAACCTCCTTAGCATCAGTGGAAAGCGAGCAAGGTGTTGGGCCTGAACACCCCACTGAGGAGTCTTTTGCTAGCCGGGCAACTGCAAAAGCGCGCCACCTAACCTCAAAGGAGCCCCCTGTCCGTTGTCGGGATCCTAACCTCAAAGAGGTGACGGTTCGCGGCAGCGCGGGGGCCCAGCAGGGCCGCGCTTCAAATCACATCATTACACTATCTATACCTAGTCTAATAAGTTGCGTAGATGTATTTACATTTAATGCCTTTTATTGATTGACTTATAGGTTGGCATGAGGCTGACTCTGCCGACCTTTCCTGACGTAGGGGTGACATTGGCAAAGTGAACCATTTTTTACAGTGTAAGTGGCCTCATACTAACCTATAAGTCAAGGAATCCAACCTATAAGACAAGGAATTTACGCAATGAGTGAATAAATGTTATTGCAAAACATCGAACCCGAATCTTTCAATCAATACACACACGAACCCACGAGTATATTTCAGAACCTACACCCTTCTATATATCTGTAATGTTAGAGACAAGTTATCATTATCATTATAACTTTGTACAATTGTAGATTGAAGCCATAGTTTCAATACTACAAAAGGTTAGATATACCATCTACAGCGGTGACCTCTGCCTCTTTGTCATTTATCTAGTCCCGAGGGCTTTTAAAACTAACCTATACTATTAAACATTAAATACAGCAGTTCACAACCTTTGCCAACTAAAGTACTCCTTGATATCAGTGCTATGGTCCAGCGGTCTGACTGGTTACTTTTATACTAAACATCGCTGGTTTCACAAGCGTAATTTTTTATTGATGGAATTAATATGGGTTAAAAATAAATCAAATTGCCTTTTACTGCCTGTCCACACACATAGTACGTATATCATCGAAATATCTATGGTAGGACAGAATACAATAATTGAGAAGTTTATTATTTGAAGTAAATAAAATATTTTCGAATGAGTCTTTCAATCTATTTTGGCAAAATGGCTATTTAACATAGTCATGGACAAGTGTGTTTGAGATGCTATAGACTTGATGATTGTGGATTAATGATAGGAGAGAGCAAAGTAAGCGTTCTACTGTATGCGGATGATGCAGTCCTTGTATCTGATTCAGCAGTGGAATTGCAAATGATGCTCTCTAGATTGAACGAAGCTTTGAAAGGTAATAATTTGAAGTTGAATGCAAGAAAGACGAATGTTTTAATTTTTGAAAGAGATGATGAAAATATGAATTATGAATTTAAAATTAATGGAATGAATGTTGATGTTGTAAATGAGTTTGTATATTTGGGAAGTAAGTTTGAAAAAGATGGAAGAATGGCCGGTGAATTTGAAAGAAGAATAATGAAAGGCAGGTGTGTACTGGGTGCGACCGCTTGCATCGCCAGGAACCAAAATCTCTCAAAAAATGTTAGATTGGCGGTGCACGGTGGTATACTAGTGCCAACCTTGATGTATGGAAGTGAAGCCTGGACGGTGAGTGAAAGGGAAATTAGTAAAGTCCATACAGTAGAAATGGACTATCTAAGAAGTATGATTGGGAAAAAACGAAGTGACAGGGTGAGGAATGATTTTGTAAGAGAAGAATGTGGTGTAAGGGAAAGTGAAGATTAAAAGAAGTATGTTAAGATGGTTCGGGCATTTGGAGAGAATGAGTGATGAAAGATTGACGAAGAAAGTATATGTTGCTAGAATAGATGGATGTCGTGGTAGAGGAAGACCGAGAAAAGTATGGAAGGATCAAATCTCTGAAATAGCGAATGAATGGGATATCCAGAGTCATAATAAAAGGAGGACTTGTATGAAAAAGGTTATGACTCTGGATGAAATGAAAGAAGTATGCAAGGACAGGAAGAAGTGGCGGCTAATCTGCAATGTTGATTTCTAAAGTTGGTGTATTCATTTGCTACATTTTTTGCATAGGAAATTTTTTACTTTTTTTGTATAGATTACTTTGTAAGGTTTTGTTCTTTTTTATATTTAAATGTAATTTATTATTCATATTCCTTGACTTATAGGTTGGTATGAGGCTGACCACCCATACTGTAAAAAATGGTTCACTTTGCCAATGTCACCCCTGTTTCAGGGAAGGTCGGCAAAAGTTGTGGGGCTTATGTTCATTTGAGGTTTGGATTTTATTTGTAAGTACACAATCAGCATTTGTAAGCGCGAACTACACGTGTTTGTTTGTGGGCATACATCTGAGAACTTTGAATGAATATATCCTCGCAACTTAGATTATAGATTATAGATAGATCATATTAAGAATTGGGTATAATTTTCACTCCGTCAATGCACAAACCTTCGAAATTTTTTATTTATTTTTATTTTTTATTATCCTCTAGGGCCTAGACAACAGGTCCTCGCGCACCCCGGGTTCCGTATTGCACATTTTATTTTCTGTTATTGTAGGCGGACATGCTTACGGCCATCGTAGATCTTAATTAATTCCATGGAATCCCAACAGTCCAATACCTAATCTCTGCTCTCGTCTTTGTTCCCCTAAATGTCGACACTTTGTAACCTTTCATTATCTTTTGTTTTTGCGATTGAATTTCATGATTATCATCGGAAATCTCATCTCATTTTTTTTCTCAACGGTTCTTGACTTATAGGTTGGTATGAGGCTGACCGCACATACTGTAAAAAATGGTTCACTTTGCCAATGTCATCCCTGTCTCAGGGAAGGTTGGCAAAAATTGCAGGGTTTATGTTCATTTGTCGTTTGGATTTTAATTTGTAGGTAGGTACCTACACAACGCGGGTTCACATTCTACACAATCCGAGCTAAGCAAAAAACGTAAAACACGATCTACAGGTACGACCAAGCTCGCAAAATTTAATAAAGTTGTAAAAAGTATATTTTATTCTGCATTTGTAAGCGCGAACTTACACGTGTCTGTTTGTGGGCATGCATATGAGTTTTGATTGTAAATATATCTTTGCGACTTAGATTATAGAATATAGAACGATCGAACGTCACAGGTCTATGTGACTGATGTCCCTAGCAACCAATACGAAATATCAGTTTGCCTTTTCCCAAACAAAAACAGAGTCAAGAAAATTTAGAAAAAAAAAAAAGTAGTGAGTAAAAGCTGTGTTCATGTTCTTTTTAAAAAGAATCGCATTAGAAACACAAGGAAACTTTTAACTGGATTTATGTCGGAGAGTACCTAGTTTTGTTTCCGAACACAGTGCGCAACTCTTTGTGTAACAATTGTAGACTATCCTATCGGAAAATGTCGGTATGCGCTACTGTATTGCGAGCCAGAAGCGCCGCGGGAGCTTTTCTATCCGTTACATTTTTTTCCATCGAGTTATACTTATAATAAAGAGCTTGCTTACGGCAATGATACATACTTTGGAGCACAGTTCGCTCCCCCAGTTCTTGTTTACCGTATACCTACGCCAATCTTGTCAAATATGACTTTTTCATGCAGTTGTCTTAAGAATCAAATTCTACACAATCTGAGCTAAGAAAAACCGTAAAACTCGATAATGTGAGAGTTCTTTTAAATATTTTTAAAATAAATTTCTTGTTTTTATATGACACATTGGCCCAGTACACATGCAAACATTGCTCATGTAAAATTTTCTCAATGGCGTATACGGCAAACAAGAACTAAGGCAGCGAGTTGTCCCCAGTCCTGTCAAAAACAACAGTCTAAAAAGTCATGTTCTTACATGTGTGCAATCCTTTATTTTCTAGCTTTTTTCATTATGTTTTTCGACGCCTAATGATTACACATAATGTCTTAAAATAATACCTTTTACGTTTTAAAATTGACAAAATTACCGATCACAAGATTTATAACGCGTGCGCATAGTATTCGCGCAGGTGTGAATGTCAATGCTGCCAACATTCTGGAAATATTTCTTAGTTTCATCGAAGTTTTTTTGTATACAACTAAATGACACAGCGAAGATCTTGTTTCTCTTTTTTTACGAAGGACATTTTCGTAAGTAGGTTGAAACGGATATACATAATATAATGTCTATTTTCGTTAAAATAATTTCCATTCCACAGATATCACAAGTCAATGCAGTTGTGTACACAACATGTTTTTACGTGTCAAATTTTATGTCTTCTTGCTCTCTCCATTTTGTGTTTTGACACCCTATCATATCACATGCCATAATGTCTTCAAATAATGCCCGTTTCCTTTAATATTCTTGTAATGTATAATTATAATATGATTATTTAGAGTAGGTTAATATCATATAAGGTAATGTATTATTGTAATATAATATTATTAGAGTTATGGTTATATAATATTAGTAGGTAGAGATTAGTAATGCTTCACTAGTCAGTCTGGTTTTGTCTCTCGCCTTGTAAACACTGTTATGGAATAATACATCTGTTTGAAACCAAGACTCATCTGTTCGTCTAAACTCTAATTGATATCCCCCATCCACAATAGACATCCCAAAAACATCACAATTCTTCAATTCTATTGATCACTAAATTTGTACTGCATGCGTCTATGTTCGGACTGCTCCGGGCATAGTACGCAAGCGGCAATGCTGCCACCTTTCTAGAAACATTTTTACATTCGCTTTTTTCGAGTTTTTTTGTACACATTGAAATGCAGCTGTGTAGTTCTTTGTTCTCTTTCTAACTAAATACATTTTCGTAAGTAGGTTGAGACAGATATATTATTATCTCTATTTTCGTTAAAGTAATTTTTAGTGGACAGATATCATATGTGTCGTATAAATGCAAACGCCGTCAACTCCTTACGCGATGATTTTGAGAAAAGTAAACTTGTGTTTTGAACGCAATTTGGAACCAGTTGGAGATGACACCGTTTGCACGAAATCATACTTTTTCAATTAAAATTACGAAGGATTAAGACAGGTTTTCATCACATTGCACACATCAAATGATTTGTTACACTACGCAGAATCAAATTCAATAATTATCTCAAAAATCATAAAATTTGCAGATGACGGCGTTTGCAGTTATACACCTTAGCATGCCATAGACTACAATTATTAGACGAGATGAGCGCTGCTTTAGCTTCTATACAGTTTCGGGTAAACGTTATGGTTGAGTTTTGAGGTAAAATTTAATACTTGCTCGGCTGCGCTTTGAAAAAAAGACATTTTTTTTGTTCATTTTTTAGCAGGAAAAACTGCGAGCAAGTTTTGGAGTTGTTGGGATTTAGCCGCCGGCTTTCCATGTTCATGATTTTTTTTAGCCATTTTGAAATGCACGCAAAGCGACAGAGAAGGCAAAAAATAAATTGAGTCGTATTTATTTGATGAGTGACGTTTTTGCGTGAATCACACCCCAAGGACCCTGTGCGAAACGTTAAAACCTTAATAATAATATAATATCCGGATGATTTATTTGGTGAGCGCTGTTTTTGTGTGTATCACACCTCAAGAGCCCTCTGCGAGCTTGGTCGTCGCTGTAGAATACGCCAATTCTCAAGCAAGACCCAGTAGTTGTAAGGTTGGATGGACCTTTCAGTGACCGGTGTTTGGTAAAGGTTTATGAATTTTTCAACCCAGCGAAGAGCATATTTGAAAATATTGATGGTAGGTAATTTTTTGTGTGCTCCGCCGGGATTCGAATCCACAACCTTCCATTTACGAGTCCGAAGTGTTGCCACTGGACTATGGACCGGTCCAAGAAATGCCAACAACACGCGGTGTACCTGAGCGGTCACCCATCCAAGTACTGTCCGCGCCCAATGTTGCTTAACTTCAGTGATCTGATGAGAACCAGTGCTTTCAACATGGTATCGTCGTTGACCACAACGTTAGTTTTTTTAAATTTAAATACAGGATTCAATTTCTGGAACGTCCGGTCTTGAAAAGTTATTTATTACTGGTGGTCATTGATTTATAGGCTGGTATGAGGCTGACCTTCCGTACTGCAAAAATTGATTCACTTTGTTAATGTCACCCCTGCGACAGGAAAGGTTAGTGAGAGTTGCATGGCTTATGTTAATTTGAGGTTTGGGACTTTTTATGTAATAAAATATGCATCAAGTATAAGCGTCAATTTACACAAGCTTGTTGTGGATATGCATTAAATATGAATTTAAAATTTTGACGTACGTTTGTAATTTAGAATATGGATTCTAGTTGCCTACCCTATAGGTATTGTTCGAATCCCGGCGGAGCACATAACAAATATGCCATTTATATTTTCAAATATGCTCTTCGCTGGGTTGAAAAATTCATATACCTTTACCAAAGACCGGTCATCTAAAAGGTCCATCCAGCCTTACAGCAACCGGGTCTTGCTTGAGAATTGGCACTTTCTATAGCGACGACCAAGCTCGCAGAGGGCTCCTGAGGTATGATTCACACAACAACAGCGCTCACCAAAGAAATCATCCTAATATTATTATTATTACTTTTGCCTGTATGGGATGCTCGCTCCTGTACCCATAGTACAAGTTGCAAAACTTGAGTAAAGTAAAGTTTGCGGAAAGTATTGAAGAGTGATTTTCCCCAAAATCTGCCGTTTTTGTTTCTTACACTTAATGGTCTTAGCAAAAGAGTTACAGTGCTGAAGAAAATCAAGTTCAAACAAACAAAAACGCCAGAAATTTTGGGGAAAATCACTCTTTAATATTTTCCGTAAACTTTACTTCACTCAAGATTTGCAACTCGTCCTCAGGGTACTGAGCGTTGGGGACAGGATAAAGTGTTGAAATAATAGTAAGAGAGATGGCAGTTTTATATGGCATGGTATCTGCTGGTGTTTTTCGATCAAGATTGTCTGCTTCTCCCCCGTCTAAGTCTGAGCAAATGAAAGTTTAATTTGAAATGTATCCGACTGAAGAGAAATTCCAATAAATTCGTTATTTGAAGGAAGCCCTGGGGATTGCTTTAAAATGAGATTTTTATCTGGAGGTTAAGCGAGATATTAAGCGCACGATATGTACAAGATTGCAATAAATTTACTTATTATATTCTTATGATTTTAGTTAATAATTATAATATTAGGATGATTTATTTGGTGAGCGCTGTTTTTGTGTGTATCACACCTTAAGAGCCCTCTGCGAGCTTGGCCGTCGCTGTAGAGAGCGCCAATTCTCAAGCAAGACCCAGTTGCTGTAAGGCTGGATGGACCTTCAGTGGCCGGTCTTTGTAAAAGGTTTATGAATTTTTCAACCCAGCAAAGAGCAAATTTGAAAATATAAATGGGATATTTTTTGTGCTCCGCCGGGATTCGAACCCACAACCTTCCATTCAGATTGTTCCCACTGAACTACGGACCGGTCGTTGTACAAACTGCATATATTATCTTACAACTCTCAAATATCAGATGATATGTTTCAAGAGCCTAAAAATCCCTATTATAAGATATACAGGTAGACCACAAACAATCAGAACCTTCTTTAGTGCTATAAAGCCATGTGCCGGTCGATGGCTCAGTTGGTAGAGTGCTTGCATTCCATGCCGAGAGCTCGGGTTCAAGTCCCACCGAGGGTGTCAGAGATGATTTCCCGTTTCGGTATTTATTTCAAACCCCAAAATAAAATACCGGCAAGGTTTACTCAGCCTTCGCAAGAAATAAGTACCAGCCCCCTCGGGAGCTGGGAAACCCTCACTTCAATTGAAGTAGTTGGCGTAAGGCAGGCCCCCTTACCTGTAAAAATAAATAGGTTCAACTCTTCACATGCGAAACCCTTCAGAGATAACGCGGCAAGAAGCTACAGTATATGTGTAGCTCAGTTGCGTTTTTGCAGTATTCTATTTGGAGACAGGGCATTCAAGGCGGCCGCTCCAATGACTTGGAATGCCATTCCCGCCTCACTGAGGGAACTGGATTTGGAGAGACTGTTTAAAAGACGTCTCAAGACTCACCTCTTCGTCCAATCATATGGACAAGCATCTTTGCAATGACACATAAAAGGCGCTACATAATTTTTATACTTCATCACCATCATCTATATATATTTTTTTTATTTATTTGTTTCATTTAATGGTTGAAAAATTAACCATAATAAAAATCCATCAACTTAATCACAACAACCTCAAAACTTTTTACGAATTGTTATTTTTAATGATTGTATACCGTTTTTCTTCTCACGATTGTGTCATTATGATTAAAAACAAAATTACGTAGAATTCGGAAAAGTTGAGAATTTCCTTGGCCCATTATCATTATTACATTAACAATAATTTGAATTAGGTTAAGAGAGGAGACATTAGCTTTTTGGTTGTCGTGCTCAGGTACAAGTTTCCATTAATCAAATCACGATCGGTAAAGGTTTTTCACGTCAAATTTCAGATTGACATGAAAGGCGTCCGTCATTTTAAACTGAAGCCCGTTTACTCATGAAAAAGTTTTGAATTTTGAATCCAGTTTAAAAGCAAGCTTTCCATACAAAAATATGTGGGTTCAAGCATCGATGTATAGAACTGGATGGGCTGAGAAATCAATCCTTTGAGAATTAGAAATACGCTAACCCACTCATCACATAAAAATCCAAATTCAGTCTATCGGTAACCTTCCAACTGTCAACAGGTGTGTTACCTAATTGTAAAAAAAAACATATAAATGCCAAACTGGCTATTTTCTAAACGTGCTAACAAAAGAAAATAAATGTTGTAAACAATGACAAATAATATTTCACTTGAAAAACTATTTTGCATGATTAAGTTCGTTCATAAAATTTATTTTTCATTTGTCGAAATATTTTTCTCGCGAAAATGACAGCCATTTTCAGAACTAGTGATGTTCAAGTATGTAGGTACTTCCTTATTCAAGTATGTAACTTCTATGCTCGCGGTAATCGATACTTGTGAAAATCATCCCATTCGGAATTTATCATATATTTTCACACTTTCAACAACACTAGTAACAAATTCCGTTGCCATGGTGATTTCATGGTTTCCATGGTGATATGTAAATAGATTGAAGACGGAGTAGAGACACGTTGCTTACATAGAAAACGAGAAAAGCATTTCATATGTCATGAGCGAGACAGCATTTTATAATCAATGTATGGTGTCAAAGACGGTGCATCATGTTGATTGGTACTAAATCACATTCATAGCCCCTCCATTGAATATACCTCCATGGGTTCCAGCATGGTTTTTGGTTTCATAAACTCAATGAATAAGGCCGTATGCGTGTGTGCCAGTGCTAAAAAACAAATAAATGTAAAATTTGAGAAAAAATATAGGATATACGATTTTCTGTAACGCACCGCAACTAAGCGGTTAATTTTGGAGATGGATCCATTTTGGGTTTTTATTTTGTAAGTACACAATTATTCAATTTTTTCATTGTTTGTGTAATAACACTGTGAAAATTCATGTTTTTAGTTTGTTATTCAATAAACAACACTTTTTAAATTTTAAACACTGTTTTTAATTTCACAAAAATAATATATTTAAAAATTAAATTTTAAATTATACTACTAACGTTTTCGACTATTCAGTCATCATCAGGTAGGAAAAAAAGAAATCCTGTGTATGATTCTAGAGACTCTAGGGGTCTATGACACTTGTTGTAGTGCCGCAGAGGTGTTGATGGGGATCGAAGCTTAAACAATCTGAAAAAGAATAATGTTTTGATGTTAGTTTTAAAAATAGATCCTGTGTAAGTACTATGCGTACGGAATTTTGTACAAAATAGACGACAGATTTTGAGTTTCAAAATTTTATTAAAAAATTCTGACAAAACGGAGCATGTTTGTTTTTGATTCAATACTACGTATTTAAGTTTTGTTCTTTATAAAATAAATTCAATATTGAAAGTTTAACTTCTGCTATACAGAGTTTCCTTTCAAGTTTCTATAAATTAACGAGAAAATTATTTAAAAGCTATCAGAGTAAATATTGAGAGAATAAGCTGGAGGTAAACTCGGAAAATTAAATATTAGCTGGCAGCGAAATTAAACTTTTGAGAAATCATTTTCTTTAGTTTTTAACTTTGCAAAATTAACGTGTAAAAACAGGAGAGCTAATTTAACATGACCTCAAGGGATTTTATACACGTATACGGTGAACGTACACGTGATACTTGTGAGTGTGCATTTAATATGAATCTTAAATGCTAATACATCCTTGCAAATTAGATTATACAAATTAATTAAATTAGGCTGATTTATTTGGTGAGCGCTGTTTTTGTGTGTATCACACCTCAAGAGCCCTCTGTGAGCTTGGTCGTCGCTGTAGAAAGCGCCAATTCTCAAGCAAAACCCAGTTGCTGTAAGCCTGTATTGACCTTTGGATGACCGATCTTTGGTAATGGTGTATGAATTTTTCAACCCAGCGAAGAGCAAATTTAAAAATATAAATGGTAATTTTTTGTGCTCCGCCGGGATTCGATACCATTTTTATTTTAACATATTATGCTCTTCGCTGGGTGAAAAATTCATATACCTTTACCAAAGACCGGTCACTAAATTTCCATCCAGCCTTACAGCAACAGGGTCTTGCTTGAGAATTGGCGTTTTATACAGCGACGACCTAGCTCGCAGAGGGCTCTCGAGGTGTGATACACACAAAAACAGCGCTCACCAAATAAATCATCCCAATATTATATTATTATTGGTTCACTTTGCCAATGTCACCCCTGTTTCAGGGAACGTCGGCAAGAGTTGCAGGGATTATGTTCATTTGAGATTGGGTTTTTATATTGTAGGTCCACATGCGGCATGTGTTAGCGCGAACTTATACACGTCTGCTTGTGGGAATGCGTTTAATATGAATCTTAAATGATGTATATATTTGCAGCTTAGATTTAGATTTAGATTGTTCCCAAATTAATTAGTTTTCAGCTCCGCATATTTTTTGAAGCGAGCAAAATGTTTAACTTTGCATTACCCCCCTACATACAGTTGGGTGACAGTTTCCCCAATACTCGGCCTGTGTCGGTCGGAGTAATAAATCGTAGAGGCCTGCATTTTACAAGCGAATGCATTTTGGATGCGGCTCTCGCGTATCACATACATATACACACATGGATATACAGAACTGGATAGGCTAAGAAATCAATCCTTTGAGAATTAGCAATGCGCTACCCCACTCATCATACAAAAATCCAAATTCATTCTATCGGTAACCTAAACCAACTGTGAACAGGTGTGTAATTGGAAAAAAAATACATATAAATGCCAAACTGGTAAGCGCCTAAACGTGCCAACAAATGAGAGTAAATGTGTTATAGAACATGGAATAATATTTCACTTTAATCCCTATTCTATATGATTACGTTGATAAAATTTATTTTTTGTTTGTCAAAATATTTTGTTCGCGAAAGTGACAGCCATTTCTATAACTAGTGATGTTCAAATATATAGGTACTTGCTTCTTCAAGTATGTAACTTCTATGCTCGAGGTAATAGATACTTGTGGAAATCATCCCGTACACAATGAGGTGGGAACATTTTTGAATTCGGAATTTATCAGATATCTTCATACTTGCAACAACACTACTAACAAATCCGTTACCATAGTGATTTCATGTGTTTCCTTGGTGATTTGTAAATAGATTGAAGACGGAGTAGAGACACGTTGCTTACATAGAAAATGAGAAAAGCATTTCATATGTCGTGAGCGAGACAGCATTATAAACAGTGTATGGTGTCAAAGACGGTGAATCATGTTGATTGGTACTAAATCACATGTACGACCCCTCCATTTAATACTTCCTCCATGTATACACAGCTGGAGCACAGACATATTGTTTTATTTATTACCCCAAAGATGCGAAAGCTGGCTTACTCGAGGAGAATCCACTCCGAAATATGTGACGATGATGATGATGGATGATTTATTTCTGGTGGCGCCGTTTAATGATCACAGACCATCTCAAGGGCGCCGTGGCTCTTCGAAAACAGCATTTTCTTAAGTCCTTTTCTGAAGGCGATGGTGGGCTGGTCAGAGCGAAGGTCGACAGGCAGCTTATTCGAGGCAACTGGCCCGGCTACCCCAAAGCTCCTGTCCGCAAAATTGACGAATCTATAATCTTAATTGCAAATCTACATTACATTTGAGATTCAAATTAAATGCATTCCCACGAGCAGGCACGTATCAGTTCGCACTTAAACATGCCGCATGTGGACTTACAATATAAAAACCTAATCTCAGATGAACATGAGCCCTGCAACTCTTGCCGACCTTCCATGAAACAGGGGTGATATTGGCAAAATGGGTAATTTTTTACATTACCAATGGGTGGTCAACATCATATCAAATTATTAGTTCTTTGAGTTTGGTATAAGGTTGATTCCGTAAAAGAATGGGTCACTTTTGCCAATGCTACCCCTTTTTAGGGAAAGTCGGCAGGAGTTGTAGGGTTTATGTTTATGTGAGATATGGTTTATTTTGTAAATACACATGTATTACTTTACACTCGTCCGCTTGTGAGCTACGTTAAATGCTAATATTATATTGTAGTTTTTTTAGGGTTCTAATGTTTTAAAATTTAGAATGATGGTCTTCTTAATTGAAACAGCCGGAGATTTATTTTTAAATTTATTTATTTTAGTTCACAATTTATTTTACACTCGTTCACTTGTATGGTTGACTTTCACTGTCTGTCCTGTAATGGCTAAGGCCCGGTATTTTGAAGTATCGTAAAGTTAACTAAAATGCAATTTTAGTTAAATCATCATAATATTTCACTCACCGAATTTCGCCAGTAAATATTTAGTAACTTTAACTTTCGATTTTCAAGATGGCGGCGCTTCACTGACAGCAGCTGTTCTTTTTTAATGTAAGGATACATAAAAATTGTCGCAAACTGAACATTTTTTGTGTCGTTTTCTAGCTTAATGAAGGATAGGCATATGATTTTTATGAGTAATGTTTTGTTTTAAAGCTTTTTAATGGCCTTTTTAATTATTTCCAAGATTAGGGGGCGTGGCTTCATACTTCGGCAATGTTCGGTTTTAGTTAACTCGAGATTGAGTATTTTGAATAAAAAATCAAGTAATAGTTAACTAAAATATTACTACAGTTCAATATACCGGGCCTAAGAGTATCTTGAGACTGAACTGCTTGCAGGCAATTCACGCCTTATATAGCTAATACAATCAAAACATTCTGGGCTTAGATTCGTCTGGAAACATCTATCATATTCTACAAGGTTCCAATACTTATACTACTTATATAATATTTGCTTACTCTAGGTACTTATTAATAATTCATCTTACAGCAAGAGTCTATATACACCTACCCTATTTATTTTGTTTAAACCTAAGTACAATTTACATAACAGTATCTTTGCTACTTAGATTATAGATTATCATCATGAAACAAGGAAAAACAATTTATAAAAAACGCACTCTTGAAAAGCTATTTACGTATTTCGAAGATTATTAAATAGAGACAGAAATCTCGCGAAAAAAGTGAGTCCGTATTACAAAATAAATAAGAAGATGAACGAGCTAAAAGTTTTTGTACAGCAAAAAAATATCTGTATAATTGAGATAAACTGCCTATTGCGGGGAAATCTCCTCAATTCATACATTACAGACTATCGAGATCTGTCCAAGAATCCTCACGCCTCCAACTAGCGTGGTAAGTGGGTGAGTGAGTGAGTGCCACCATGTTCTTTGCGGGTTCATCATTTCTTCACGGTGGCTGTCGGCGTCACGTGAGTGTATATTCGGATGGAGACAGCGTGCAAGTTGCTGAAGATGAGTGACTTGCTAAGGATGAGTGACAAGTTATTTGTAATGTAAATCTAATCTAATCTACGTTGCAATGATGTGTAACATTGTCACATTATATGCATTTACACTTGTAGATGCGGATGAGTTCGCGATAAAAACATGCCGCATGTGGACTAACAATATAAAAATAAATTGACCGATCCGTAGTCCAAGTTGTAGCACTTCGGACTCGTAACTGGAAGGTTGTGGGTTCGAATCCCTGCGGAGCACAAAAAATATACCATTTATATTTTCAAATTTGCTCTTCGCTGGGTTGAAAAATTCATAAACCTTTACCAAAGACCGGTCATCAAAAGGTCCATCCAGCCTTACAACAACTGGGTCTTGCTTGAGAATTGGCGCTTTCTACAGCGACGACCAAGCTCGCAGAGGGCTCTTGAGGTGTGATACACACAAAAGCAGCGCTCACCAAATAAATCAGCCTAATTTAATTAAAAAAAAAAAAAAACAAATCTCAAATGAACATACACCCTGCAATTGTTGCCGTCCTTCCCTGAAATAGGTGTGAAATGGGCAAAGTGAACCATTTTTTACAGCATGGGTGCCGCATGCCAACCTATAAGTCAGCGCCAATTCTCAAGCAAGATCCATTTTTGTAAGGCTAGATGGACCTTTTGTGACCGGTCTTTGGTAAAGGTATATGAAATTTTTACTCAGCTAAGAGCATATTTGAAACAATAAAATGGCATATTTTTTTGTGCTTCGCCGGGATTCGAGCCCACAACGTTCCATTAACGAGTCAGAAGTGTTAACCACTCGACTGCGGACCGAGAGCTTAGGTTATCATACATTCTGGTGGAACGCTCAAGGGGTAGTGTTTTCACTGCCTCGGTCTGAACAGCCTTTTAGTGTATGATTTGAGGAAAGTTTTCCGATTGACGGAAGAAAGGGAAGAGGTAGAAAATGGGGATGGTGAGGAGTGGAAGGCGAGGGGGGTCATCCATCACAAACACGCATCGTGCGGGGACGGGGGGAATACTCCAGACTTACACGTATTAGGATTTACCCCTTTTTGCGACAAACATTTTTTTTATGCTTTGCCTTTATCGAGAATGTTTTTTTGTTTTGTCAATGGTTTCTTTCAAGGTAGATAAAGTTCAAAATGAAATGAGATTAGAAAGTTTTAGGAAGTGTAGGTCCGTAGTCTAGTGGTTAACACTTCTGACTCGTATATAAGAAAGTATAATATGTTGCAAGAATAGATGGATGTCGTGGTACAGAAAGACCGAGAAAGGTATGGATGGACCAAATTTCCGAATTTGCGAATGAATGGAATATCCAGAGTCATAATAAAAGGAAAGCCTGTATGAAGAAGGTTATGACTCTGGAGGAAATGAAAGAAGTATGTGAGGGCAGAAAGAAAAGTGGTTGATCTGTAATGTTGGCGGCTAGGGTTTTTAAATAAGTTTTCTTTTTAGTGTTTGATGTCCATATATATTATTGTTTATCGATTTAAATAATGTAATTTGTCGGTATGTTCCTTGACTTATAGGTTGGTATGCGGCTGACAACACATGCTGTAGAAAATGGTTCACTTTGCTAATGTCACCCCATTAGAGATTTTGGTTTTTATGTTGTAGGTTCACATGCGGCATGTGAAAGCGCGAACTTGTACGTGTCTGCTTGTGAAAATTCATGTAATGTGAATCTCCAATGTAGCATATCTTTGCAACTTAGATTAGATTAGATTAGACTCTAGGTCTAGATGATTAAATGGAAGGTTGTGGGTTCGAATCCCTGTGGAGCACAAAGCCTTTTGAAATAAACAAATCATGCGTGTAGGATATTGAAGTAAATAAATCGCCAGCAAATTGTACCACATTTATTAGTAACACCCACGCCATTAACGCAATTTCAGTTTCACCCTTTGTGGCCAAAATGTGGAGAAAAGCTGAAGTGTATTTCCACACTAATGGTATGCATAGTAGGTGGGCCATTTCGCGGTAAGTATTTTCCAGGCTCCCACCCCGCCCATGTCGCGTGCGCGCCCGCGTTATCCGTGACCTGTCACAATACTGAAATGACTGACCCCCTGCGACCGTGCGATGGAGGTAGAAAGTAGGAATAAAGGGCCTTGGGTTACTCACCCTCGAAGCAATGAATTCCCAATACTGGCTCGGGTTTCAGTCGAATAGTTTTAGGAGTGTTTCATACGGCCAATGAATATTTGGCGTTAAATGTGATTAATTACGGTCGTTTGACATATTTACATTAATAATAACTACACAGTTAAAAATTATTTATCGGATATTAGACGAACCGCGTTAAAGAGAACTTACATTATTCTCGACGTTTTGTTAGCGACGTAGTAACGTCTTCAGGAGACACCCTCTCTGCACGACGAATGAGGATGATGTTCATCATCACCGAGACCGAGCTTTTTGTGTCGCAGCTCCGATGGCTTGGAATGCACTCCCAGTGACCCTCAGAGAACAACACAGTGAGGAACGGTTTAAAAAGCAATTGAAAACATTTTTGTTTGGACAATCCTACAAAGCGCCTTTGAAGTGACGTTAGTTACGAAATGGCGCTTTAAAAGTGTGGAACATTATTATCAGTTTGGACTGTGTAATTATCATTATTTTAAATACTTATGGGGTTTAGCATTAGTTATAGGTGTTATAGAGGTTGTACGAAAAATAATATAAGTTGCAAAGATAAATATCATTTGAGATTCATATCAAAAGAAGAAGAAGAAACAGTTATTTTTGCTGGTTGTCTGAATTTGCTGCGTTGAATAAATCACAATATCCTTGTAAATAGTTATCTAATATTAATAATAATACACGCAACTGATACGCTAATTCTAAAACTGGAGGTGATATTGAATGCAACGCAGGAGCAGCGGTGAGTGTCCCATAAACTCTGTAAAAAACATTGATATTTCTCAAATACCTCACACGTCAATAAGGACGATATTAGCAAAAAATATACAATACGCCTTTTATTGGGCAGACATTACCCAATCATAATAATTCAGAATCACTGACGAGGTATAAACAAAGCAAGCGGAAACAGGGTTGACACACGCTCCATAGCAAGTCTTAGTGTTGCAGTCAAATTCGTCTATTCGGTAACATCATAATGAACTGTATCAAATGCCAAGACACACTGTGTGAGGAGGACTCAATCACCTGCGCCAGGTGTTTAGTTGGATATCATTTCTTCTGTGTGGGTATGGGCGAGAAAGCTTTTAAAAGTATGCTGAAAATGAACAAAAACAAATGGAGATGCTCTGATTGCAAACTAAATTCGTCTGCAAACGACGACTTGTGGCCAAAATTAGAAAAATATCTTATGGAAAAACTAGATCCAATCACCCAGTTTATTCAAATGGATCTAGCAAAGGATTTAACGGCAATCAAAGAAAAAGTCACACAATTTGAGGAAATCAAAAACTCAATCCAATTTCTATCCGATGAATACGACAGAATGAATAAAGTATTGAAAAGGAATGAAGGCCAAATGGAAAAAATTAGGGCTGACAATCTGAATCTGATCGATAAAAACAAGACTTTGGAACACCGAATTAACCTAATGGAACAGAGGCAGAGAAGAGCGAACATAGAAATCCAACAGGTACCTGAAAGAAAGGGGGAAAACTTACTTGAAGTTTTAAAAATAACTGGCGATGTAATAGGTTTTCCTATCAAAAAGGATGATATCATAGCATGCCATAGAGTCCAGCATCAAACTAATTCTACAAATCGTCCAAGAAACATTATTGTCGAACTACCAAATAGCCGTTACCGTGACAACCTTCTTCAATCAGTTAAACTATTTAACAGGAGCAACAAGACAGAAAAATTGAAATTGAAAATGATTGGCTTTAATTCAAATGATTCCTTCTACATTGGTGAACACCTATCGCCGTACTTCAAACAACTACATGCAAAGACCAGGCTGTTAGCTAAGGAAAAACAAATAAGGTATGTGTGGATACAAAACGGAAGAATATTAACAAGGAAAAACGACGCATCCCCGATAATAGAAATTATGGATTACGGCTCATTGGACAAATTGTAATGAACCGTATTGGGCAGTCTTCTGAAATCAAGATTAAATCTATTCCATATTATTTTTTCATTATGTCAATTTTTTATCAAAATGTCAGAGGGTTAAGAACTAAGAGTAATGAAATATATTTAGAAATCTTAAGGAACGACTATGACATAATTTGTTTAACAGAAACCTGGCTACATAACAATATTGCAAGCGAAGAACTTTTTGATAATAGATATGAAGTCCTAAGAAGAGATCGCTCAGAATCAACTTTTTCCAACAGATCAATGGGTGGAGGTGTCTTGATAGCAGTTAAGAAAACTTTTAATGCGGTTCCTAGACCTGACTGGAACTCTGAATTGGAGGACATTTGGATAACAATCAGGTCTGGCAACAGAAGTAGCCCTGACTTCAACATTTGCGTAGCCTACATACCCCCTGATACCACGAAGGATTTATTTCAGCAGCATCTTAATAAATGTATGGCGGTTTGTCTTGATTCGTCACAAAAAGCAACCAATATCATTCTATGTGATTACAACTTATCATATATTCAATGGGGAACCGAAGAAGATGGCCACCTACAACCGATCCGTAGAAATGGACTGAAGGCTGAAATTTTCACTGATATGCTCTATCTCACAGATCTTAAGCAATATAACCTAGTTTTTAATAATCATTCTAGTATATTAGATCTTGTTCTCTCCAATGCTTCAGTGCGGGTGTCACCAGCGGACGGGTTGGTGAAACCTGACGGTTTCCATCCTCCACTTGAGATTGATTTTGTCAGTACCATCAGACCCAAATGTTTAAATCAAAACGTTGAGAATACTCGATACAACTTCAGGAAAACAAACTTTTCTCTTTGTAATGCTCAGTTATTTGATGTAGACTGGTCGGTTCTAGATGCGCTTGATTGTGACGATGCATTAGAGGTATTATATAACACTGTCTGGCAGGCCATCGTAAGTCATACTCCAACAACAAAACCAAAATCTCCTGATTTTCCAGTTTGGTATAGCTCATCTCTTATTCACATGTTAAAAGAGAAGAAAAAATTTCATACTAAGTTTAAGAAATACGGAAATACGAGTGATAGACTCAGTTATTCTCTTTTAAGAAGTAGAACTAAAAGAGCAATAAAAGATTGCCACAAATCTTATTTGCAATCTATTGAAAACTCGTTGAAAAATTCACCCAAAGCTTTTTGGAGTTATGTAAACTCCAAAAAACAATCAAACTCCATACCACGAGAAGTCCACTATCAAAATGCCTCTGCCTCAGGTGGGGTAGAGGTAAGTAACCTATTCTCAGAGTACTTCTCATCTGTCTTTATCAAATCTAAAGGCACAATAATAAAAGAAACCTCGTTGGCACATGACTCTGTATGCCATTTATCTCTTAATAAAGATGAACTCTTTAAAATTATGAAAAGTCTCGATATAAATAAAGGTACCGGTAGTGATGATATACCCAACATTTTTGTTAAGGAATGTGCAGATGCATTGATTGATCCTCTTTTCAGTATATTTGTAAAATCTCTTAATGAAGGCGTGTTCCCATGTCTGTGGAAAACTTCTAGAATTGTCCCTGTATTTAAATCGGGAGACAGGTCAAATGTCAAAAATTATAGACCAATAAGTCTGTTACCATGTTTTGGTAGATTATTTGAAAAGATCGTACATGGGCACTTGTATCACCATGTAAGCCCACTTCTTATTAAGGGTCAACATGGGTTTATACCCAAAAAATCAACTAGTACCAACCTATCTGAGTTTGTGAATTGTATTAGCGAGTGTCTCGACTCAAGAACTCAGGTAGATGCAATTTATACAGACTTCAGCAAGGCCTTTGATCGTGTTGACCATGCAATTCTCCTACAGAAGTTACACAACATGGGAATTACTGGCAAACTTCTAAATTGGATTGGTTCATATCTTTGCGATAGAACACAGATTGTTTCAGTGAGCGGTTTTGATTCTGAACCAGTCCAATCTACCTCCGGAGTTCCACAGGGCTCCCATCTTGGACCGCTACTATTCTCGGTCTTTATAAATGATTTAGGATCAAATCTTATTTGTGACTATCTTATATATGCCGATGATCTGAAGATGTTTACGCCTGTGCACTCCGTTTGCGATTGCCTTAAGCTTCAAAATGACCTCAATACCTTAGCAAAATGGAGTGAAAACAATAATATGCTACTCAACTCCGATAAATGCTACTTTATTAGATTTACTCGCAATAAAAAAGTACTGAGTTTTTCCTATAGCGTAAGTGGCACAGAGCTAACAAAAGTGACATCAATTAAAGATCTCGGAATTATCCTGGACGCTGAGTTAACGTTTAAAGATCACTATGATCTCATCACGCAGAAGTCCTTTAAAACTTTGGGTTTCCTATTAAGAACAGCAAAACCTTTCAAGCAGCCCTATAGTGTAATCACACTTTACTATGCCCTAGTCCGCAGTCTTCTCGAATACCAGTCTTTTATTTGGTCCCCGTACTATACATTGCACAATGACAAGATCGAGCGTGTCCAAAGATACTTTACAAGAATTCTGTGTTATCGAGCGGGGCACGGTGGTCGTTTGGACTATGAGGAGCGCCTATCTCTTTTTAATATGGAAAAATTATCAGTCAGGCGAAATGTCGCCGAATTGATGTACCTTCGTAAGTTAGTCCAGGGTAACTTGGACACCTCGGACTTGGAACTACTATGCTTTTACGCTAACTCTAAACTAAGAAGTGGGCAATTATTTCGCCTAAAAAAATATAACACCAATGTAGGGCATTTCTGCCCGATTGGACGCATGATGCGATCGTATAACAATGTATCGAAAGTCGTACCTAATGTTGATATTTTTTCTGATCCGGTCACTACTTTCAAGCGAGCAATCCTCGTGGCCTTTAAAGCGCAATCAATTGTAGACATTTAACAAACTTTATGTAGTATACGTCATTAACTTAGTATGTATACTTCTTTATCCCTCCTTCTTCATATACATATTGATATATATATGTATGTATGTAATATTCATATTCCCATCTTTTTTAAACATATTTGACCTGTTTGTAATGGTAAGTGCATTAATATTCAAGCCTTTTTTACTCACCTATCTATCATATTATCTGAACGGTAATGAATTAATTCCAAGGTGCTAATCAATTGGAATATTCATTTTTTTTTTTTCTCTCTCTTATTTTTTCTTTCTTGTTTTTTTTTTCTGCTTTCGTGATTTTGCCTGCAACATTTTATAATGACGAGCGTTGGGTATTTGTGGCTTAATATACGATTATTATGTATTGACTGGTATTTGCACTCAATGTACTCGTCATGAATCAAGCGCGCTTATATTATTATGATGATTAATTATGGTTCATATATTATATAAAATTTAGACAATAAGAATTTTATAACAACTAAGTATGTGACAGACACCGTCACTGGAGCATTGATGTCTAGTATGTAATTTATTATGTTTAACTTGTGAAAAAATTGTCAATGATCTGTTGGTGTTTTTACAAATAAATAAATAAATAAATAAAATAAATAAATGCATTCCCACAAGCAGACACATATAAGTTCGCGCTAATATATATCGCACGTGGACCTACAATATACAAACCCAATCTCAAATGAACGTAAGCCTTGCAACTCTTGCCGACCTTCCCTGAAACAGGGGTGACATTGGAAAAGTGAACCATCTTTTTACAGTATGGGTCATAAGCCTCATACCAACCTATAAGTCAAGGAACGTCAATAATAGGTGTTATTGAGGTAGTACGAAAAGTAATCTAAGTTACAAAGATATATTACATTTAAGATTCATATCGCATGCATTCTCACAAGAAGACACGTAGGTATAAGTTCTCTCTTCCACGTGCCAACATGTGGACTTACAGCATAAAAACCAAATCTCAAATGAACATAACACTCAAATGAAATAGGTGTGACATGACATTGGCAAAGTGAAGCATTTCTTACAGTATGGGTGTTCAAAGTTCTGGTCAAAGAACTGCGAAATGTGATAAAAAAAATATATCTTAAGTACTTAAGGCGCATTGTAAATATGAAAGTTTGTAATAAAAGGCCTATTGTATTGTATTCATACCGTTGTATAATCTAAAAGCTGGGAAAATGTACAAGTGGCTGGAAATGCAAAGGAAATGAGAGACCGTTCCCAAACTGGAGAGGAGCTGTAGCAAACTACAGTGACGGCTCTTAAATATACTGGGACTAAAATTAGGGTTTGATTCACACCGAGGGTGCTAGAAATTATTTCTCGTTTCGGTGCTTCCTACAAACACAAAAATCATAAGGTTTACTCAGCTCTCACAAGAAATTAAAAGAATAGTTTACCAAATTTATTTAAAAGACGATTTCAGTTTGCAGACATTGTTCAAATTGCTATAAAGTGAGAAGTGTTGTTCTAGTAGAAACATTATCAACTATTTTGTAGAATTCCTTATTTTTTTCCTTTGAGGCGTAATTTTTCTGATTACATTTTAAAGCATACACCATTGAGTAGAGGAGCATAACATAGAGGAGCAGAAACTAACTTAATGCATTGATACATACTATCTGTCTCAGTCCTGTCAAACGTTGCAGTGGTGTAGTCATACGAAATGAGACCATGTTGTCCAAATCCGTTTTGTGTTTTGACACCCAATTATAACACATGCCATTATGCCTTAAAATAATGCTTTTTCCCTTTAAAGTTCCTCAATTTTCACCTCTTTCAACTCTAGCTTTGTTCAGACTAGTTCGGCTGCCATTATTATTCATAATATTATCAACTTTCTAGGAATACGTTTGCATTCGCCCGAGTTTTTTTTGTACACATGGAAATGCAACTGTGAAGTTCTTTGTTCTCTTTCTCGCTAATGACTATTTTCGTAAGTAAGTTGAAACAGATATGTAATGTCTGTTTACGTTAAAATAATTTCTAGACTACAGATACTCGTATCACAAGTCAATGGCATACACTAACGATAGGTGCACTTAGGTGCATGCAAGGGTGCAGTGCGATTTCATATGCACCGTGCAGGCTGATTTGCATCTTTTTTTTACACACCATGTGCAGAGTTCTCACGCGAAGTGCTATCGATTGCATTGGGAAAGGTCATTACCTTCTAATCTTATCTGCTGGTTTTTGCTGCCAAATTCATATAAGTATTTTTGACAGTTGTATCCTATTCCGTCTCTCTCTCTCGAACCTTTGTGCTAGCAACATGTCCGCTTGCGTTCATCCAATTTAATAAACTACAATAGTGTAAATACTGTACTGTAAATACACCCATACTGTAAAAAATGGTTCACTTTGCCAATGTCACCCCTGTTTCAGGGTAGGTCGGCAAGAGTTGCAGGGCTTATGTTCATTTGAGATTGGGTTTTTTATATTGTAGGTCCACATGCGGCATGTGTGAGCGCGAAATTATGCGTGTCTGCTTGTGGGAATGCATTTAATATGAATCTCAAATGATACATATCTTTGTAGCTTAGATTTAGATTTCGATTTAGTGTGCTAATGGTGATTTAATGTGTTGAATAAATATTATGAACAATGGTACAGCAGTGTCGCAGACATTATTTGGATGATTCCTCCAAAACCCAATAATAATAATAATAAGCACAGAATTTATATACCGCCTTTTATGACAATGTGTCACTACAAAGGCGCTTGTCCATATAATTGGACGAAGAGGTGAGTCTTGAGACTTCTTTTAAATTTCGTCTCCAAATCCAGTTCCCTCAGTGTGTCAGGAAAAGCATTCCAGGTCATTGGAGCGGCTGCCTTGAATGCCCAGCATACAGAATGGCTAAATTCGGCCATTTTGGATCACTTCGCACCGGATAAACTGCGACCAGTTGGTCCAGCCAAGCCGGAAGAACACCACCTAATCTAATCTAATCTAAGCTGCAAGGATATATATCATTTAAGATTTATATTAAATGCATTCCCACAAGCAGACATGTATAATTTCGCGCTAACACATGCCGCATGTGGAACTACATTATAAAAACCCAATCTCAAATGAACATAAGCCCTGCCACTCTTGCCGACCTTCCCTGAAACAGGGGTGACATTGGCAAAGTGAACCATTTTTTACAGTATGGGTGGTCAGCCCCATACCAACCTATAAGTCAAGGAACCAGTACCATATAATTCCTCTTAATATTAATGTGCGTTACGCCTCTGCAATATGCAAGCCGGCGAAGATGGCGTCACCTCACGTGTACTTTTCCTTTGTCGTTTGCCTGAAGGAGTGGGAGGAATGGGGGGGGGGGGTGAACGGGGAGGGAAGAGACCCATTGCCATAGTATGATATCTGTGGACTAGAAATTATTTTAACGAAAATAGACATTGTCTATCTGTTTCAATCTACTTACGAAAATGTCCTTAGTAAGAAAGAGAACAAAGAACTTCACAGTTGCACTTCCATGTGTACAAAAAAACTCGGTTGAATTTAAAAACGTTTCTAGAAAGGTGGCAGCATTGCCGCGTGTGTACTATGCCCGGAGCAGTCCAAACAGACGCATGCGGTATAAATCTTGTGGTCAATATAATTGACGATTTTAAAGGTAAAATGCATTATTGTAAGACATTATGGCATGTGTTGTAATTGGGTGTTAAAACACAAAATGGTGAAAGCAAGAAAACGTAAAATTTGACACGTAAAGACATGTTTTGTAAGACTACACAACCGAAACGTTTGACAGGACTGAGACAGAAGTGGTAGATAATTTGTATCAATGCACTTAAGGCTTGTTCGCACAAGGCGACTATTTTAGTCGAGTACCGAGTAATTTAGTGGTGGGCGGGGCCACAGAGTATGTAGGTTTATAGAGAGCGGTCTTAGAACAAAAAAAATGTAATCAAGTAGTATTTAGTATTGTCTAGACACGTAGGGTAGTTACTGGCGCTATCCATCGTTTCATATAAAAATAATACTACTTGGTTACATTTTTTTTATTCTAAGACCGCTCTCTATAAATCTACATACTCTGTGGCCCCGCCCACCACTAAATTACTCGGTACTCGACTAAAATAGTCGCCTTGTTCGAACAAGCCTTAAGTTAGTTTCTGCCACTCCATGTTATTACACAATGGTAGATACATTATACATGGGCATAGGTGACGTCAGTTGGTGCTAGCAACGTGGCCTTAGAATTGTTTTAACGACAAAAACAAACCCATAAAACGCTGTTTCTAATCTCTAATTAAGTAAACCTCCCGTTGTCTATCACGAAAATTCTTCATGTGTAATTAATATGTGCTGTTGTTTTTGTTGTAGTTGTTTTGTAGTTGTTGTTGTGTTGCTGTTGAGACATGTTTTGTATGACTACAGAACTGCAACGTTTGACAGGACAGAGGCAAAAGTGGTAGATATTATGTATCAATGCAGTGAGTTAGTTTCTGCTCCTCTATGTTATTACTGAATGGAAGAGACCACATTGCATTTGTATCTTCACTCTAATGAAGCTGCTTCTCTCGGGATTGTCGTGTTGTGAGGCACGATTATCTTATCTTATGGAAAACTGCATAAAATATAATTTCATCACACTTTTTTTTTAATTCTACTGATATGTATTTTTTTTTTGTTACTAAACAAATAATGACTTTACCGGTTATGGTTGCTCTTAGTCATCTTCAGATAGACTGACAAATACAAAAAAATACACATATATCACACACACAAAAGGACCGCACTGATGAGGGGTCGTGTAACCGATCCGAAACGTCGACTCGAGAAAAAAGCATAGTCTACCCGGAAACCCATCATCATGAATAATATCCGTGAAAACTTAAAATTTAACATAAAAAAAAAAAAACAGTTGTTATTCTGCTATTCATTTAGAACACTGAAGTTCATTTTTTTTATTTTATTAATTATTTTTTATGTTCGTTGGTTGCTCAGCTGGAAGAATGCTCGCATTCCATTTCAAAGCGCTAGGGTTCGATCACCACCAAGGGTGTCCCGTTTCAGTGTAGGTAGGTATATTTAGAACCTTAAATAAAATATCGGCAAGTTTTACTCAGTCTTCACAAGAAATGAGAACCAGCCTCCTCGAGAGCTGGAAAACTCCCATTTAAAATAATGTGCTCGACGTAAGACCGGTCACCTTACTGATGAAAATAATCACGTTCCACACGCCATATACGATGCCATATGGACAACGTACATAGTTAGAAGTTGCGCTATATGTGCAGCTTAGTTGATACATAATACCAATCCGGCAACATTAGCTCATGGCTTACTATTATTATTATTGTAATAGTTGGGTGCACACACACACTTTTAATTTTGAGATCAAGTGCGTTTCTACACCCCCCCCCCCCCCGCTTTCGACGAGAAGATGTTTTCTATAATCTATAATCTAAGTTGCAAGGCCCACAAACAAACACGTGTAGTTTGCGCTTACAAATTCTGAATGTGTACGTACAAATAAAATCCAAACCTCAAATGAACATAAGCCCTACAACTTTTGCCGACCTTCCTTGACACATGGGTGACATTGGCAAAGTGAACCATTGTTTACAGTATTGGTGGTCAGCCTCATACCAACCTATAAGTCAAGGAATACAAAAAATAAATAACATTTAAGTATAAACAAAGAACAACGCCTTAAAAAGAAAATAATTTCCCATACAAAAAATGTAACAAATGAATAAGCCAAATCAACATTGCAGATTAGCCGCCACTTCTTCTTGTCCTTGCATACTTCTTTCATTTCATCCAGAGTCATAACCTTTTTCATATTAAGTGAATGAAAAGGTTGGAAGCAAGAATACTGTTGGTTTTGAATGCAACAGCGTACTACGCAATAGACGGTATCGATCCTGGATGTTAGACTTTCTTCATCTCTCTCTCCGTGCCAACTCCAACTTCACTGTAGACAATTGGAGCGGAACAGCTCTGAGTAGGCTGACTGAAGGATATCTGAGAACCAGTGTTTTAGTAAAATCACATCTGTAAAATAAACATACTTGAATTAATTGAAAAGTTAATGTAGTCCAGTCCAGTCTCATCTAAATCTAAATCTAAGCTGCAAAGATATGTATCATTTGAGATTCATATTAAATGCATTCCCACAAGCAGACACGCATAGTTTCGCGCTCACACATGCCGTATGTGGACCTACAATAAGTATAAAAACCCAATCTCAAATGAACATAAGCCCTGCAACTCTTGCCGACATTCCCTGAAACAGGGGTGACATTGGCAAAGTGAACCATTTTTTACAGTATGGGTGGTCGTCAGCCTCATACAAACCTATCAGTCAGGGAATATCACCACGGTAATTCTTACCTACCGAATATCGGTAATATTTGTATGAAATGGTGAGTATAGTGAGTGGTTTGAAGTTTATAAGGGTGTGAGGCAAGGATGTGTGATGAGTCCATGGCTATTTAACATAGTCATGGACAAGTGTGTTAGAGATGCTCGACTTAATGATTGTGGATTGACGATAGGAGAGAGCAAAGTGAGTGTTTTACTGTATGCAGATGATGCAGTTCTTGTTTCTGATTCAGCAGTAGAATTGCAAACAATGCTCTCTAGATTGAATGAAGCTTTGTTAGGTAACCATCTGAAGTTGAATGCAAGTAAGACGAAAGTATTGATTTTTGAAAGAGATGATGAAAGTATGAATTATGAATTTAAAATTAATGGAATGAATGTTGATGTCGTAAATGAGTTTGTATACCTGGGAAGTATGTTTGAAAAAGATGGAAGAATGACCGGTGAATTTGAAAGAAGAGTAATGAAGGGCAGGTGTGTACTGGGTGCCACAGCTTGTATCGCCAAAAATCAAAACATATCTAAAAATGCTCGATTGACGGTACGCAGTGGCATACTTTTACCCACCTTGATGTATGGAAGCGAGGCCTGGACGGTGAATGAAAGTGAAATTAGTAAAGTCCATACTGTTGAAATGGACTTTCTAAGAAGTATGATTGGGAAAAAACGGAGTGACAGGGTGAGAAATGATTTTGTAAGAGAAGAATGTGGTGCAAGAGAAAGTGTGAAAGTGAAGATTAAAAGAAGTTTGTTAAGATGGTTTGGGCATATGGAGAGAATGAATGAGGAAAGACTGACGAAGAAAGTATATGTTGGTAGAATAGATGGATGTCGTGGTAGAGGAAGACCGAGAAAGGTATGGATGGACCAAATATCCGAAATTGCGAATGAATGGAATATCCAGAGTCATAATAAAAGAAGAGCTTGTATGAAGAAGGTTATGACTCTGGAGGAAATGAAAGAAGTATGTAAGGATAGAAAGAAATGGCGGTTGATCTGTGATGTTGGCGGCTGGGGTTTGTTAAAGTAAAATTGGTTTTGTGATTTAGTTTTTTATGTCAATGTATAGGTATATTGTTGTTTATTGATTTTAAAAATGTAATTTGTCATGTATGTTCCTTGACTTATAGGTTGTTATGCGGCTGACCACCCATACTGTAAAAAATTGGTTCACTTTGCCAATGTCACCCCTGTTTCAGGGAAGGACGGCAAGAGTTGCAGGGCTTATGTTCATTTGAGATGGGTTCTTATAATGTAGGTCCACATGCGGCATGTGTTAGCGCGAAATTATACATGTCTGCTTGTGGGAATGCATTTGATGTAAATCTTAAATGGTATATATCCTTGCAGCTTAGATTAGATTAGATTAGAAATCAGCCGTTCACTTGTGGCCATCTTGGATTGACAGGTCTTCATACAAGTATTACCGATAATCGGTAGGTAAGAATTACCGTGGTGATGAGACTTCCAGCCCAGCCCAAATGATTCAAGTGCCATTTTATTTGAGAAGGTTGACGACCATCTATTGTCTAAGTTGCAAAAATATATTTAAAAAAAACCCTACGCCTAGCCGCCAACACTACAGATTAACCACCATTTCTTCCTGTCTTGACACACTTCTTTCATTTCATCCAGAGTCATAACCGTCTTCATACAAGCTCTCCTTTTATTATGACTCTGGATATCCCATTCATTCCCTATTTCAGAAATTTGATCCAACCACACATTTCTCGGTCTTCCTCTACTCTACAGCTTGATTAACGATAACAGTGTAAAATGTTGAAATTTAAACGCTGAAACATAATTTCGAAGACTCGAATCTTACCTAGTCATCGTTTAACGTAAGGATCATCTTCAGATGAAATAATATCTGCAGAAGATAATATATCCTCAGATGAAATTATCTGTAAATGAGATAGTCTACAGAAATATTAACAACGTTCATCACTTTAGACAAATTTTGAACAATGACGTCTAAGTGGATTATTCAGAAACTAATTCAGTGTATTAAGATTGATGTTAACAAATAAATCGCTTGTCTGTGATGTCTGTAAAAGTATACTAATTTAAAACCATTAATGAATTTTAATATAACAATGGAATCAGTGCAAATTTGAAAATGAAAGGGTTTTCTCGACGTAATTTGAGTTAGGTTCTAGTTATCACAGTACCCTTACTACGAGTTGCAAAACTTGAGTAATGTAAAGTTTACGGCAATTATTAAAGAGTGTTTTCCCCCAAAATCTACCGCTTTTGTTTGTTTGAACTTGATTTTCTTCATCACTGTAGGTAACTTTTTTGCTAAGACCATGAAACAAAAACGGCAGATTTTGGGAGAAATCACGCTTTAATATTTTCCGTAAACTTTACTTTTCTCAAGTTTTGCAACTCGTACTAAGGGTACAGTACCCGTAGTACGAGTTTTTCACAATACTCGAAGTTTTGAGTATTCGAGAAAAATGTATGTGAACTTGTAAAGCACCCCTGACAAAAAAGGTTTCGAAAATTGTTTTGCCAGAGGTGCTTTTCAAGTTCACACACATTTTTCTCGAATACTCAATTCTTCGAGTATTGTAAAAAAACTCGTACTACGGGTACTGGTAAATAACTGGTTCTTAGTATTAAACAAATAAGGGGCTTTCTTTGAATATTCACAAAAGAAAAATATATTTTTGTGATCGCTTGACGGATGAAAGCAAATGCTTTTTGGTTGAAAACAATTTGGAAGAAAAACAAATCTTCTGCTTCAAGAATTGTAATATGAGCTAGTGTAAACAGACACCAGAGCAGAAAACATGCTTATTATTTTTATTTAATTTTTTGTTTTCCAAAAATCAGTAATTGAAGAAGAAGAGAAAAGTATAGATGGACCAAATTCGTGAAATAGTGAATGAGCTGCGTATCAAAAAAGCAAAAACCTTGTAGACTTAAGGGCTTAAAAGGGATTACGACTCTGGACGAAATTAAAGAAATGATAAATTGTATAGGATACTGCACTCGACTTTCTTACATAAATGAACCCACAAGAGGTGCGTGTAAAGCTAGAATCATCTACCAGCTTATACAGTTTAAATAAAAATAACAAATAAATTTTATTTCACAGCGGTGTGTATACTCGTACAAGACGTAACCAGCTATTTAAATACTGAAATTAATATAAATATTTGGATGATTTATTTGGTGAGCGCTGTTTTGTGTGCATCACACTTTAAGAGCTCTCTGTGAGCTCGGTCCTCTCTGTAAAAAGCACCAATCATACAAGAAACACCCAAATGGTGTAAGGCAGCGCCTCGCGACAGAAGCAACAACTCAAGTAACACCTCTGCGGCACCTTTCCAGGGTGATATAGACCCCCAAGACTTTCAAGAATTGGGGAGCCTCCCGCACAGGATTTCTTAATAAAAAAAGGCTGGAAGTATCTTTGGATACCGATCTTTGGTAAGGGTACATGAATTTTTCAAACCAGCAAAGAAGACATTTAAAAATAAAATGCTACTTTTTTTGTGCCTCGCTGGGAATCGAACCCACGACCTTCTTATTGCGAGCCCTTGCGTTAAACACTAGACTATGGACTGATGAAATTATGTATGTTTTACGCCTTTGTTTGTCAACATACAAATCTGTGGATACGAATGGAGCTGAAATGCCATTTCATTCACAAAGGGTGTTTTATTCACAAAGAGTTTGGGAAAAAATATATCTCAGAGGAAAATGCTGTCTCATTGAATTATATTGGGAAACTCGTAGTACATACATAGGTACGTCATATTATACATAATTTTTTTTCATAGCAATGTCAAAACAGAATTTCACAGGATGCTGAGACGATTTTATTTTCGTTTTGCACACAAAATGATAATATTGTTATGTTTACTGTTGGGTTCTCTTTTCAATTAAATGCAATATTTTTTTTTTACAGAATTTATTTTTCACAATTTATTTGTCAATCACTGTTTATTGGTATTTCACAGCAAATTGCTCTCTGCGACTCTGCTCTCCGTACCATTTTGATCTCTTATATAGGGAGCCAGAGGGGTCTTTCTCGCATTCACTAGATCATTCTTTCACCAGAACGTTATGTCCAAACACAATCACCATCACTTCCAGATGGTTCCGTCGTACGAAATATGCGTGTATAAGCGCACGCACGTATTTCAAGTTCGCGACAATATGGATGTACACAAGGTTCTCGGTAATCCGGCGCTCTTTAATCCGACACATCCAATAATCCGGCTGTTTTACAACTTAGGTCTTCTACTCTATAATCCGGGGGGGTCGGTCGCAAAACATAACGCAACTAAGATGCCTATATAGGGTAACTCCTTACCGCGGGGGCCCCCCAGAGTGGCCCTCCATGTGGAACCTATTTATTTTCACAGGTAACGAAACCGGATCACATAACTTGTGGAGACTTTATACGAGTAGAAAAAAATGTTATTAACAAACAAATACACCTAAACCATTCTCCCCGACTCACAAACAATACTCGCTCTTAATTTTTTATCATTTTCTCCTCTTCTTCTTAAATATCAGTCATTGTGATGTTTTTATTTTTGCAGTTGGTTTGTTTGAAAGCGCTCGAGCATTTTATACTTACGTAGATATGTGATTTTTTTTTTTATATACATTTCACAAAATACTGATGAATAATTAATAAAAACATTTGATGATTTTGCATTCTATTAAACTGAATACGATGCTCTGCACATAATCACTGTTTAATTCAACGGCAGGATATTGTGCATCCGATAGCACACAAGTGATGCAAGTTTTGTGTTTGGTGCAGCTAATTTATTTCAGCAAAGGCCCCACCGATTCCGCACGAATGCATTAATCGCTGCTAAACGCTCGCATGCGCAAGCCGCCTCCACAGCCAGGCCCGGATTAAGGGCGGTGCGAGCGGTGCGACCGAACCAGGGCTGGAAGTCTCATCACCACGGTAATTCTTACCTACCGAATATCGGTAATATTTGTATGAAAAACTGTCAATCCGAGATGGCCGCAAGTGAACAGATGGTTAGTCTTCATACCAAATATCGGTAATATTGGTATGAAGAAGAATTACCGTGGTGATGAGATTTCCAGCCCAAGGGCCTCCCGTCCAGAGGGCCCCCAAAGATCCAAAAAAACTTGTATTTTTTGATCAGTGCTAAGATCCGCCTGACTTTTTAGAAATTAGTTGAAATGCATTACAAAAAATATCTTTGGGGCTATGAGACATGCGTGACCAAGAGGCGCCCCAAAGGCTTCAAATTATCGTATAGAAAAAAACATTTCAACGTATTGTACCGAATGTGCGGTTTTTTATACAGCGCCAAGACAGCGACATCCGCGCCGGCGACCGGCGTCCGGGTGGGTTGTCGTTGAGAACCAGGGGAGTCATCGTGCACACAATAACCGCTACGCTAAACAAATTACTTTTCCTAAATCTTAATCTTACATCTGTTGCTTTTGTTAAACAAATACACACAATTTAAATTGACTCCTTGCTCCCAAGGGGTCAAACGGGTCAAATAAAAAACCACCCACATAACAATATTTTTCGAAAAAGATTTGCATCTTTGACGTTGTGAAAAAAAAAAGATTAAAGGTGGAGGGGGCATATAGGGGGTCTCGAATTTTTTCCGCACCAGGGCCCCCAGAGGGGTTAGTCCGGGCCTGTCCACAGCACACAGCTACTCATTAAAACTTCCATGCTGGTGGTGCAACTATTGCAACCCCTCCCCATACAGGGACAAACTAAAGACTGACGATGAGTAAAATAATGCCCGGTCCAGTTAACACAAGTTTTATCTGTCTATAATCTATAATAATCTGAGTTGCAAAGATCTATTAAAAGAATAAAGATTCATATTTAATACGTATGCATTCAACAATTAAAAAAATTAACAATTCTCGAATGCACATAAGCAACTCTTCCTGTCCTTCTCGGCATTGGAAAAGTGAACCATTTTTACTGTATGGGTGGGCAGCCTCATACAAACTTTTTTATGACGGATATTTAAAATGATTTCGCTATGGCAAAGCGGACAACGCAACAAAACAAAACTCGCTGACGTATCCCCGAAGGGCGAGTGGAACTTATGTATTTTTACAGGTAAGGGGGCCGGTCTTACGCCAACCAATTCAGTTGAAGTAGGTCCCGAGTTGGCTGGTACTCATCTCTTATGAAGGCTGCGTAAACTTTACCGGCATTTTATTTTGTGTTTTTAACTTCTCGTGAATGTCTTCCATTTTAAATGATATTTTCATTACTCATCGGGGATTACATGACCAAGCTGAAAATCCAGGACAGAGCCTACATGGTGCATACATGGTACCTATAGATAATATGCCTCCTGTCTGCTGGACGGCTGAGGGGGTTGATGAGGTGGAAGAGATAGCGGCTGTAAAGGGGTAACGAGAATTTAACTTACGATCCTCCACTGAATTTCCCATTAATCTTTGCCAACACATCGTTAAACATTTTTTTAATTTTTAAAAGAAATCCTGCGCGGGAGACTCCCTAGATTCTAGAGACTCTAGGGATCTATGACACTTGTTGTAGTGCCACAGAGGTGTATAAGCTTGTTCGTCACTACAAAGCGCCAATTCTCAAGCAAGACCCAGTTGCTGTAAGGCTGGATGGACCTTTGGTGACCGGTCATTGGTAAAGGTTTTATGAATTTTTCAACCCAGCGAAGACCAAATTAAAAAATATTATAAATGCACCATTAGTTTTTCAAAGCGTGGGCTCGACCGACGACTAAAATGTCTAAGAATATCCCCGTTAAGATTTAAGATTTGTTGGTGAAATTTGGAGTAATTTGGGAGGGACTTCGAATAACAATGATTTTGAGCACGGTCGTACTAAACGCCTTTCTTTCTTTCCTCATAAAGAAAGATTGACATTAAATAATTGCTCTGATGAGATTTCAGTTATTTTTTCCCAAGCACAACATGTAAAAAAAGCAGAGATTTATTTTTCCCTTTCGTGAAAACTTTTTTCATCGCGGCCGCCCGAAGCTGGAGTTTCATCGTTATGAAAAGCTGCGTTCAAAATAAAAATGAAAAAAAAAACTAATCCCTGATGATTAATTATGCAAAATCACGAGCGCCGGAATCTGTTGCGGATTTCTTGGTCGTTCACATTAATGTATAAGAATAAGATGGGCTGAGAAAGCAATCCCGTGAGAATTGGGAATGCGCTAGCCCACTCATCATACAAAAATCTAAATTCAGCCTATCGGTAACCTTCCAACTGCCAACAGTTTACCCGTAGCAAAAATCTAAATTCAGTCTATCGGTAACTTTCCAACTGTCAACAGTTTACCCGTAGTACAAGTTTTTTTAACAATACTCGAAGTATCGAGTGTTGAGTTTAGCGCCCTTGCGCCCTTTAGAAGTATTAAGTTTAAGCGCCCTTGCAGTGACAGTAGTCACGAAACGGCGCTATAATTGAGTTATAGGTTGGTATGCGACTGACCACCCATGCTGTAGAAAATGGTTCACTTTGCCAATGTCACCCCTGTTTTCAGGGAAGGTCGGCAAGAGTTGCGGGGTGTATGTCCATGTGAGATTCGGTTTTTTATATTGTAGGACCACATGCGGCATGTTTCAGCGCGAACTTGTGCACGTCTGTTTGTGAAAGTGCATATATTGTAAATCTTTAACGTTACATATACTTCGCAACTTAGATTAGATTAGATTGAGTATTCGAGAAAAATGTATGTGAACTTGAAAAGCACCTCTGGCGAAACCAGTTTCTAACGGGGCTATTCTTAGACATTTTAGTCGCCCGTTGAGCCCACGCTTTGACAAACTAATGATGCTTTTGTATGAAGACCTGTCAATCCAAGATGGCCGCAAGTGAACAGCTGATTACAGTCTTCATACAAAAACTACCAAAATTCGGTAGGTAAGAATGACCGTGGTCATGAAACTTCCAGGCAAGGCATCATTAGTTTGTCAAAGCGTAGGCTCAACGGGAGACTAAAATGTCTAAGAATAGTCCCGCAAACTTTTTATGGGCGTCCCTTTTGTACCTATATATACGGACTGCAGTGGTGCGGAGGGGATCAGTAGATAAGTTGCATCCAACATTTGGACGTGAATTTCTATATACGCAGAGATTATAAATTATTGTAAATTGTGAACCAAACCGTGAAAAATAAATTATGTTAAAATAAGTAATTGCAGTTGAAATAAAAAGCACCCAACTAAAATCATAACAATTTATACGACGGTACTGTCCACGTAACAGGTCGCTCCCGCAGTTCTTGCTTGCCGTATAGACCAATTCTGTCAAACGTGACTTTTTAATGCAGTTGTCTTAAGAATCAACTTCTACATAATCTGAGCTAACGAAAAACGTAAAACTCGATAATGTGAGAGTTGTTTTACATATTTTTAAAATCAATTTCCAGTTTTCATCAGACACATTGGTCCAGTACACATGCAAACATTGCTCATGGAAAATTAGCTGAATGGTCTATACGGTAAACAAGAAGTGAGGCAGCGAGGTGTAGGCGATAGACCCTGGCTTGCATCCTCCATGCATAATGAATTGAGATGCATCTGGGAGCAGGTGCAGGCCCCCCTAAGGCCTCCTGTGGCCCCCTCAGGGAGACAAGTTGCCCTGCACGCTCCTCTTCCGCGCAATTTGCTGATGCACTTGAAGTTTACAGTGACCACCACGGTGGCTGTAAGTTGTACGCTGTACGAGTCACCAACAATGGGAAACTTGTTAATATACTCCACAGGGGGCATTTAAACTTCCAGAATATAATCTAAAACGATCCATAACACATCGCACGTTTAATAATAAAGAGAAATAACTCGAAAATTGGGAAAATCGAGATTTTGTAATAAAACGCAAGAACAATGCGAGAAGAATAGGTAGAATGCGACAGCCGTTCAATTTGGACGAATATGGCCGAGATAAAACATCGGCCGCCTTTTTCATCCCATACAAGTTGTACTGGCTGTCTGAACTTCAAACGTGATTTCCCAACATTCATGTTTTTTGAGTTATTGCTCTTTATTATTAAACGTGCGACATGTATATAATAATCTATTATCTAAGTTGCAAGGATATATTCATTTAAAGCTCTCAGATGTATGCCCACAAACAAACACGTGTAGTTCGCGCTTACTTAAAATTTCCTTGCAACTCTTACCGACCTTCCCTAAAATAAGGGTGACATTGGCAATGTGAACCATTTTCTACAGCATGAGTTGAAGTGGGGGTTTGTTCTCATTTCTTGTGAAGGCTGAGTAAACCTTTGAGATCGAACCCTTGCTCTCGGCATGGAATGCAAGCATTCTACCCAGCTCCCGGGGAGGCTGGTTCTCATTTCTTGTGAAGGCTGAGTAAACCTTTGAGATAGAACCCTTGCTCTCGGCATGGAATGCAAGCATTCTACCCAGCTCCCGGGGAGGCTGGTTCTCATTTCTTGTGAAGGCTGAGTAAACCTTTGAGATAGAACCCTTGCTCTCGGCATGGAATGCAAGCATTCTACCAATTGAGCTATATACTTTTACGAGCTTGATCGTCGTCACTACAAAGCGCCAATTCTCAAGCAAGACCCAGTTGCTGTAAGGCTGGATGGACCTTTGGTGACCGGTCATTGGTAAAGGTTTTATGAATTTTTCAACCCAGCGAAGAGCAAATTTGAAAATATAAATGGTATATTTTTTGTGCTCCGCCGGGAATCGAACCCACAACCTTCCCATTCAGAGTCCAAAGTGTTACCACTGAAGTACGGACCGGTCAATACAAGCTCTCTTTTTATTATGACTCTGGATATCCTTATATATGCTTAGCGTCAGTGACGATGACCATGAAGTGATGACTTCTTTAAAGCGCCGTTTCGTGATGTTTTCACTCCAAAAACGTTCGTGCCAATCTATATAATTATGATCAATAATCTAATTCGCAAGAAAGTCAAGGAGTGATCTAAATCTAAATCTAAGCTGCAAAGATATGTATCATTTGAGATTCATATTAAATGCATTCCCACAAGCAGACACGCATAATTTCGCGCTCACACATGCCGCATGTGGACCTACAATATAAAAAACTGATGTTTTGGACCAATAGAAAGAATGGGTCATACAAGACTCAAAACAGCATGAACAGAAGAAATTTTAAAGGCAAAAAGAGAGGAAAATATGGCGTGATATTTTATGGAATGTGAATGTAAAAAGATGATGTAATATAAATATCTACGTTTTTACTGTGCTCGTCCATTTCCCACGAAGCCTTTCGTCTCTCAATAATTCGCATGCGTTTGCGATTCTGTGACGTCACGCGACCTTGAGGGCTTCAATTATAAATGGCAAGTACGCAGAAACTGTAATACCTAGATTAGACAGCACAATCCATAATCCGTGTTCCAAGGTGTGCTTCTAAAGCCTCAAGACAGGTCTAAAAATTCAAATACTACGAAGCATTCTTGTATAGCGACCTGAAATTTTCATACATAGATATCTAAATCTAAGCTGCAAAGATATGTACCATTTGAGATTCATATTAAATGCATTCCCACAAGCAGACACGCATAATTTCGCGCTTACACATGCCGCATGTGGACCTACAATATTAAAAACCTAATCTCAAATGAACATAAGCCCTGCAACTCTTGCAGACCTTCCTTGAAGCAGGGAATAAAGATATGATCCTTAAAAATAATATTATTAGGATTATTTATTTGATGAGCGCTGTTTTTGTGTGTATCAGCCCTCTGCGAGCTTGGTCGCCGTTGTAGAAAGCGTCAATTCTTAAGCTTAATGGACCTTTAGTGACCGGTCTTTGGTAGAGGTATATGAATTTTTCACCCAGCAAAGAACATATTTGATAATATAAATTGTATATTTTGTGTGCTCTGCCGGGATTCGAGCCCACCACCTTATATTTACGTGTCAGAAGTGTTAAGAGTCCGTTATTTAAAAAAATATGTTTCTTATACTTTATGACCTTAGTGACACTATGTGTGACACTAATGAAATAAATCACGCGTGTTTATTGATTTTTTATTTAAATTATTTTTTTTAAACTTAAAAATGACGCCACAAAAAAATAGTTAAAAGAAGCTCGTTTTTTTCCTTTTAATTTTGTTGTTTTGTATTTTGAAAATATTTTTTTTGTCCACAATTATAGAATGATACAAAGTATAGAAAACGGTGCAGTTTAGTTTATGTAATGTGAACAGTTTTCGAGATAATAAGAAAAAACTGAAACTAATTAGTTTATTAATTCTTAAAAACAATTTTTCCAATGATTTTGAGGATTTCTCGTCGTTGAACTAAAATGTTTCCCAAGTTTTGAATTATCACACGTGTCTTGAAGCTTTGTGAACTCGCCATGTACGTGCGCTACGACCACTGGGTGCTAGGAAATGTCGAACTATTTTTATCACCCTCATGTGAACTTTATTGTTACGGAAAAGCTGTGTGTTGTTTAAAAATAAACCATAATGAGACCACCTGTTCAATGTTGACTGTTGACGGGACTACCTATGTTATCTACATATTATAATGTATTGTTACGAATTAAGGGTTCCAAAGTCTTTCAATTAAAAAATACTGGTCTTCTTATACAGTTGTTTATTTTACACTTTTAATAATTTATTTTCACAAAGGTAGTCTCGACTATTCCATTACACTTGGTTTCTGTTCACTGGTTAACTTAGTTCAATGTAGTTGTAAAGCCCGCAGGATACTGGCTCTGCAAGTGATTTGCACCCTTCTTATACTCTTCAATACAGTACAATCTAGATCTATATTCGCTAGACAGTTCCAGAAAGGCGTAGTAATCATTATTTCTCGATGCTTCACGTATTTTTATTCAATGATTCCTACCCATACAATACAATACAGAATTCCTATAACTATAACTTATACCTACTTATTTTAAATATTTATATTTCATATTTATATAACAGTATAATCTATAATCGAAGTTGCAAGGACATATTAACATTCAAAGCTCATATAAAATGCAATCCCACAAGCAGACACGTTCGCGCTAACACATTCCGCATGTGGACCTACAACATAAGAACCCAATCTCAAATGAACATAAGCCCAGTAACTCAAGTCGACTTTTCGTGAAACAGGGGTGACATTGGCAAAATGAACAATTTTCTACAGCATGGGTGGTCAGACGTCAACATTAAAATATAATAGGCTACGATTCAAAAGACCTGTCGCACCATGCTCCAATCAGACAAAAATCCAAATAAAGTGTGATTTCTCCCTTTCATTTAAAAAACTCAGTTGCATATATACGTAAGCCAGCTGATGCACATCACGTTTCCTGTTTAAATTTCATCTTATTCCATCATATTATTACCCACTTCCGAGAAACATTGAACCGAGGTCCTTGCCAGAATCAAGCAATCAAATTTAATGTGTAAATATTGATTGGAGGTTACTGGGACAGGCCTTTAAAATCCAATATGTAGGTACCCATAATTTATTATCACGCATTACATTTTTCAAAATATTAATTAAATTAATAAATAATTAAATATGTGTACCAGTTTCCTTGTCAGGTTTGTAATTAGAGTAATGAGCCTCCTCGCGTCCGTGTGATGTATTGATTGCCCCAGCTGGGAGTCGAGCACTGAGATGTAGTTTGCAAGTAGGTCGACTCGCTACTAGTCCACTGCATGTCACCCGTCTTCCCTGACCTGACATTCACTCCTAGTGGGGTGGAGGACACGAGACGAGGTTATATCTGTTTCAACTTTCTTACGAAAATGTTCATTAGTAAGAAAGAGAACAAAGAACGTGACAGTTGCATTTCCATGTGTACAAAAAACCTCGTACGAATGTGAGAATGTTTCTAGAAAGTTGGTACAATAGGGTAATTGCAGTGGTAGGGAAAACGGTTTAAAGTAATATGGTTGTGTAGAGTACATTTCAAGGATCACGATCATATATTTTTTAAGTAGTAAAAATAAAGATATCATTGATAATTTTGAAGAACAAAATGCGGAGAATTTGAATCCCGCCAAAAATGCACAGTGAATGGCAAGGGACGTGTGTCGTCATTTTGACGACAAACGTCGCTGTCAAACTGACTACCTGGGCCATTTGACACCTAAACTCCGAAGATCTGACGTCATATCCGCCCGAATAAAGAAATGACCTGTTTTAGCGAAAATGGAAAATACGCGAATTTTAATGAGCTATAATTTAAAAACTAAGCCACATATAATTTTTTTTAAAACGAAAATGCATTTACAAAATATATAGCCTACCATTTTATGAAATAAAATAAAAAAGTGAAATTACCGTATTGCGAGTTGACTGATAACACGCGGTAGAAATACTGTGAATTGATGAATTTTAAAAGAGAAAGGCATTATTTTAAGATATTATTTCATGTGTTATATTTGGGTGTCTAAATACAAAATGGATTCGGACAAATTAGCCTTATTTCGTATGACTACACCACTGCAACGTTTGACAGGACTGAGACAAATGTGGGCTATATAATATGTATCAATGCAGCAAGTTAGTTTCTGTTCCTCCATGTTATTACTCAATGTGGGGTGGAGGACACGAAACAAGGTTACAGGAATTATTCAAATAAATCGTTACATAGCCTTTTCCATAGTTCAGTTGGTAGAACGCTTGCATTCCATGTTAAAGGGTTAGACTTTGATCCCCACAAAAGGTGACAGTATTGATTTCTCGTTTGAGTTTTTATTTCAAACCCAAAAAAACGTATGAATATAATTATGTTGCTCTCATGTGTATTTGAAAGTTAAAAGTCGGCTTTGTTTCGAGAATTCAAACTCCATTTTCAAATCAAACTAAATTGCGCCTATGGGAGACGAACGAATTTCAATTTCCACTGCGAAATCACATTAATATCGGCAGTTGAATAAATTGGCTATATCCACGCGTGTGTCTGTAGGGTAGAGAAAATGTATGAAGATGAATGAATATCGACGGTTATAAGGCAGTAGGGCATAAACGACATAAACTAAATTGTTCAGAAGAGCAGTTTAAAGTTTGAGATTGCAGAAAAATGCCATAACTTTATTTAATTTAATTTATAATTTTTATTTTTGAAGGAATTTATTTAATTTTTATCATATCGTTAAAATCAAAACAGCTCTAAAATAAATAAAAAACAATAAAAACATTTATTGGCATTCCTATTATTGTGGTTTAACGATGTTTTACGATTTTTTTTATGTCACAATGACCTTTGGGACAAAAAAGACCAACATCTTTTCGGATACCCAAAGGCATACTTCGAAAACGCATTAGTGTGCTTGAGCATAAATAACACAAAAATCATCGTAGAGCTATGGGAGTTAGCGCATTAGAAAGAGCGGAAATTTTTCAAGTAGGATAGCATTCATAACTCATTTTTGACCAAAACGTCGCTTATTTTTTTTTTTATTATTATTTTTTTTTTATTGAACAAACAACACAAATACATAAAAATATACATAATTTTAAGAAAAATGAAAAAAATATACATATAGCGTACTGTGTCAATTAGATGTTAAAACTAATAATAAATGTGTAAAAGATTACATAGAGATTAAAAATATGGAGCTTAAATAATATTAAAAATAGGAAAACAAAAAGAAAAGCAAAATAAAAGATAAGAAAAGAAAAAGGAAAACAAAACACCAATCATTTAAAAAAAAAAAATTAAAAAAAAAAGTCAATCTTGTAAGTTTCTACAGTCAATGCCTCATTCACCTCTCTTAAGAATGACCTCTTAGATAGGTGAAATATATCGATGTGGTTAAAATTATCATTATAAAAGCCGAGAATCCTTCCGAAGATGGAGTTGTATCCATAGTTAGTCCGGTGAGTTTTAACGTGGAAAAGTGCATTTAGTCTTGTACGTCTAACATGAGGGACTCGGAAAGTGACTTTTTCGACGAAAGTGGCTTTATGCCCTACTTCCTTTTAACCGTCGACATGTGTGCGCGTGAAGAGAGAAAGGAGGATGTTATGAAATGAGGAAGGAAATGAAAGATTGGTCGCAGCTGTCATGTGATTGAAATAAGAGAGTGTAAGACCGAGTGTTTCAAACTGAGCTTACTTACTTACTTACTTCCGATGGCCGAACAGTCCTTGTAGGACCTTTGCCTCCGAAACAATAGATCTCCAAGCCTTTCTATCCTCAGCAATGGACTGCCAGTCGTCTTTAGCATTGAGCTCCTCCAGATCTCGGTTGATGTTATCTAATAATCTTTGTCTTGGTCTGCCTAACGGTCTCCTGCCCTCGGGTATACCCTGCAGAATACCTTTAGTGGCCCTTTCTTCTCCGGATCTAACGACGTGGCCAATCCATGCCAATCTTCGGGATCTGATTTCACTTGTGATGAAAGGTTGTTTAGTTGTGGAGCGAATTTCTTCATTACTTTTAAGCCTCCAGGTTCCTTCTGCAATACCCGGTCGTGGAAAAACTGGAACAAACTGAGCTTAGCTACTTGTTAAATGCTGTGTATGTTATCGACTGCGCAGTACGCTCTGACTTAGTGTCCTCCAACCTCCAATCAATATTTGATTGCTTAATTCAGGTAAGGACCTCTTAATTAGTACACATACAGTATGCACAATCGTGAACTCATACGCGTCTGCTTGTGGTCATGCATTTAACACGAATCTTGAAAGATTATATATCCCAGCGCATTAGATTATTGATCATCGTAAATAGATGGTAACGAACACTCTTGGAGTGAATACATCACGAAACGGCGCTTTAAAGAAGTCATCACTTCATGATCATCATCACTGACGCTAAGCATATAGGTACAAGGATACCCAGAGTCATAATAAAAGGAGAGCTTGTATGAAGAAGGTTACGACTCTGGAGGAAATGAAAGAAGTGTGTAAGGACAGAAAGAAATGGCGGTTGATCTGTGAAGTTGGCGGCTAGGGTTTTTTAAATAAGAATTTGTTTTCTGTTAGTTTTTGATGTCCATACGTATATTATAATTTGTTGATTTAAAAAATGTAATTCGTTGTGTATGTTCCTTGACTTATAGGTTGGTATGCGGCTGACCACCCATGCTGTAGAAAATGGTTCACTTCGCCAACGTCACCCCTGTTTTCAGGGAAGGTCGGCAAGAGTTGCAGGGTGTATGTCCATGTGAGATTCGGATTTTTATAGTGTAGGACCACATGCGGCATGTTTAAGCGCGAACTTATACGTGCCTGTTTGTGAAAATGCATATAATGTGAATCTCTAATGTTACATATATTTTGCAATTTAGATTAGATTAGATTGGATTAGATTAGGCAGGATTTAATCTGTGATATTTTTCAGTTTAAAGTCACATAAGCTATATTATTTAGATTTTGGGCAGTAACTTCGTGAAAGCACATTTTAATTAATTAAAATACTTTTTTAACTTTGTTACAATTCACTTGAGTTTTATTTTTTAAAAAACACAACCAGTTTCGGGAGAAGCAGTACCTCCCATCTTCAGGTGTAAATTGGTGTAAGTTGATATTTACACCTGAAGATGGGAGGTACTGCTTCTCCCGAAACTGGTTGTGTTTTTTAAAAAATAAAACTCAAGTGAATTGTAACAAAGTTAAAAAAGTATTTTTATTTAATTAATCACATAAGCTAAGTGAAAAATCACTATGACTAAGTATGTGTGGTTATTCTCAATACGATATTTTCCAGCTTTGAAAATAAAGTCTACGTAACTTACGTGAACATTATTTGTCTGAGGCAGTGGTTGTCAAACTATTTGGTTAATCGATGCCACCTCTATTTCCGAAAAAGCTGGAAAGGTTGAGTATGACATGCAAATGTTTTCTGTATTTTTTTGAAATACATGTGAGTATGGGAATGAAAAGTCTACGAGTACCTACGGCAGATTGGCCTGAAAATCTTTGGCATTTTTTTAAAGTTACGCGCTTACAAAATGAAAAAAAAATTACCAATGAACATACACCTTGCATCTTTTGTCATCTTTCCCTCAAACATGGGCTTACATTGAAACAGGGGTGATAATGAAACAGAGATGACATTGAAACAGAGGTGACATTGAAACAGGAGTGACATTGAAACAAGACTTACAATAGAACAGAGGTGACATTGAAACATAAGTGACAATGAAACAGAGGTGACATTGAAACAGGACTTACAATGAAACAGAGGTGACATTGAGACATAAGTGACTTACAATGAAACAGAGGTGACATTGAAACAGGACTTACAATGAAACAGAGGTGACATTGAAACAGGACTTACAATGAAACAGAGGTGACATTGAGACATAAGTGACTTACAATGAAACAGAGGTGACATTGAAACAGGACTTACAATGAAACAGAGGTGACATTGAGACATAAGTGACTTACAATGAAACAGAGGTGACATTGAAACAGGACTTACAATGAAACAGAGGTGACATTGAGACATAAGTGACTTACAATGAAACAGAGGTGACATTGAAACAGGACTTACAATGAAACAGAGGTGACATTGAGACATAAGTGACTTTTTTTTTTTTTTTTTTTTTTTTTTTTTTTTTTTTTTTTTTTTTTTTTTTTTTTTTAAGGAATCCTGTGCGGGAGGCTCCCCAATTCTTGTGAGTCTTGGGGGTCTATGTCACCCTGGAAGGGTGCCGCAGAGGTGTTGCTTGAGTTCTTGGTTCTGTCGTGAGGCGCTGCAAGGAAGTGGTGATTGATGTTGGTTTTGAATAAAACCGGATTAAATTGGGAAGGGAACACAGATACTGGTAGACCATTCCATAAACGGGCAGTTTGGCAAAGGAATGAGTCATGAAAACGCCAAGTTCTCATAGTTTTGAGATCGACTGCAAAGGGATGAATGAGAGTCGTACTACGAGTTTCCCTTTCTGAAATGAGAGGGGGAGGGATTAATGAATGGAGCTCATTAGAACAAGCTCCGTGGTAATATCGATAAAAAAGACTGAGCATTCCAACTTTTCTTCTGTGCTGGAGCGGCTGCAGATCGGATGTCAGAGAAGGATCATTGATCAACCTCACTGCCCTCCTTTGTACAGAATCAAGTTGGTCACTCAACTTCTTGGACATACCACACCAGAGATGGCTGCCATATTCGATAATGGGGCGGATTTGGGATTTATACAGAGTCAATAACTGGGCTGAAGTAAAAAACCTACGGGCTCTGTATAATATGCCGAGTCGCCGGAAAGCGGAAGTTGTGCGAGACTCAATAGCATCATGGTATTTTAACTCTGATGACAGAGAAACACCAAGAAGATTTAAGTGTTCATGGTTAGAGAGGGAGACATTGTCGAAAGTTGGGAGATAGTTGTTTGGAATCCTCTTTAAGGATATCAGACATGCTTGAGTCTTTTTGACGTTGAACTCTACAAGGTTGTCAGTGCCCCAACGGCTGACAGCCCTGAGATCTGTATTGATCTTTGAAGCTAAGGATTCACGAGCAATAGATATCGCTGAACTATTTGGGGGCTTTGTAAAAGAGAAACCGTCATGTATTGTACTGTCATCGGCATAGCAGTGGATAGGAGCACAGGATAGTAAATCATTGATGTGCATAAGAAAAAGTGTCGGAGACAAGACGGATCCTTGGGGGACACCGGAATTGATTGGTAGCAGGGCTGATTTACTACCATCGATGACTGTTTGGATAGATCTGTCTTTTAGAAAGCTGGAAATCCATTCTATGAGGAGAAGGGGAAGTCCAAATGATGACAATTTGTTAAGGAGGCTGGAGTGCCAAACTCTATCAAAAGCTTTGGAAATATCAAGAGCAACAGCTTGTGTTTCGCCCATAAGATCGAGGCGTCGACCCCAGATGTGTGTGACATAAGTGAGAAGGTCACCACTGGAGCGGTTACGGCGAAAACCGTATTGGTGGTCGCTAAGCAGTTTATGGGTTTCCAGATATTCCATAAGCTTATCGTTTATGATCCTTTCCATGACTTTTGAAAGTAAGGAAGTGATTGCGATTGGACGATAATTGGCAGGGTCAGAGCGAATTCCCTTCTTGGGGATAGGATGAACGGTTGCAACCTTCCAGTTAGAAGGCACGGTACCGCATCCAAGGGACAATTTGTACACTTACTGGACTTACAATGAAACAGAGGTGACATTGAAACAGGACTTACAATGAAACAGAGGTGACATTGAGACATAAGTGACTTACAATGAAACAGAGGTGACATTGAAACAGGACTTACAATGAAACAGAGGTGACATTGAAACATAAGTGACAATGAAACAGAGGTGACATTGAAACAGGACTTACAATGAAACAGAGGTGACATTGAGACATAAGTGACTTACAATGAAACAGAGGTGACATTGAAACAGGACTTACAATGAAACAGAGGTGACATTGAGACATAAGTGACTTACAATGAAACAGAGGTGACATTGAAACAGGACTTACAATGAAACAGAGGTGACATTGAGACATAAGTGACTTACAATGAAACAGAGGTGACATTGAAACAGGACTCACAATAAAACAGGGTGACATTGAAACAGTAGTGACAATGAAATAGGAGTGACAATGAAACTGAGGGGACATTGAAACAGCAGTGGGAATGAAACAGAGGTGACAATGAAGGGGTGTTCGTTTCTGGACTTCTTTTTACTTAAAAATTTAAAAAAATGTTGGCAGTCACCTCGACGTTTTCTATTTACTGAAGGAAGGGGCATTGGCCATATAGAGCAGACGGGATGCAAGAGCGACTGTGCGGAGGTGCGAGATAAAATGCTAGTACGCAGTTTACGTTCGCAATCTCCATTAGGACGTTCAACTCCAGCGGGTCCACTGGCTGCTGCCGGTAGTTCTGTGCATTGCCCGGGTAGGTAGGTACAAACATTTGGCAGCGCAAGAAGTTTTTGTCCAAAATGTAATGATTTACAATGTTGTGATGGCTTTGATTAAATTTATGCTATTTGTTCCTACCTAATCTGTGAGGTTTCTTCCTTAGAATTTTGAAATGTGGACTTGGAAATGAATTTGACATCACTGATGCTGGCAGGCGCGTGAATAGGATAAAGGCAAACGCATTTCAGAATAGATATTTTCTCCCATTTCTTTAATATAGTGTTATGTAAATAACAAAAAACTATAAATGTTTGGTAGGTAGGTAGGTGTATTAATATAATAGCCGATGAGAGTTGGAGCAATTATTATAGGTACCTAGGAAAGAGACATTAAATTATGTACCTACTGGAAGCTTTTAGTCTGGAAGGTTCTAGCAAAATTGGCTTCTAGTAACTACTGTCTTTAGGAGTACAAAGGGCTGCAAGCGGCTCGCAAGAGTCAGTCGTTATACGTCTCTCTGCTTCTAAACAAGAAAGACATTGAAGACCAACTGTGAAGTAAATGTAAAATGATAAACCATAAATGTGAATTGTTAAAAATAAATATAAATTGTTAAATAAATCTACATGAAAGAAGACCAGTTTTGTTAATTTAGAGACTTTTGAACCCTAAAAACACAACAATAGCTCCTTTAAAATTGATTGAAGTGCTAACGATGACTCCAATCGAACTTAAAATTTAAATTTTAAATCTCAGTATCAAGCTTAAATGAGTTTTTTTTACCGTATATTGCCTACCTATTAGGCGCATGTGCCTGAATGGGATGCACGCCCGTCGATGCTGGATATTATTGTCACATCCAGCGAATGGATCATCGAAGCCAGAAAAAGAAGGTTGTGATGACGAAGCCAAAGGGCGTAGGACAGTGGGAAGATCCAGAGTAACGTGGCTGGACAGAGAGGTGACAGACTGTCGTGCGGAGGAGTATGTGACTGGCAAAAGGAAGCGTTGGATAGGCAACGGTAGATGCAGTTGATGGAAGTAAGGAGGCCATTGCTGGAAGGCCAAGACCTACCCCGGTTTGTCGCGCCATTGATGTTTCTGATGATGATACTGGATATTGTTCTTCCGGGCTTAAATCATCTTGACCGGTCCGTAGTCCAGTGGCAACACTTAGGACTCGTAAATGGGAGGTTGTGGGTTCGGATCCCGGCGGAGCACAAAAAATATACCATTTATATTTCCAAAAATATGTTCTTCGCTGGGTTGAAAAAAAATCATAAAGCCTTTATCAAAGACCGGTCACTAAAGGTCAATCCAGCCTTACAGCAAGTGGGTCTTGCTTTAGTATTGGCGCTTTGTAGCGACGACCAAGCTCGTACACCTCTGCGGCACTACAACAAGTGTCATAGACCCCTAGAGTCTCTAGAATCTAGGGAGTCTCCCGCACAGGATTTCTTTAAAAAAAATCATGGTTCGTTTTTTACGTTTTTTTTTTTAGGAAATCCTGTGCGGGAGACTCCCTAGATTCTAGAGACTCTAGGGGTCTATGACACTTGTTGTAGTGCCGCAGAGGTGTACGAGCTTGGTCGTCGCTACAAAGCGCCCATACTAAAGCAAGGCCCACTTGCTGTAAGACTGGATGGACCTTTGAAATACAACTAGTAACTAAGCTGTCCATAAAGTGACACTTCTTACGTTGTTCCCAAGGGGCTTGCATCCGGCGTGTGCCACATATTTATTTTCACACTTAGGGTGCCGGCTTCACGCCAATCACTGCACTTGATATGGAGATACTCCAGCTCCCGAGGGGCCTGGTTCTCATTTTGTGTGAAGGCTGACTTAAACTTGCCGGTATTCTTATTTTGGGTTTGAAATAATTATCGAAACGGGAAATTATTCCTGATATCTTAAATGTGCATTATACGAATGAAATTATCAACTGAACCTACAGTGAAAAAAGACAGTGTATTTAGAATGCTTTTTTATATAGATGTGTGAAAGTAAAGATTAAAAGAAGTATACTTAGATGGTTTGGACATTTGGAGAGAAAAAATGAGGAAAGACTGACGAAGAAAGTATATGCTGCAAGAATTGATGGATGTCGTGGAAGAGGAAGACCGAGAAAGGTATGGATGGACCAAATTTTCGAAATAGCGAGTGAATGGGATATCCAGAGTCATAATAAAAGGAGAGCTTGTATAAAAAAGGTTATGGCTCTGGATGAAATGAAAGAAGTATGCAAGGGCAGGAAGAAGTGGCGGCTAATCTGCAATGCTGATTTGTAATGTTGGTTTATTAGTTTACTACATTTTTTGCATAAGAAATTTTTGACTTTTTTTGTATAGATTTCTTTTGAAGGTTTTGTTGTTGTTTTTTTTTTATACTTAAATGTTATTTATTGTTCGTATTCCTTGACTTATAGGTTGGTATGAGGCTGACCACCCATACTGTAAAAAATGGTTCACTTGCCAATGTCACCCCTGTTTCAGGGAATGTCGGCAAGAGTTGCAGGGCTTATGTTCATTTGAGGTTTGGATTTTATTTGGAAGTACACAATCAGCATTTGTAAGCGCGAACTACACGTGTTTGTTTGTGGGCATACATATGAGAGCTTTGAATGAATATATCCTTGCAACTTAGACTATAGATTATAGATAGATCCAGATTTGAATATTTCTCTTCGGGCAAGCGTCAAACTGAGGTATAAACTAGCTTTTGCCATAAGAAAACCGGCCGTGTGAAGTCACAACTTTTTTGACTCTTACAAATGTACGAACCTCGTTTCAAGACAGGCTGTTTTGGAAGTGAAAAATGTAATACGAAGCTAAAGAAAGAAAATGCTTCCACAAAAGGATAAATTATAATTTGATTTTTCTTGGTAATTAGTTGTCCGACTGTTAGTACTTGTCATGGCAGTTTGCCCTTTAGAAATACATATAATAGAAACACAGGGTTTTCCGAGCATTGAGTAATAACATAGAGGAACATTAACTAACTTACTGCATTGATACATACTATCTAGCACATTTGTCTCAGTCTGTCAAACGTTGCGGGGGTGTAGTCATACAAAACATGTCTTTACGCGTCAAATTTCATATTTTCTTCCTTTCTATATTTTGTGTTTTGACATCCAATCACAACACATGCCATAATGTCTTAAAAATGCCTTTTTCCTTTAAAATTCGTCAATTTTATCGATCACAAGATTTATACCGCATGCGTCTATGTTCGGACTGCTCCGGGAATAGTACGCACGCGGCAATGCTGCCATATTTCTAGAAACATTTTTACATTCGCCCGATTTTTTGTACACATGGAAATGAAACTGTGAAGTTCTTTGTTCTCTTTCTTACTAATGACCATTTTCGTAATCTAATCTAATCTAATCTAAGTTGCAAAACATATGTTACATTAAAGATTCACATTATATGCGCCTTTACAAACAGACATGCACAAATTCGCGCTTCGACATGCCGCATGTGGTCCTACAATATAAAAACACGAATCTCACATGGACATACACCTTGCAACTCTTGCCGACCTTCCCTGAAAAAGGGGTGACATTGGCAAAGTGAAACATTTTCTACAGCATGGCTGTTCAGCCGCATACCAACCTATAAGTCAAGGAAAGCTTTGTAGCTTTGTTGAGTTTAATTGTGTATGTGGTAAATTATTCACATGCTTGACATAGTCGCCTCTGCCATACAATAGTATGCAGGGAAATATTCCCTCCAAGAAGAAGAAGAAGTGTGTGTAGAGTTTTAATTAATGATCACTGTAATGCTGGCGGTTAAAGCTAAGGCTTTTAAATTTAAAAAATATGTGTTGTAGCTTTTAAATTTTTTACTGTTTAATTGCTTAGAATTTATTTGTTTTATATATTTGATTGTATCAATTGCATGTACTCCTTGATTGATAGGTTGGTATGCGGCTGACCACCCATACTGTAAAAAATGGTTCACTTTGCCAATGTCACCCCTGCTTCAGGGAAGGTCGGCAAGAGTTGCAGGGCTTATGTTCATTTGAGATTGGGGTTTTTATATTGTAGGTCCACATGCAGCATGTGTAAGCGCGAAATTATGCATGTCTGCTTGTGGGAATGCATTTAATATGAATCTCAAATGATACATATCTTTGCAGCTTAGATTTAGATTTAGATTTAGATCACCCCCCCCCCTCCACCCACCGCATGTGAACCTACAACATAAAAACCAAATTTCAAATGGACATACACCCTGCAACTCTTGCCGACCTTCCCTGAAACAGGGGTGACATTGGGAAAGTGAACCATTTTCTACAGCATGGGTAGTCAGCCGCATATAAGTAGGTTGAATATTGTCTATTTTAGTTGAAATAATTTCTAGTCCAAAGATATCATTATTCAATGTTTCCGAGTGACTGACATTGTTACTACCTACCCCAAAAATGTATGCAAAATTAAAACGCTCACTTGAGGCATTCTTTCAGTTTCCGTACATTTTTGATTCACGCTATGGATGAATGAAAACGTAAAGATGTCTACTCGTGTTAAAGAGTGGGCCAAGAAGAATTCCGTTTGTTCCCATTTCACAAAAACAAAAGGAAATGCCACGATTTGTTTGTTCGGCGTTGATTCAATTAGACGACAAACGAGAAAAATGTCGACGGTCTTTGATATCTACAATCTAAGTTGCAGGGGTTTGTAAGCATTTGAGATTCATATGTGTGCGACAAGTAAACACACGTAAGTTTGCGCATGCTGCATGTGTACATTCAAAACGAAACCCAAGCCACAAACTCTTTCATGAAACAAATTTAAAAAATGGCACTGTCAAAAGTGAAACCTTTGTACTGTATGGGTGGTCAGGTGGTCCCTTACTAATCAGGGAAGGTCAGCAAAAGTTGCAGGGCTTATGTTCATTTGAGATGTGGGTTTTTATGTTTGAAGTTCACAAGTGTTAGCGCGAATTTATACTTGCTTACTTGAGGGACAACATTTAATATTGGAGACCGCGGCATTCTGACGTCACTCCATAAATCATCTCACAAAAATCCGGTTCGAAGGACCAAATGGTCGGCTGTGATCCGGTTCGAAGGACCAAATGGTCGAAATTAGCTATTGTTCTGTTAGGTCACTGGAATGTGTTTAAATCACTAAAATAACAACTGAAATGTTTGTTTTAGACTGTTAGCAATGTTTATTTAACTTTTTAATTTTAAAGCATAACATGATTACAGTAGATTAGAGTGAACAGACATGTTGTTGCTTTCAAGTTTTGAGAGAGAAGAAGGAAGTAGTAAATAGTTAACATTGGCATGAAGTTGGTTGCAAAATACCATAGACTAAAGTACACTTATTTCATGGTAGGTAGTACATTACAAATCTTAACATGAACCTAAAATATTAATATATCATTGCAACTTAGATTATATAGATGCCCAGTTTTATAAGAAGGTTGACTGATTCTCAGAAGCGAAGCCGTGTAAACGTCGTCCTATTATAAATCCACGCTGAATTATGCCGGCGAATAAGTAGACAGTCACGTGCGGGGATATTTGCGAGTTTCAATAAAAAATGCTGAAAGAAATGACTGGGACACGCAACCACAATGCTTTATAATACTAAAAATATCGTGCCAGATGATATTCATATAAAAAATATTTTTTGATTGAAAATTATTTCTAATTTGGTTCATTTACAATAATTGTAATTACTTCACTGTTTGGATATCAAACGAACCGTTGTGGGAGAGCTTACATAATTCTCGACGTTTCGTTGGCAACGTAACCAACGCATTCAGGAGGCACCCTCTTTGCACGATGACCGATGAACTAAATGTGATTTTTTTCCCACACAAATATTCAAAATCTTTTTTAGATTTTTAGGCACTGTTGTCAGTGGCGTGCCTACGGTTTCTGCCATGCGCATGCTGGATAATTAAAGTTGCACGAAATCACAAATAATAAATCTTACCCCTTTGTTTCTTTCCTCAGTGTTTCTTAATCTCTTCAGACTTCGATTTTGGATTAATTAATAAATCTTTACATACTTAAGATCCTTACTGAGTACAACTATATTTTCACAGGAATTCATTGTTTACTATAAAAACCGGATTCTCGATCGCAAACAAGGAATAAGTTATTTATTATGATATTTGAACCTGACGCGACAGTGTTTTCAAAACACAATACATAAGTCATTCATAAATATGTCAACAGCTTCAGTCTGGAATCGTAAAATTTAATCGACGAAAAGCTTAGCCTATCCGAATATTATTATCATGCGCACTCCAAGCCACAGCTTCAAGCAATATCTGTGAATGTGTGTTTTCATTTAGAATTAAAAGAGCTTAAGCGACAATCTTCATATAAACTTACAGAGGTCAAGCTTTTTCATACGTTAAACAAAGACAGGCATACATTTCTCAATCACGTTTGAAGAACAGAGTTTCGTTCGGCAATGACTAATATTAATATCCCACTTTACCTCACAGATGGCAGTAGCAGGAATATTGATGTATATCTTAAATCTACTCAAAAATATTCATTATTTTCATTTCTGAGGGTACGAATGCTTAGCTTTTTAGCTTGTAAGGTAGTCACGCCACTGACTGTTGTATCTTTGTATGGGAAAAAAATGCCTCCAGTAAGCGTTAATGAAAACGCAAACTTTCATACTGTTTTTACTCTGCACGTGAGCATACCTGTTTTTTTATAATAGGGGTACATAAGTGCTTACACATCTAAAGGTTCCTTCATCAAGCTGATCTAATCTAATCTAAGTTGCAAATATATGTAACATTGGGGATTCAGATTAAATGCATTTTCACGAGCAGAAACGTAGAAGTTCGCGAAAATACAACATAAAAACCCAAATCTCAATTGAATATACACCCTGCAGCTCTTGCCGACCTCTGAAACAATAGGTAAATTGGCAAAGTGTACCATTTTCTACAGTATGGGTGGTCACTGGTCAGCCACATACCAACCTTTCAGTCAAGAAACATACACAACAAATTACATTTTTAAAATCACAAATAATAATAATAAAATAGAATAGCTGTTTGCTGTATTTGTAAGTCTTGCCTGAAGGTTTTCATCTCTTTGCTCCTGAATTGCAGCACACACGTGAATGGGCTACAAATATTGTGTTCAACAATAATATGTTAATTGTCTCTACGTGTTACAGAATATGTTTCTGAAATACAATGAGTGTATGCACATTGCACATCTAGCGTACTACGCACCCACACACCTCAGACCGTAGAGCTCCACAATAGGGATGGGCGAAATATATCGATACCTATATCAAAATTACCGTTTGTTTTTTTAAATATCGATATTTTCCTCGATTTTTGAAATAATGTAATGCAAAAAATAGTACGCTTATTTTTTTTTTATCTTCATCATAAAGTTTAAACCAAATATATACTCGTAGATAACTTAAAAAAGGTAACCACAAAAAAATAATAAAAAAAACACGTTTTTTCACATTTTAAGCTTTTTTTCGTGTATGCTATATTTTGGAAATATGGTTTTTCTTTTTAATTTCGTTTAGTGAAAATCGGGCCAATTTTTTATAATGTCGATAGTTTTTGAGTAAATATGGAAAAAATTGTGTTCTTTGATTTAATTGAAATTTAATTCATTAAGGAATTTCAGTGTTTCCATATTTACTCAAAAACTATTGACATTATAAAATATTGGCCAGATATTCACTAAACAATTTATAGTTCTGTAACTAAAAAGAAAAACAATATTTCCAAAATATAGCACAATAGTTTTTTTTTATTTTTTATTCCTAAATGTTATTTATTACTCGTATTCCTTGACTTAGTTTGGATTTTATTTGTAAGTACACAATCAGCATTTGTAAGCGCGAACTACACGTGTTTGTTTGTGGACATACATCTGAGAGCTTTGAATGAATATATCCTTGCAACTTAGATTATAGATAGCACACACGAAAAAAAACGCTATCTAGGGTAAATAGTGCTGTTAAAGTTTTTGAAGGTGTTCTCTGTTACCCTGTACCTGTTTTTTTTGGGAAATTTAGATATTTTTTAAGTATCGATAAATCGTAAAGTCGATAATTTTTCCTCGGCATATTTCGATAGTGTTTGAAAATATCGATATAGTTTTTCATTTGCTCGTCCCTGCTCTACAAGGAACGTAATTCAATTAGAAGCATGTGCGGTCTACGGACGACATCTCGTAGCGCTCTCTAGTAGCGGCGTAGCACTGAAGGCAAAGTAGCAAGCTTTGTAGCTTTCATCAAAGATGTGTGGATACTAGAACAGCGACATCTAGTGAGCGTTTCCTATAAAATTAGCTATTTTTTATTCATTTTTCACTGAAATTCTTTAATATAGAAACACTACAAGGCCACATTTTTAACTTTAACATCTAACGTCAATCCAGAGTCATAATAATAGGAGAGCTTGTATGAAGAAGGTTATGACTCTGGATGAAATGAACGAAGTATGTAAGGGCAGAAGGAAATGGCGGTTGATCTGTTATGTTGGCGGCCAGGACTAGGGTTTTTTAAATTAGAATTTTATAATATTATGTTTTAGTTTTAATGTTCATACATATTTGTTGATTTTAAAAATGTAATTTGTTGTGTATGTTCCTTGACTTATAGATTGGAATGCGGCTGACCACCCATGCTGTAGAAAATGGTTCACTTTGCCAATGTCACCCCTGTTTCTGGGAAGGTTGGCAAAAGTTGCAGGGTGTATGTTCATTTGAGATTTGGATTTTAATATTGTAAGGAACTTATACGTGTCTGCTTGTGAAAATGCGTATAATGTGAATCTTTATATAATACATATATTTGCAACTTGTATTAGATTTGATTAGATTGGACCAATCATGACATAATTATGGGGCCGAAACAAGAGCAGACTCTTCGAGAACCAAAAGCCTACTCAGAATATCTGAGATGAAAACACTCAGCGCCGTTCTGGAGGGATCATATAGACCGCATAAACGAAGGAAGGATAGCCCGAGTCGTGGCACAGGAGATACCGGACGGCCAGCGTCTACCAGGTCACCCTCCCAAAAGATGTAAGAACAGCTTCTGCATCACAGGAGGGAATTCCACAATAAACAGATTATAGATCTATAAGAAGAAGAAGAAAATATCGATCGTTAATTAACGCTGCTTAAAGATGATAGTCCTATTTAGCCTATAAAGAAGATGGTCCGGTCGATAGCTCAGTTGGTAGAGTGCTTGCATTCCATGCCGTGAGCTCGGGTTCGAATCCCACCGAGTGCTTGCATTCCATGCCGTGAGCTCAGGTTCGAATCCCATCAAGGGTGTCAGAAATGACTTCCCGTTTTCGGTGTTTATTCCAAACCCCGAATTAAAACACCGACAAGGTTTACTCAGCCTTCACAAAAAATGAGAACCAGCCAGTGACGAAGGGTGCCATACAAGCCGGTTCCCATCGGCTTCCCTTTTAAAATGATGTAACAAAGTAGTTAAAGAGTATAGGCACAAAGTAAAAAAATAAATTGAAAACCAAAGAAACAATACGTAATTTTTCCCCATTAAAACCATGCAGTCTGCTTTATTATCATTTTTGCCTCATTTTAAACGGGAAACGTATGGCACCCTTCGCCACTGTTACCAGCCCCCTCGGTACCTGGAAAACCCCCACTTCACTGAAGTGGTTGGTGTAAGGCCGGCCCCCTTACCTTTAAAAATAAACAGGTTCACTCGCCATATGCGACCCCTTCGAGGATAACGCGGCGAGAAGTTACACAATATGTGTAGAAGACTTACATGGTCAGTCTTCCATCACATAGTTTCCTGATGTTGAAACTAATTCACAGTTTTTGTGCATTTACTTTCCCGCATTCTTTCACCTTACATTTCATTCTCACCCATTTCATTTTTGACTCCTTGTATCTCGCGATGTTGCGTGTTGCCTGCATATCAGGCGTGCTCACGGCGTAGAGGCAAATAGATGTTGCCTTTGCCTTTTGGTATTGTTATGATTTCATGCATACATACATACTTACAATATGAATTTTTACAGTGTTAATACACGTAAAAAAAAAACGCAACTAAGCTACTCATATAGTGTAACTTCTTGCCTGCGTTATTCTATGGACCTATTTATTTTTACAGGTAAGGGGGCCAGCCTCACACCAACCACTTTCAGTTGAAGCGGGGAGTTGAAGTCGAACCCTTGCTCTCGGCATGGAATGCAAGCATTCTACCAATTGAGCTATCGACCTTTTTACGAGCTTGATCGTCGTCGCTACAAAGCGCCAATTCTCAAGGAAGCCTCAGTTGCTGTAAGGCTGGATGGACCTTTGGTGACCGGTCATTGGTAAAAGGTTTTATGAATTTTTCAACCCAGCGAAGAGCAAATTTGAAAATATAAATGGTATATTTTTTGTGCTCCGCCAGGAATCGAGCCCACAACTTTCCCATTCAGAGTCCGAAGTGTTACCATTGAACTACGGACCGGTCTAACCGCACAAACCATAAAAAAATATTCATACAATGTACTCATCACTTTTCAAGCTCTTAGCTTATCGACTTTACGGCTCAATGTTTCCATGAACCTTCCCTCTGTACCATTGTGGCTTGTTTATATAGGTACGAAAGGGACGATTCTTGCTTTTTCTAAATTATTCTATAGTGGATTTTACCACACACTTCTATCCTGTTCGATATTATTTCAGCTACGCATACCAGCAAACTACGTGCCAAGTCACATGCACACGCACAAATTCACAGTAGACCATGCTACAGGCGGACACACACACACACAAACAAGCAAGCACCACAAACTCATACGTTCGTAACAATATGCAATTTTGGCAGTTTTTATTTATAGTCTCTTTTTTTAATATCTTGTAATTTTTGTTCATTGATTTATAGGTTAGTACGAGACTGACTGCTCATAGTGTACAAATTGGTACACTCTGCGAGTTGCAAGACTTATGTTCATTTGATTTTGTTTTTTTTTAATATACATGTTGCATTCTTAAGCTCTTTGCAATCGATTGTGGCTTTGAAAAAATATAAGCTAAAGGAATCACACAAATTTAAACATTACAGTGTTTGGTGTCTCTAAAATAAATAAATAAATCATGGCATTCAATTTCACAAAATTTGAAAGTTACCCTTTGTCTCTATAGACTGTTCGCCCTTGACTTTACATAATTATCGTATTGATTGGAAAGACTACGCAATGGTTAGTATGATTGAAAACAAGTGATGCGTATTGTTTGCTTGTGGAATATTCCATTGTTTTGTTTTGCTGGCAATTGTAGCAGACTAGCCGTTATTTTCATGGTAATTTGGCCGAGTGAATTCACAATGAATTGTTTCTATGTGAACGAATCATTTGTTTACAAATTAACATGCTATTAAAGCGCAGCTAATATGATACACCTTTTTTATTGTTTTGCTTGTTCAACAAATAAGTTCAAAAGATGTGATTTGATTTTAGTTAGTATTTTAACCAACTGAATTGCGAACATTCCATGTATACAAATGTACCTAAGTAGGCTGTAGAGTGTAGAGCTAGTATGAAAAATGTTATGACTCTGGATGAAATAAAAGAAGTATGTAAGCATCGCAAAAATGGCGGTTGGTCTGTTATGCTGGCGGTTAAGGCTGAAGCTTTCAAAATTTTAATTCTTATATTTTATAAAATCTGTTTTGTACCAAATTTTCTTATATTTTATAGAATCTGTTTTGTACCAAATTTGGGACAAATCATACTTAATTTTGATTTTTGTCTGATTGGAGCTTGGTGCAACAAGCCATTAGTAACATTCGTTTGTCACATGTTTGACCAGTTCGGCTGGTCCATCCTGCTGGAATAGTCTACCTCTGGAGTTGAGAACAGAGACCAGTGTTGGCAGTTTCAGGAAGTTGCTTAAGACTCATTTGTTTAACAGAAGCTCCAACACATAAAAGCGCCCTTGGGGTGGCTAGTGCCACTAAACGGCGCTGTATACAAATTGTCCAATTATTATTATAAATATTTAAAAATATGTATAAATGGTAAAACATTGTTTTGACTTTCACTGTGTTAACAGATCAACACTAAAAAATATTAATTATTATTATTATTATTATGACAGTATTTTGATCGTCACTAAATTCAACAAAACGTTTTATTGAAAATAAGATATAACTGTAACCATAACTCTTTCGTTATTCCGCTAGGGGTGGCCAAAGCCTCTGCAGAGCTGCCTCCGTTTCTTCCTATCCTCACATACCTTTCTTTAGTTCTATTTTAGTTTTGGTACATTTTTTCTAAGCGCTGTGATTGACTTAAAGTTGTGTAGGTACTCGGAAGAACTGCTCGAGCGGTGACTACAAGTTGGTAGACTGAGAAAAATTGAGTCTATTTTGGTTCTTGCACAGCATCTACGGATTCCAATAACGCCCTGAAAAATAGATCACGTGAATTTTCATATAAATGGAAAAGCCTCACAGGGAGGAATGATTTTTTCTGTTTTTCAGTTAGTTGAGCGCTCCTCCTCCCTGGAAATTGCAATTTGAATGTTATTTTTCTGAAATTGAATGTGCAGCTACTCCTCCCCTTGCTTTCATGATGGGAACGTTACTTTTATCGGCTTCCAAATTTTTTTAAATCGTAGCAATGCACTTTTTATCCTCAGCCCAAAAAGTTAACCGATCACTGGATAAAAAAAAGGCATTTATATTTATTTGATTTTACAACGTTGTACGAGGTTTTATGACACAAGCGCATTTAGGACAACAAAAGCCAAAAATTTGGTTATTTACACCAAATCTAATCTAATCTAATCTAATCTAAGTTGCAAAGATATGTTACATTGGAGATTCACATTACATGCATTCTTACAACCAGACACGTACAAGTTCGCGCTTGCACATGCCTCATGTGAACTTACAACATAAAAACCAAATTTCCAATGGACATACACCCTGCAACTCTTGCCGTCCTTCCCTTAGACAGGGGTAACATTGGCAAAGTGAACCATTTTTACAGCATGGGTTGTCAGCCTCATACCAACCTATAAGTCAAGGAACATACACGACATATTACATTTTATACATCACTAAATAATAATATCTATGGACAAAAAAAACAGAAGACAAATTCCAATTTAATAAACCCTAGCCGCCAACATTACAGATCAACCGCCTTTTTTTTTTCTGTCCTTACATACTTCTTTCATTTCCTCCAGAGTCATACTTCGAAAATGCAGTTGTTTGTTTGGGGTATAAATAACAAAAAAATAGATCGTAGAGCCATGGGAATGAGCGCATTAGAAAGAGCGGAAAATTTTAGGTACGAGTAGGATAGCCTTTATAACTCATTTTTGACCAAAATGTCGCTTGAATGCCTTTTAACCGTCGATATATATTTCTCGGCGTATGTAGATGTAAATAGATCGTCATTCATGTTAGCAGGCATCAGCTGAATGCCACTCACGAGGCAGATAAGGGGAAGAAAAAAGACTGATCATGTTTTACGACCTGAGACTTTTTATGCCATTAGACTTTTATCTTACGTTCCATCCAAGGATAGATAAGAACTTATGTAAGTATTTTTTAATGTAGAAGAAAATGATCGAATAAAACGTTGGGCCTAAAAATATATACAGTGAACCTAAATATGTAGTGTTGTTAAATATGTAGGTACTTGTTTTTATTTAAATTTATTTAACCTATTATTTATTCGATTTTACTTTACCCCCTTACTTCTTAATTCTACCTTCTACTTCATATGCGCACTCGCAAGTGCTACAGACCCCCAAATGTCACGGCAGGTCATACTAATGTTATCAATTATTTAATGATTTGACAAACCATTTAAAGTGATCAACGATCAAGATTTCTCCCAAGAAAACTTTAGAAATTAATTATTCTCTACTTAAATTACTCAACCAATATATTAGTAAAAAAAGTTAGTAACATTAAGTATAATTTTGGGAACAAATTAATGCACGAACTCCCAAATACTTCTTCTTCTTCTTCAGCCTGTATTGATCGTCCACTCCTGGACGTAGGCCTCCTCTCGCATTTTCCATTCGTTTCTATCCTGAGCGATCCGCATCCAGGCAAGTCCTGCACTACTGGCCGTGAGTAAATAGGTGGGCAAACACCACACTTGGATAAGAGTATGGTCCTTAGAAAAATCAAACATTTTTTTTTGCATCTTCCGTAGCAATCCGTTTTAACACCTCATCGCTACAGCGCCAATTCTCAAGCGAGACCCAATTGTTGTAAGGCTGGATTGACCTTTTGATGACCAGTCATTGGTAGGTAAAGGTTTATGAATTTTTCAACCCAGCAAGGATCAAATTTGAAAATATAAATGGTAATTTTTTTGTGCTCCGTCGGGATTCGGACCCACAACCTTCCATCCACGAGTCCGAAGTGTTACCACTGGTCTACGGACCGGTCGTGATTGAGTTGTACAGATGATGTTTTTATTTACACGATCGAGGGGAGTGAAGGCGGTGCTTTATACTCGGGGTACAGGTGCGTTTGTACTTTTTCCATTTCGCCTCTCACGTCAGCTGTTCATGTCGGAGCTACGCTCTACGTACATGTAATATTTAAGATGAAAAGCGTGTTGAGCTCCCTCCATACAACGCAGCAATACACCATATCTCAATTCTCTTTATTGGGCTGACAGCGAATGTAAATAAACATTGTACCTATGCCTTTTACAATATAATGAATAAGATGGTGTGGGGGATGAATGCTCGTACTGTAAATAATGCTTTTTCTTTTTCGGGAAGAGTCGTAGAACTTCTTTTAAGGTTGTGGGATCCTTTTGATGATGATGATGAGTTGATGATTTCTTTATAGCGCCGTTTCGTGATGTATTTACTCCAAGGGCGCTTGTGCAAATGATGCCAGAAATTTGCTTGTCTTCAGTGCATTCCGGAACTTTCCATGGTCCTCTAGCTCTCTCACATGATGCGGCAGGTGGTTCCAGGCCAGAGGACCAGCAACTGCAAATGCACGCTCCCCAAACATTGTGTTAACTCTTCTTATCGGTTTTTCAATCTTTGATTTGGCTTCAGTTTCTTTGATTTGACTCCGGGATACAGAGCCAGTGAAGCCTCTGTTAGTATTTGTACGACTGCAATACTTAATTTTAACAGAATTAATTTTACACGGTTTGGTTCACAATTTACAACAGTTGATAATCCCTGCTTATTGGTCTTCACGGCAGAATGCTTGAAGCGACTAATCGTTCTCCACACCATTGCAGTCCCTATATACAGGTACAAAAGAGGTCTTTCTCGCATATTCCAGATCATTCTTCGATATCTCGCTCACGCCAGAATGCTGTTCTATGCACTACCACTATCATGGACTACTCCCAGATTGTTCTACCGAATATCGGTAATATTTGTATTGACAGGTTTGGAGAGTTTGACAATCCAAGATGGCCGCAAGTGAACCGCTTATTAGTCTTCATACAAATATTACCGATATTCGTTAGGTAAGAATTACCGTGGGGATGAGACTCCCAAATGCTGGTGCCATATTATGGGAGATCATTGCCAGGTGGGGGATTCTCGGCTTCTTGGTTTTTACCCATCAATCTTTTCTTGGATGATGGATCTTTTATATGTGAACAGTGATGCTTCTTCCCCTCCCTCTCCATTCTTTAAAAATTGTCTCGCTATAACCAATGTTATCCTTGCTTGAGAAAGTCAACGGGGTATGCAGGATTTGTAAACATTTTAAGGTTTTAGTCTTGTTTTGTAAGTCTACGCAAGGATCTACAACTTACACGTTCTTTCTTGTGAGCGGTCATTAAATATACATCTTAAATGTTTGCATGTATTTGCGACTGATGCCGAGTCACAACTAAAGAGTCGGGTCAAATAAAAATCTGCAATATAACATGTTATAGAAGTGCCTACGTGGGCGATGCGAATTTAAAATTGAGCCATAAAACTGAGGGTTATACTGTCGCGCAGTGCACTGTCAGCCAGATAAATAACACTGGAACAAAACACAGAATTGGCAAAACTAGACGGAGGCAATGTTCGGGAATTTTAATACAGCTCCAGGAATGAGTTACTGCTTGGTGTTTTGTGACTTTTGTCTCATATGCCATGCTTTATTTTGGCAGGGGCTCTCTAAAAATCTTAAATAACTCTCTACTACAACTAAGCTGCAATAAGGTGACACTTTTTACCGCGTCATTCTCGAAGATTTTGCAAGGAGCGTGTGAAACCTATTGGTTAAAAAGTAATAGTACATATGGTTTCCCACATTTCAAATAATATTGACTTTTAGATTGGTATGCGGCTGACCACCCATGCTGTAAAAATGTTCACTTTGCTAATGTCACCCCTGTTTCAGGAAAGGACGACAAGAGTTGCAAGCTGTATGTCCATTTGAGATTTGGGTTTTTATGTTGTAGGTTCACATGCGGCATGTGGAAGCGCGAACGTGTACGTGTCTGCTTTTGAGAATTTATATAATGTGAATCCCCAATGTAACATATCTTTGCAACTTTAATTAGTTTTAATTAGTTGGATTACTCCAATATTGAAAGAAGTGTCGTGAACACATTTAAGTAAGTATGTAACAAAAAAACAGAAAGGAGATTTTATTTTTATACTTTCAAAGAAAACATTGAGTAGCCGCTAGGGTTGTGGTGTGTTGGGGAGCTTGTAACTCGTTAATACTCTCTCATGTCCCAGATGTGACCTGATACACGCCAGCTAGGACATCCCTACTTATGAAACTATTCTCCCGGAAGACATCAACTTTACTTAGAAAAGCTTTTCTTTCAGGAATTGGTCGCTTTCATTGTCTTCACTAAAGGTGTATTAATTTTAATTAAAAATGACTTTGTTTACACAATTTTACTTTCACATTTTTTTAGTTAAATTGCTTAAATGCTTTAACCGTCCATCTTCATAGTCTAATGGCCTGTTGCATCAAACTCCAATCAAACAAAAATCAGCGAGAAATTCGGTTGGTGTTATGGCCGAGGGGTCCAAGTGGCTGATCTTTTTAAAGTGTTTGGAATAGAGCAACGTTGGTTCGATCCCCGCCGGCCTTACGCCAATCACTCCTGTGTAAGTGGGTGCTTACCAGCTCCCGAGAGAGCTGGTACCCATCTCTTGTGAAGGCTGAGTAAACCTTGCCGGAATTTTTTGTTTGGAGTTTGAAATAAACACCGAAACGGGAAATCATTTCTGACACCCTCGGTGGGATTCGAACCCGAGCTCAGGCATGGAATACAAGCACTCTACCAACTGAGCTTTCGACCGGACTATAATAAATCCATAATCTAAGTTTCAAGGATATATTCATTTAAAGCTCTCAAATGCATGCCCACAAACGAACACGTATAGTTCGCGCTTACAAATGCTGAATGTGTACTATTTTTTAATAAACACTATTTTATACTCAGAGTATAATGCAGTAGATAGAAGACTGTAAAAGCCCAAAAAGAAATTTATATTTAACCAAAAAGTATTGTAAAGGAATTTTCAGCCGAACACGCGACGCGACGTCCGGATCGAAGGTATGATTTTTTTAAATCTATTTTTTAAAGGTCACATTTTCGGCTAAAAGCATTTTAAAACAAATATAACCATTAACGTCCATTAAATGTTGAAATTAAAAAGTTACACAATTCTGGTTTATGCAATAAATTCAGTTTAATGTGATGGTTTATAATGTGGGCTTTTAGAAAATAGCTTCTTTGTGTTGAGTAAATAAACAATAAACAATCTCGTCCATAATTCCATCAATCCAATTATCCATCTATCCATCCATACTATAATCTATAGGTAGGGACTGGAAAATTTCGCGATCGCGATAAAACGAATTTATTCGCGAATTTTGATGTTTTTACGCGAATAACGCGAAATTTCAGGTTTTACGCAAATATCGCGAATTTTCGTACTTTTGGTAGAAATTGTGCGAAAAAGTTGTCATGTATCGCTTTTGCAACGCAACGATTTTGTGGGAAAGAAAAAAATCCTGCAAAAACCCTTTGCAAAGTGCAAAGCACAGGAAAATTGGTCTCTTTCAACGTTTAAACACGCTAGAACGCTAGACGCGGGGTTCGATCCTCACCTGGGTCATTTGACCATAAATTTGACCCTGGTTCAACAGATGTAATTGGGTAATTAAAAATGAATAATTTATTAAAATAAATAATAATGAATTATTAATTAATGATATTAATACCTGTATCTGGCCAGGCAGAGTAGGTTGGTGAATTGCATTCCTATTCACAAATCTATTTTATTTAAAAAAATAATGATAAGCAGAACTGTCCTGGATCATCCAAGCAGACTTAAATCGTGACATCAATGAAGGAAAATACTTCAAGGACTGAAGCAGTTGCTGGATTAGCCAAGAGCACAACTTGAGGCTTTCATAAAAGCCAACATCCCTTGAAAAATGAGATAACCCTCATCTAGAGACTAAATGCACAAAAATTAAATATTTTAAAAGGATATTTGCAGGGTATTCGGAGTGTCATTGAAATATTAATACTTTTTTCAATCAATGGTTTTTTGTACAACAATGATTATTTAAAAAAATAATAAAAAAAAACTAAAATTAAAAAACATTGTTTTGTACCACTTGAGTATTTTTTATTGCAAAAACGTTTTCGGTGGGTACTTCCACCATCTATGGTTGCAGATACTCGTATTGATTCAGATGTTGTTTATTCATTGTTTTTGAAGGTACATATTGTTGTTTACATAATAAAATGTAAATATTAGTAATATATTTTGTTTTGCAATTATATAAACCTTTATTTTGATCTAATCAACCCTTAAAATTACACCGAATCTCCCCGTTTATCATGAAAAATAACGCGAATTTTCCTGTTTTTGATCAAAAATAACGCGAATTTCACAAAAAAATAACGCGAATTTCCTAAAAAATAACACCACTATTTTCCAGTCCCTATCTATAGGTAATATAAGTTGCAAGGATATATTAACGTTTAAAGACCATATCATATACATGCCCACAAATAAACACGTATACTGACTGATGACTAGAGGCTTTCGAGATGTGGTCGTATAGAAGGCTTCTAGGAATTTCCTGGAGAGACCACACCACAAATGAGGAGGTTCTCCAGAGAATCGAAGGAGGAAGGCATCTGCTCAGGACTTTGTCCGAAAGGCGTGCAAGATGGATCGGCCATGTAATGCGACAAGAAGGTCTCTTGCATGCTTGCATAATGGAGGGGATGAGCGAGGGGACTAACTCTAGGGGACGCCCACGCCAAGAGTACCTGGAGGACCTGCTGGTGGACGTGCGCTGCTCAACATATGCAGACCTAAAAAGAGCCGCACAAGACAGGGAGGAATGGAGAACAAGAATAAAAGATATTGCTGCAAACCAATCCTAGGATTGAAACAGAAGAAAAGAACTGACTGATGCTGATTCCGCGTCTCCGAGCGATTAAATACTCTCTCAGTCCGAGCGGGGTTATCCAGGCGGGTCAACCGGGTCGCCGCGACCGGTACCACGTTGCTCACGTTTTTGCTACGCAATTTAATTAAAAAAATAATTAATCATGTTGATAGTAATTATTACTATTCTTAATTTTAAGGATTAATTCCTTAATTTATTTAAAAAAAAAAATTACAAACGTTTTCGATGCATTATCATCGTCAGGTTATAAAATTCAAAATTCAAAATATGTAAAGAGTTTTGAGCACTTTAATTTTGTTAAGTTGCAATTTCTTGAGTTTCATTTATTGTTGTTTTTATGTTAATTTTTTGGTATGTTCTTAATTAGCGATAGCTAAAATAGAATAAAATATAAGTAAGTATAAAAATGACAGACGACACAGAAAACGTCTTCTTCTTCTTTTTACTTTTATAGTTATTAGAGCTATAATCTTTCTATTATGACAAATTGTCAGCCTAAATTCAGACCACATTCTGTTGTATAAAATTGAGCAAAATTTTAAAACACTTTTAATATTTACATATCAGGTGGTAAGCCAGGGAGCTTTGTGATTACTGAGGTACAGTTACTATTCGCAAGGCACCTACATAGTTAACTGGAGTGTAGCTACTCCGTGAATAGTTAAACGATGGACGCGGGGCTTAGTTTCGGCTAGCTGCCGATATGACGGTCATTATGTCATATTAAACTTAATCAGGATTAGGCAGACCAAGCCAAGTGAGAGACCACGACGCTATGGAAACGCTTCGTCAAACAGGAAGCGTTTTACGCGCGTTAAGGCGTTAAAGCGTCCCGTTGTATAGCGCTGCGTTGTGTTGTACTGAACATGCTATAAAACATCTATCAAAGCATGGAAGTATATTCAATGAAAGGGCTATGAATGTGATTTAGTACCAATCGACATGATGCAACGTCTTTGACACCATACATTGTTAATAGTGCTGTCTCGCTCACGACATATGAAATGTTAAGCAACGTGTCTCTACTTCGTCTTCAATCTATTTAAACATCACCATGAAATCACCATGGCAACGGACTTAGTTACTAGTGCTGTTGAAAGTATTAAAATATCTGATAAATTTCGAATTCAAAAATGTTCCGACCGCATTGTGTACGGGATGACTTTCACAAGTATCTATTACCGCGAGCATAGAAGTTACATATTTGAAGAAGCAAGTACCTATGTATTTGAACATCACTAGTTCTAGAAATGGCTGTCATTTTCGCGAATTATTACTATTAGGTAACACACCTGTTGACAGTTGGATGGTTACCGAAAGACTGAATTTGGATTTTTGTATGATGAGTGGGGTAGCGTATTTCTAATTCTCAACGTATTGATTTCTCAGCCTATCCAGTTCTATATATCGATGTATCAAACAGAGCAAACGCGTTACCAGTACGCGACGATCTGACACGTCCGGACGTCGCGTCGTGTTGTATTTTATTACAAAATTTACTTTGACGCCGGACGTTTTTTAACGTCAAAAAAAAAAAAAAAACGTTCGAGAGAACCGGTGCTTGTATACATGAAACAGTGTTTACTAAAATGTTCCCACAAAAGTAGGTTTTTGGTGGATAATGCGTAAAGCATCGTCACCAGTGATGACAACTGAATAGTGTTTAAAACTAAATCTAAATCTAAGCTGCAAAGATATGTATAATTTGAGATTTGAGATTTGTCCGGTCGATAGCTCAGTTGGTAGAGTACTTGCATTCTACCCCGTGAGCTCGGGTTCGAATCCCACCGAGGAGGGTGTCAGAAATGATTTCCTATTTCGGTGTTTATTTCAAACCCCATAATAAAAATACCGGCAAGGCTTACTCAGCCTTCACAAGAAATGAGTACCAGCCCCCTCGGGAGCTGGGAAACCCCCCCACTTCAACTGAAGTGGTTGGCGTAAGGCCGGCCCCCTTACCTGTAAAAATAAATAGGTTCAACTCGCCACATGCGACCCCTTCGGGGATAACGCGGCAAGACAACTTTGCTGTTGTTTAGTCATGTAGTCATACAAAACATGTCTTTACGTGTCAAATTTTATGTTTTCTTGTTATCTCCATTTTGTGTTTTGACACTCAATCACAACACATACCTACATACAACATAATGTCTTAAAATAATGCATTTTCCAATTTAAGCCATCACAAAATGTAAACCGATTGCGTCTGCATATTATGTTCGGACTGGTCTGGGCATAGTACGCACACGGCAATGCCACCACCTTTTTAGAAACATTTTTACATTCGCTCGTGTTTTTTTTTGTACACATGGAAATGCAACTGTGAAGTACTTTGTTCTCTTTCTTACTACTGACCATTTTCGTAAGTAGGGTGAAACAGATATATAATGTCTATTTTCGTGAATATAATTTCTAGTACACAGATATCATAAGTCAATGGATACAGCAGCGCTTCAAGGGAGAAACGCAACTAAGCAACACATAAAGTGTAACTTCCTTTCGCGTTATTCCCGAAGGGGTCGCATGTGGCGAGTTGAACCTATTTATTTTTACAGGTAAGGGGGCCGGCCTTACGCCAACCACTTCAGTTGAAGTGGAGGTTTCCCAGCTCCTGAGAGGGCTGGTATTTATTTCTTGTGAAGGCTGAGTAAACCTTGCCGGTATTTTACTTTGGGGTTTGAAATAAACACCGAAACGGGAAATCATTTCTGACACCCTCGGTGGGATTCGAACCCGAGCTCTCGGCATGGAATGCAAGCACTCTACCAACTGAGCTCTCGACGATTTTATATTTCATACACAGTTGCTTTTAACGCGATGGTCCCGTTTTTCCTACTCTATGTTTTATACCCGGTGTTCTTGTCAAAAAAATACCACAAGAAGTAGGTGGGAAATTGCTATTCAGGACCGTGGATATGTTTTTAATCCCCGGCTGTAACTGCGGCACATATGTGTGTAAGCATGACGTCAGGAGGTTTTACAGTTGTCGTGGCGAAAATAATTTATGTACGAAGTTCCATAAAAAGGTGGAATATTACTCTCTCTGGTCAATTCCTCCACATGTGGCTTTAAAATCTGCCTCTTTAAAAGTGATAAAAAAATGCAACTTGTTGTGTTGTTCCTTGACTTATAACCTATGAACCTATTTATTTTTACAGGTAAGGGGGTAAGGCCTTCCGAGGGGGCTGGTACTCATTTCTTGTGAAGGCTGAGTAAACCTTGCCGGTATTTTTATTATGGGGTTTGAAATAAACACTGAAATAGGAAATCATCTCTGACACCCTCCTCGGTGGGATTCAAACCCGAGCTAACGGGGTAGAATGCAAGCACTCTACCAACTGAGCTATCGACAGGAGAGATTTGGGTTTTTATGTTGTAGGTTCACATACGGCATGTACAAGCGCGAACTTATACGTGTTTGCTTGTGAGAATGCATGTAATGTGAATCCCTAATGTAACATATCCTTGTAACTTACGCTAGATACTGAAGGCCTTTTCTTCTAAAAAAATCTGCTTGAAAATGTTATGGTAAAGCCAATATGGCATTTATAAATGTAGGTAAAATGTAATTTGTCGTGTATGTTCCTTGACTTATAGGTTGGTGTGCGGCTGACCACCCATGCTGTAAAATGGTTCACTTTGCCAATGTCACCCCTGTCTCAGGGAAGGACGGCAAGAGTTGCAGGGTGCATGTCCATTTGAGATTTGGTTTTTATGTTGTAGGTTCACATGAGGCATGTGCAAGCGCGAACTTGTACGTGTCTGGTTGTGAGAATGCATGTAATGTGAATCTCCAATGTGCCATATCTTTGCAACTTAGATTAGATTAGATTACGTACTGTTGAAGGCGGAGGGATTGTTTGTTGGGAGCGTATAATAAGGCAATTTAAAACCACGAGGTGTGAGCGGCCCTCCACGTCTTAACCAAACTCTAAAATCATTCTTTGTGTTTAAAAATTTAAGAGCTTTCGGAAATTAAGCTCTGATGGTCCGATAGCCGTTACTGTATATTCAAACGAAGACAGTAAAAACGTAGTAAGTTTGATGCCGAGCAAGTAAAAAATACGTTATTTGAACATGCGTAAAAGTATACCTAGAATATACAGGCTTATATACGAGTACTAGTCGTAATTTCGCGCTCACACATGCCGCATGTGGAACTACAATATAAAAACCCAATCTCAAATGAACATAAGCCCTGCAACTCTTGCCGTCCTTTCCCTGGGACAGGGGTGACATTGGCAAAGTGAAACATCTGCTACAGCATGGTTGGTCAGCCACATACCAACCTATAAGTCAAGGAACATACACCCTGCAACTCTCGCTGTCCTTCCCTGAAAAAGGGGTGATATTGGCAAAGTGAACAATTTTCTACAGCATGGTTGGTCAGCCGCATACCAACCTATAAGTCAAGGAACATACACCATGCAATTCTTGCCGACCTTCCCTGAAAAAGGGGTGACATTGGCAAAGTGAACCATTTTCTACAGCATTGTTGGTCAGCCGCATACCAACCTATAAGTCAAGGAACATACACCCTGCAATTCTCGCCGACCTTCCCTGAAAAAGGGGTGACATTGGCAAAGTGAACCATTTTCTACAGCATGGTTGGTCAGCCGCATACCAACCTATATGTCAAGGAACATACACCCTGCAATTCTCGCCGACCTTCCCTGAAAAAGGGGTGACATTGGCAAAGTGAACCATTTTCTACAGCATGGTTGGTCAGCCGCATACCAACCCATATGTCAAGTAACATACACATTGACGTATAATATAGAGGCAAGAACGTATCATTTAACTGCCCACTTCTCAACTGTCCTGAATTACTTGCACACTGCCTGACTCTGAACAAGGCGCCACAGCGAAGTGGAAGTACTTTAGTAGAATGTTTTTAAGAGCGAGTTTTAACTCGACGCGACGTTATAAAAGGCTTTAATGGCGTAACGCGAAATGTAAAAGCCTTAACAGTTCTAAGCGGGGGAAATTCTGTGTGACGTCCAGTCGTTATTCGACCAAGTAATAGAATGCAAAATCTTCAGGGATGGAAGTCTCATCAGCACGGTAATTTTTACCTACCGAATATCGGTAATATTTGTATGAAGACTAATCGGCTTTTCACTTGCGGCCATCTTGGATTGACGGGTCTTCATACAAATGCATCATTAGTTTGTCAAAGCGTAGGCTCAACGGACGACTAAAATGTCAAAGAATAGCACCGTTGCGTTGTACAGTTATCCCCGAAGTGGCGAGTTGAACCTGTTTATTTTTACAGGTAAGGAGGCCGGCCTTACGCCAACCACTTCAGTTGAAGTGGAGGTTTCCCAGCAACCGAGAGGGCTGGTACTCATTTCTCATGAAGGCTTAGTAAACCTAGCCGGTGTTTTACTTTGGGGCTTGGAATAAACACCGAAAACGGGAAGTCATTTCTGACACCCTCGGCGGGATTCGAACCCGAGTTCACGGCATGGATTGCAAGCACTCTCTACTAACTGAGCTATCGATCGGACTATAGCATTAGTTACAGTAACAGTCGCTTCATATTCTGGCAATTAGCCTTCGAGCCATTTCATCTGGGAGCAGATCGGCCAATCGGCAGAAACGATGGCCAATTTGTCGCGGGAACTCAAAGCGGATATTGTGACAGTAGAAAATGTAAACCCTTGAATGAACTATACGAGTACAAGCGATCTTGGAATAGTCTATTAATCTAGTGCGGTGTTCTTCAATATTTAAGCCACGATTTTCTTCTTCTTCTTATAGATCAATAATCTGTTTAATGTGGAACTCCCTCCTGTGATGCAGAAGACCAGCTGTTCTCAATCTTTTGGGAGGGTGACCTGGTAGACGCTGGCCTTTCGGAATCTCCTGTGCCACGACTCGGGCTATCCTTCCTTCGTTCATGCGGTCTATATGTTCCCTCCAGAACCGTCTCCTCTTCCTGCTCCATCTGACGATGTCTTCAGTATCGCACATGCTTCTGATTTCTGAGTTCCTCAATCGGTCACTTAGTGTTTTTGCAGCCCTCTACCAACTGAGTCATCGATCGGACTTGTCGGAAGTCAACGTTAAAAAGTCAACACGAATTTTTCGCAGGGAAATTTCGCAATTTGAAAAACATTCATGTATTTAAAATGCGTAATGAAAAGCTTTGTTTGACGTTGATTAAGTATTTAATAATTCACAAAAGCAGCACGAGCCGACAGGACTCTCATACTTTTAGCGGTATTTTTAATATGAAACAATTCCTTTGTTCTTGTATATAACAACAAAATTTTCTTTTGCGGAAAATACAGAATAAAAACGTGAATTTTTCATGCGGACCGATTTAAAAGAAAAGTGTTTTTTTTTGTCGTTTTATTAAGAATTGTAACCATTCTTATAAACGCAAGAAATATTACTCAGTACTACTTAGTAAGTAAGAAGGCTTTTAGATTTTGAATGTTTATTTTAATTGTTGTTTATAGATGTTCATAGATCTTTCATTAGTTCTTTTTGCAGGTAGTTAAATGCATATTATTATTAATTTCTTCCTTGCTTGATAGGTTAACCTCCCATATTGTAAAATAGGATAATTGTACCAATTGTAGCACTGTTTCAAGGTCGAGAAGAGTTGCAGGGCGTTATTCCCATTTGAGGTCAGGGTTTTAAATTTCTAAGTTCACATTAAGTTGAAAGTTGAAATTGTGGATGAATTTAGATACTTGGGAAGTATGTTTGAGAAGAATGGAAAGATGACAAGGAACTTGAGAATAGGGTGTGTAAGGGAAAGCAAGTGGTCGGTGCAATAGGAAGAATAGCAAAGAACAAGCGATTGACGATGGATCTGAGAATGGCGGTACACAATGGCATATTGTTACCGACTTTGATGTATGGAAGTGAAGCATGGACAGTGAACGATAGCGAAATGAGTAAAGTATGTACGGTGGAAATGAAGCATTTGAGAAGCATGACAGGAAAAACTCTGAGGGATAGAGTTAGGAATGAATGGGTAAAAAAAGAATGTAATTTGAAAACGAATGTGAAAGTTATGGTACAAAAGAATGTGATGAGATGGTTTGGGCATGTGGAAAGAATGAATGATGATAGACTGACAAAGAATGTATACAAAGAAAGTGTGAAAGGAAAAAGAGGGAAGGGACGACCGAAAAAAGTATGGAGTGATCAGATTGAGGAGATTGTGAAAGAATTGGATATACAAAGTGAGAGAAAAGAAGAAAATGCATGAAAAAGGTGATGGATATGAATGAATTGAAAGAGGTATGTAAGGATAGGAAAAAATGGAGGCAGCTCTGCAGAGGCTCTGGCCCCCCCTAGCGGAATGGCGACAGAGTTACAGTTACAGTTACATTACACAATATGCAGTATGTGTAAAGTTGCGAACTTAAGCGTGTCTACTTGTAGGCTTGCAATTAATATTAATCTCAAATGTTCACGTATCTTTGTAACTTAGATTCTAATACATTTATTCTTTGTGTGAACCTTATTTACTCGCACGTATTCAGTCCGTTGAATTTGCGGTTTCGAAACGTTGAAAGGAAACCATTCTGTTTATGCCGGACAATGGTGGACAGCCGGTTAAAGGAAACCCTGCGAAGAAGGGAAGAAAAGGCTCGCTGGAAAAAGGATATTTATGGAGTACCCGATGGCTATGGGCAACCAACGTGGTGCTAGTTAAATGAACGGTTGATTAAAAAGGGCACTAAATACCGTAGTACAAGTTAAACTGAGAAAAAGAGGAATATATATGCTAGAATCTATAATCTATAATTTAAGTTGCAAAGATATATTAACATTCAAAATTCATATCAAATGCATGCCTACAAAGAGACACTTTTTTTTTTTTTTTAAGGAATCCTGTGCGGGAGGCTCCCCATTTCTTGAGAGTCTTGGGGGTCTATGTCACCCTGGAAGGGTGCCGCAGAGGTGTTGCTTGAGTTCTTGGTTCTGGTGTGAGGCGCTGCAAGGAAGTGGTGATTGATGTTGGTTTTGAATAAAACCGGATTAAATTGGGAAGAGAACACAGATACTGGTAGACCATTCCATAAACGGGCAGTTTGGCAAAGGAATGAGTCATGAAAACGCCAAGTTCTCATAGTTTTGAGATCGACTGCAAAGGGATGAATGCGAGTCGTACTACGAGTTTCCCTTTCTGAAATGAGAGGGGGAGGGATTAATGAATGGAGCTCATTAGAACAAGCTCCGTGGTAATATCGATAAAAAAGGCTGAGCATTCCAACCTTTCTTCTGTGCTGGAGTGGCTGCAGATCGGATGTCAGAGAAGGATCATTGATCAATCTCACTGACCTCCTTTGCACAGAATCAAGTTGGTCACTCAACTTCTTGGACATACCACACCAGAGATGGCTGCCATATTCGATAATGGGGCGGATTTGGGATTTATACAGAGTCAATAATAGGGCTGAAGTAAAAAACCTACGGGCTCTGTATAATATGCCGAGTCGCCGGAAAGCGGAAGTTGTGCGAGATTCAATAGCATCATGGTATTTTAACTCTGATGACAGAGAAACACCAAGAAGATTGAAGTGTTCATGGTTAGAGAGGGAGACATTGTCGAAAGTTGGGAGATAGTTGTTTGGAATCCTCTTTAAGGATATCAGACGTGTAAGTTATCTATAATAATCTATAATCTAAGTTGCAAGGATATATTAACATTCATATAAGAAGTTAAGAAGTATGATTGGGAAAAAACGAAGTGACAGGGTGAGGAATGATTTTGTAAGAGAAGAATGTGGTGTAAGGGAAAGTGTGAAAGTGAAGATTAAAAGAAGTATGTTAAGATGGTTCGGGCACTTGGAGAGAATGAGTGATGAAAGATTGACGAAGAAAGTGTATGTTGCTAGAATAGATGGATGTCGTGGTAGAGGAAGACCGAGAAAAGTATGGAAGGATCAAATCTCTGAAATAGCGAATGAATGGGATATCCAGAGTCATAATAAAAGGAGGACTTGTATGAAAAAGGTTATGACTCTGGATGAAATGAAAGAAGTATGCAAGGACAGGAAGAAGTGGCGGCTAATCTGCAATGCTGATTTTTAATGTTGGTTTATTGGCTTGCTACATTTTTTGCATAAGACATTTCTTTTTTTTTTACTTTTTTTGTATAGATTTATTTTTAAGGTTTTGTTGTTTTCTTATACTTAAATGTTATTTTTTACTCGTATTCCTTGACTTATAGGTTGGTATGAGGCTGACCACCCATACTGTAAAAAATGGTTCACTTTGCCAATGTCACCCCTGTTTCAGGGAATGTCGGCAAGAGTTGTTGGATTTTATTTGTAAGTACATAATCAGCATTTGTAAGCGCGAACTACACGTGTTTGTTTGTGGGCATACATCTGAGAGCTTTGAATGAATATATCCTTGCAACTTAGATTATAGATTATTATTATAGATATCAAATGCATGCTCACAAACAAACACGTGTAGTTCGCGCTTACAAATGCTGAATGTGTACTCGCATATTAAAACCAAACCTCAAATGAACATAACCCTGCAGCTTTTGCCAACCTTCCCTGCAACAGGGAACGTGCCTGAAACAGGGAACTGAAATTGGCAAAGTGACCATTTTTTACAGTATGGACGTTCAGCCTGATAACAACCTCATAGGGTTAGAAATATTTAGAGGGTTAGAAATATTTATCAGTTTTTTAAAACATTCAGCTGAAGTAACTTTTTTATGCACGCCCTCATCTCCAAATTACATTTTGATACAAACTGTCGTTTACCATGGGCGATTTTCAGTGCCAATTTTTAAGTTTATAAAATCCAACTCAGTATTGTTTAATTCTGTTTGAAACTCGCATTTTTTTGGTAACTGGGGACCGAATTTTAATTATTTTCCTTGACATTTATTATGCAGAATCAATTCTGCATGCTTTGAATAAAATTAAATTTTTTAGGACTATACAGCTTTATTACCTATAAGCCATTCAAATACATTAAACAAAGGATCACTACCCCAAGTATAAAGCATTATATCAAAGTTAAGCAGTAGCGTCTATCTAGTTAGCGCCTTAAGTTTTCGCACATTTTTGGTAAATTGCCATCGGTGAATTTAAACGTGAAGTTATACAACTTTGTCCCACGAAGCACCCACCAAATCTACACTGAGTATACCATCTGTGGACTAAAACATATTTTAGCAAAGATAAACATTAAACATCTGAAGAATGAAAAAAAAACGGATTTTACTGACCATGCAGAAAAGAAGAACGATTTTCTCTACGTTTTGTCGGAGTCATATCCGACGTCCTCAGGAGACGTGTGTCCTCTATAAGGAGGAACCATGACCTGTTGAATTATTGTTGTTAGATCGAGGCCGAAGGTTGTAGGTATTTTTAGTAACCTTCGGCGATACATCCATAGATGTCGCTCTAGCTCCAGTTGTACATAAGGATGATATTATGTAAACGCAACGCAAACTAAGCCACACATATAGTGTAACTTCTTGCCTGCGTTATCCCCGAAGGGGTCGCATGTGGCGCTTCGGGACCTATTTATTTTTACAGGTAAGGGGGCCGGCCTTACGCCAACCACTTCAGTGAAGTGGGGGGATGTCTTCTTGTGAAATCGTCCGGTTAATGAATGGGTGGATCATTGAAGTTAGTACTGGCCTCCATATACTGGAAAGCTTGTAGCTATCATCTCTGTTGAAGTTGGGGTGCCTGTGTATTTCGATTGCTTCCTTCACAAGTCGGGGGATGAGAAATCTTTCTTTAGATAGAATCTTTGTTTTACCTTCTGTACAACTGGAGCTAGAGCGACATCTATGGATGTATCTCCGAAGGTTACTAAAAATACCTACAACCTTCGGCCTCGATCTAACAACAATAATTCAACAATTCGGGGTTCCTCTTTATAGAGGACACACGTCTCCTGAGGACGTCGGATATGACTCCGACGAAACGTAGAGAAAATCGTTCTTCTCTTTTGCACGGTCAGTAAAATGCGTTTTCCATTCTTTAAAATGTCTAAAGACCGTAATCATAATTTAAAATCTTTAATTAAACATCTGTTTCATTTTACTAACGAAAATGGTCATTAGTAAGAAAGAGAACAAAGAACTTCACAGTTGCATTTCCATGTGTACAAAAAAAAACTCGGGTGAATTAAAAAAAAATCCTAGAAAGTTGGATCTATTGCAAATAATAATGGCTGCCACAGCTAGAATTGACAGATAACATGCGTTATAAATCTTGTGATCGCTAAAATTTGATGAATTTTAAAGGAAAAAGGCATTATTTTAAGATATTATAGCATGTGTGATAATTGAGTGTCGAAACACAAAATGGATTTGGACAAAATGGCCTTATTTCGTATGACTACACCACTGCAACGTTTGACAGGACTGAAACAAATGTGGGCTATAGTACCTATGTATCAAAGCAGTAAGTTAGTTTCTGCTCCTCTATGGAGTATACACTTAGTATTGTAAAGGTTAGCAAGCATGGAAGTTAGAAGGAGAAATTTATAATCAAATACCACGCGATCCACTGAATAATTAAAATTTTATTTAACATTTGGGGAAATCATTTAATTGTCTTGGAATTTAAATTCCAAACAAAGAAGTATTCGTTCGAAGAATCTGATGACCCCATTTCTTTCGATCCTGGCATATTTTTTTCAATTTATTTAGGTTTTTTTATTTGTAATCTTCTAGATTTCTACACAATAATGTTGCTAGCTACACCTACACAAAAAATGTTGATCTATAAAATAACTACTCGCGGCAATTACTCCACTTCATCCTTTCGACCATAATAATAAAGCCATCAATGGCTTGGCTCCACCTTATCTGACTGACATGATTTCGCCTGTTGAGATGGGTGTGAGGAGGCAGACACTCAGATCCGCGGGCGATGGTGCAATCAATTTGGTTCAGCCGCACCGTCAGATCCGTACAAATTTTGGAGACCGTGCTTTCCGTGTTGCGGGTCCGGTGGAGTGGAACAGACTGCCACCCGGAGTGAAGAACTCCGAATCTATGGGTATATTTTGCGGAGCTCTCAAGACGCATCTTTTCAAAAAGTCTTATCCGTGATCGGAGAGGGCCCTTGAGGTGTGACACACACAAAAACGGCGCTCTCTTATCATGTGTAATTTAAAACAAATAAGCCTGACATATATATATATATAACTTCGAAAAAAAAACTTTTTTTTATACGCAGCAGTTAAACAAAAACTACATTTTTTTAAAGGACTATTTATAAAAATGTTTGTGTTTTTTTTTATGGGAGCTGTGAGTTTTTCGTGAAAATATGTTTTAGTGGTTATGGCGGCGAGGAGTGTTGCCGCCGTTATGCCGTTATGGCGTTGTAGCGTTATGCCCGGGAAAGTCCTTAACCGCTAAGTATGCGTATGTGCCTACATACATAGGACTGTGCCGGGCAAGGACGTACCCATTGACAATTTACAATTTATTTCACAATTTGACAGTCACTGGTTATATCGCACGCTTAATAATAAAGAGCAATAACTCGAAAATTCGGAAAATCGAGATTATGTAATAAAACGCAAGAGCAATGCGAGAAGAATAGGTAGAATGCGACAGCCGTTCAATTTGGACGAATATGACCGAGATAAAACATCGGACGCCTTTTTCATCCCATACAAGTTGTACTGGTTGCCTGAACTTCAAACGTGATTTCCCAACATTCTTGGTTTTTGAGTTATTGCTCTTTATTATTAAACGTGCGATATGTGTTGCTAAGCGCATTGTTCGCTTGCGACTTCTGCTGTCCTATAATTTTGACCTCTTATATAGTAAACTGGAGAGTATTTCTCGCAATTTTCTGGACTATTCCACCACCAGAACATTTACGCACACACAATTACTAGAATGTCATTCCAAGGCACGAATACTCCTAGATGTATTACAACTTACAAGCTTAAGTGTGTGTAATCATTTTGGTCTTCTTCTTCATCATCTTCATCATCATACTTCACGCTGAAGAAGCCCATCGTAGAAATGGGCGAAACGTCCGGAAGCTCCAGCTCCTACAGACCACGGCAACAGATCCCGGAAATCATCACTCCAGCAACACATAAGTTTATAAATTAGTTACGTCCATGGTGGGAGGTGTTAGTGTCTGCGGTTGGAGCGCATTCATAAAGGGGGGAATGCCAAACGCCTCTGTGCCGCAAGTGCAAAGCACTACTGAAACATTTCACCAAGAAGTGTATACAAACCTAAATCGCTCAACAGAGACGCTTTTTGAGTTTAGATACATTTTTATTTGAACGCTATGGTTAAGTTTAGACGTATAATTTTATGCTCGCGGTCTGCGGCATTTGAATTTTTCACAGCCATTGAAATAATGAAAAGAAATGAAAAGCGGCAGCCGGGGGGAAGAGATTAAAGGAAGGCATTCATAGGCAGGAGGAATGTGCGAGCGTGTGAACTAAATACCACAGGGCTGCTTATAATACCTACGGATTTAATATCAAATACACAGAATATGTACGTGAGCAATAATGGCTATTAAAAGTATATAAATATACGCGCAATAAAAAATCCTTAGCTCCGTGCACCCTTTGAAAACGGAGCCGGCGGGTGAGAGATTGCACTTGTGGAATCTGGAGCGACCTGTAAACTTTGTGCAGCCAGGCGAGAGCCTCCCACCTGGACGGGATCTTGAGTGGCCTGTGTGGAGAGCACTCAACAGGCTGAGAACGGGTGTTGGCAGAGCTCGCTGTAACATGAGGGCCTGGGGAATTCTTCATCAAGATGACACCACGCTCTGTGAATGCGGAGCCCAACAGTCAATGGATCATCTTCGGATCTGCCCGGCCTGCTCAACAAGCTGCTCCCTGGCCGACCTAATGGAGAGTAATAGTGAAGCAGTGGATGTTGCCCGACACTGGGCAAGAGTAGTTTAGTGTCTGACACGAAGAAGAAAGTATATAAAACATTTAGAGGGTAAAGAAAAACATTGCCGTTTAACCCTTCAATTGCGGGTGACCCACATAGGCGTCAACTGTAAACTTGCATACAGTGCGGCTGTCAATCATAGACGTCATTTAACTTTGAACTTATCCCTGACATCTAATCTAATCTGAGCTGCAAAGATATATATCATATAAGATTTATATTAAATGCATTCCCACAAGCAGACATGTATAATTTCGCGCTAACACATGCCGCATGTGGACCTACAATATAAAAACCCAATCTCAAATGAACATAAGCCCTGCAACTCTTGCCGTCCTTCCCTGAAATAAGGGTGACATTGGCAAAGTGAACCATTTTTTACAGTATGGGTGGTCAGCCGCATACCAACCTATAAGTCAAGGAACATTGTTCAATAATTCAAAAGTCTGCAAGTTGAAATATGTGCTACACCCCTGTGATGTGGGAATGAACAGGGGTGACATTAGCGACGTGATCTATTATTTTAAAGTCCAGATATTCTCTCCCTGATAAATATTAACGTACCTGTCAAACCACTTAGAAATCCCTGTCCAATAAACTTACCTTTTTCCCACACTTACTATAGACAAAATGCATTTCTGTGGCGTGCAAGTGACAGTTTTAATCATAACGCAGATCATTTTGATTTTGACCTCTTCAATTCTAAACGAACGTTGGCAAGACAGCGGATGACTCAGAACTTTTTTGTATCCTACGTTGTATCTCTCATTATTATTTTTACTTTATTTTTTTTATTGTCTTTAAACTTTGTTTAATTATGTCTCCCATTACTATTTTTAGTTTATATTATCTTTTTATTGTTTTTTTTAAATTTTGTATAATCTCTTCTAATACTCTTCTCCTTTGTTTAATTTAAATTGTCTTTGTACGTGAGGACCTGTAATTGGCTTCTTGTGTCTACTGTTGCTTTTAATCCTGTTTTTTTAACGCTGTTGGTCTTCCTAATAAATAATAATAAAAAAGTATGGGTCAACTTCATACTTACCTATAAGTCAAGAATTCAACATCGACTTCCTTGACTTATAGGTTGGTATGAGGTTGACCACCCATACTGTAAAAAAAATGGTTCACTTTGCCAATGTCACCCCTGTTTCAGGGAATGTCGGCAAGAGTTTCAGGGCTTATGTTCATTTGAGGTTTGGATTTTATTTGTAAGTACACAATCAGCATTTGTAAGCGCGAACTACACGTGTTTGTTTGTGGGCATACATCTGAGAGCTTTGAATGAATATATCCTTGCAACTTAGATTAAAGATAGATTATAGATTGTAGACATGAAAATTATGTCTGTCTTTCTTTGGTAGGGATAAACCCCAGCCCTTTGGCATTTCACGCAAGCATTCTACCAGCTGAGCCGTTGACCAGACTGGAATGACGTTTAAATCCAATTTATAACGACAAAGGGAGGTGGCCTAAAAGGATAATCCAATGACGATTAGCGAACCAGAATGCTCAAGTGGGAAGACCTTCATAGAGACCCAAACTGAAGTGGCTGGACAACATCAAGGAAACTGTGGGCCGGAGATAGCAAAGCAGTCTATAGAGAGACACGAAGAAGATTGGAGGAGGCCTACGTCTAGGAGTGAACTGAGGAAGTCTGATAAAGAAGAAGAAGAACTCCAATTTTGAATCGTATTGTTATGATTTTATTTGGGTTCTTATAATCAAACTGCAATTTATTTATTTATCAAATTGTATTTTACACAATGTACTGATCACTTATTCTAGCTCCTGTAACTGTAACTCTGTCGCCATTCCGCTAGGAGTGGCCAGAGCCTCTGCAGAGTTACCTCCATTTTTTTCCTATCCTGACATACCTCTTTCAATTCATTCATATCCATCACCTTTTTCATGTATTTTCTTCTTTTACGCCAAACGCAACGCAACTAAGCTACACATATAGTGTAACTTATTGCCGCGTTATCTCCGAAGGGGTCGTATGTGGCGAGTTGAACCTATTTATTTTTACAGGTAAGGGGGGCGGCCTTACGCCAACCACTTCAGTTGAAGTGGGGGTTTTCCAGCTCCCGAGTGGGCTGGTACTCATTTATTGTGAAGGCTGAGTAAACCTTGCCGATATTTTATTATGGGGTTTGAAATCTATAATCTATAATCTATAATCTAAGTTGCAAAGATATATTCATTTAAAGCTCTCAGATGTATGCCCACAAACCAACAAGTGTAGTTCGCGCTTACAAATGCTGAATGTGTACTTACAAATAAAATCCAAACCTCAAATGAACATAAGCCCCACAACTTTTGCCGACCTTCCCTGAAACAGGGGTGACATTGGCAAAGTGAACCATTTTTTACAGTATGGGTGGTCAGCCTCATACCAACCTATAAGTCAAGGTCAATAAACACCGAAATAGGAAATCATTTCTGACACCCTCCTCGGTGGGATTCGAACCCGAGCTAACGGTGTAGAATGCAAGCACTCTACCAACTGAGCTATCGATCGGAGGCCCTTTTTGTATATCTCATTCTTTCACAATCTCCTCAATCTGTTCACTTCATACTTTTCTCGGTCGTCCCTTCCCTCTTTTTCCTTTCACACTTTCTTAGTGTTTTCCAGCTTATCGAATTCACGGCTCAATGTTTCAATCGACTCTGGTTCCGACACAATTGCGGTTCAAATATATACCACTCATATGGACGCCTCTCGCGCAGTCCAGACCCTTCCATAGTGAACCGCTTCACACACATCTACAGCGTTCGACACTATTATAGTTACACACTAACAAACTACGTGTCAAGTCACATGTACACGCACAAACTCACAGTAGACTATACTAGAGGCGGACACACACACACACACAAGCAAACCCCACCAACTCTAACGTTCTTAACAGTATTTATTTGGATACAAACAGTTTCAGAAGTTGTTACTTTCTGTTTGGCTTTCAAAACTTTAATTAAAAACGGGGTGGATTTGGTAAAAAGTTTTTCGTTTTAAAAAGCCATAAGTAATTAGGTTGTGCATTCTAAATAAACATTTTTGCAGCCAACTTTGACCTTTGGTTTGCATTCACTCGAATTTCCCTTCGTTCTACTTTTCCAACAACTTTATCAATTGTATGTTACATGAAAAAACAACAACATTTATTAAGTACATCTTTGCATGCACTGCAGATGTAATGACGTTTTGGTGCAATGAATTTAAAAATGTGCAATAAATTTGATTATGAAGGTAATTAAAAATATTGTTACCCTAAATGAAATGAAATGAAACTGCTGCAGGGACAGGTCTCGGATCCCTTTGAGATCAGTTCAGGCCTAAAGCAGGGTGACGCCCTTTCTCCATTGCTCTTCAACCTAGCCTTAGAAAAGGTTGTGAGAGAAACCAAACCTGTGTATGGTGGAATCACCATAGGAAGTACCATTAGGCTGCTGGGATATGCGGATGATGTGGTGCTTCTGGGAGAGAACGCTGCACAGCTCCGGGCGCTCTTCTTACCAATGGAGAGAATGGCAAGGAGGATAGGATTGAGAATTAATGAGGGGAAAACTGAATACTTGCCTGTGGCGCGGCGGGATATTCAAGAAGATTTGAATGTAGATAATTACAAGTTTAAGAACTGCAATTCATTCAAATACTTGGGTACCCTTATAAATGACAAAAATATCCTATCCTCAGAATTACATGCCCGAATTCACTCCGGCAATAATGCTTTTTTTGGCCTTAGAGGGCTATTGTGCTCAAAATGGCTATCCCGCTCCACAAAATTCAAGATTTACACTTCCATTGTTCGGCCAGTTGTGTTGTACGGATGCGAAGCCTGGAGTCTGACTCAAAAACAAGAAAAATCTCTCCAGGTCTTTGAGAACAAAATCTTTGTCGCATTCTCGGACCTGTATTTGAAGATGACAGGTGGCGTATCCGGACCAACGCGGAGCTGATGTCCGTGTTTCAAGATGCTAACATAGTGTCGGTAATGAAATCAAGAAGACTCCAGTGGGCCGGACATGTAGCACGTGCAGAGGACTCCAGGATCATTAGAACTGTCTTGGATGGTGCCCCCTCAGGTGTTAGACCACTCGGACGTCCCAGGATGCGGTGGGCAGACAACATTGAAGCCGATGCCGAAATTCTGGGAGTGAGGGGACCATGGAGGGAAGCTGCACAAGACAGAGAGTCCTGGAGGATTGTGGTGCGGGAGGCCCTGAGCCTTCAAGGCTTATGAGCCGAAGAAAGTAAAGTAAGTAAGTAAATGAAATGAAAAAAGTATGCAAGAATCGAAGAAAATAGTCGTCGGTTTGCAATATTGTCAGCTAAGCTTTAAACAGCTTTAAGCGCTTAATGCCCTAAACCTGTCGCTTTTGTTTCTTGAATTTCATGGTCATAAGTAAAAAAGGGACAGTAATGAAAAAGAATCAGGAGTGTTGAAATAAAATGAAATGAAATGTACAATTTTTCTATAGCGCCTTTTCCTGACTATAGTCACCTCAAAGGCGCTTCGTGCTTGTGTTGATTAATATTATTTATCTAGATTATGAAGGTTAAAAAAATGTAGGTACAACTTTAACAATGTCACTATAAAACATTTTAACTTATTTAGGTTTTCAGCAGTAACTTTGTGAAAGTTCATCTTTACAATTGTTAAAAATGAAAAACTTTGTTATAATTCACTGTGTAAAGCTCACACAGTGAATTATAACAAAGTTTTTCATTTTTAACAATTATATAACATTTTTTTAAGCATTTTTATCGTTTATTCAGGTGTTATCTTTTGGATTTTTTCTTTTTAATTACAGAATTCTCACATAATTATCATACAGGTCGGGTTGATTGCGAAAATATTGTTAAAAATTGCTACAGACGTTAGTCATCTAGACTCTGTTACGTTTGTTAACCAAGATTCAATCAAATTAGGCATTTTGGCATTCGAGCTTAATATTTAATACAGGGTGAAAAGTCAGGAAAGAAGATAAATATTTTTGCAGTTAGGTTTATAATAATAAAGGGAATATTTTTTTAGCGCGCGCCATTTTTCCCATTTGTCAGAAATCACAACAATAACATTAAACAAAATGGCCACGTGTTTACCGTCCGTCACGTCGGATTTAATAATTTATGATTCGGCGTTTCGCGGACGATAAATATGCCAATATTTATGGACATCGCATCACAATTGTTGCTGCAGATGGCTGAATTTATATTTCATTGGCAGACGGTCGTAAAAGATGATGAAAAACCTTACAGCTATGGGTTTGCACATCGGGAACGAAGCAAAAGCAGCCCGCGTGATGTCATGTGATGTCTAAACGAAAATATCAAAGGTTTTTCTTTTATTTCGATCTTTGAAATGTTCGATGGGAACAACATGCTCCATTTAGATTTTGTTGACTAGGGCATTGCCATATTTTTCATGTCACGACAATCTTGTTGGTATTGACTACATATTTTAGTTTTACATTAAATGGTTTCGTGTAAGAATATTTAAATGACATGCATACAGACAGACAAACAGTTCACACCAACGCGCGTCCGCGAAGACAACGAAAACCGCCACAGCGATTTGAAAACTCGCCTTGAAGATGCTTTCTTCCCGTGAAAGCGAAACGTCGGCAGATGTGAGAGCTGCAAGTAGAACATAGTCAAGCCCGAAAGAACTCAAAAGTGATTTATTAAGTTTTAAACTTTATTTAATATTTCAGTCTATTCAGCATTTTTATTTTAATGGCGCAAACATAAAATGTCAAAGTAAAACATTTAATTCAATTTCTCAACTCGACCCTTCTCGACGTTTGTAAGTGTCTCTGTCAAACATCGCGGCCTTTTTCTTCCTTTCTCCTCCATCTTTCTCTTCTTCACCCATCTCTTTCCTCCATGCTTATTGCGCAGCAATTTTATCCTCAACTATTTTATCGTTTGCCTGCCTTTTTGGTTAAAGACGGGGAGATAAATTAAACATTGTCTCCAAGCAATGAAAAGCTTTCAACACTCGGAAGTTTTTCAGGGAAACTGTATTTTTTTTTTCATTTTAAGGCTTTTTAATATTCAATTAGAAATATCTGGATCGGGCACCATATATTTTTTGCATTGAGGTATGTAAGCCTGAATGTTTTTGTTGTTGTACCGGAAACGTCAACACCGAACCGTTTACAATCTATAATCAAAGTTGCAAAAGAAAATTCAAAGCTCATATCAAATGCATGCCCGCAAACAAACAATTCACACAAGTTCAAAATCAAAACCTTTCTTGACTTATACATAGGTTGGTATGAAGCTTACTACCCATTCTGTAAAAATGGTTCTCTTGCCAATGTCGCCCCTGTGTCAGGGTCGGCAAAAGTTGTAGGGTTTATGTTAATTTGAGGCTTAGCTTTTATTTTCAAGTACACATTCAGCATTTCTAAGCGCGAACTACACGTGTTGTGGGAATGCATTTGATATGAGCTTTAAATGTTAATATATCTTTGTAACTTAGATTTTAGATTATTATAGAGCATACAACATAAGCTCTGAAACTTTTGCCGATCTTGCCTGAACCAGGGGTGACGTGATGTGATTCTGAGAATCCTTTCGAATGTAATAGATAAATCAGTTGATTTGAAATTGCCCAGGTTTTGGAAGCTCAACCTACTGTCTTTATTGATGTCATGTTTTTCGGATTAAACAATTCAATTCTGACTAACCTGTACTGGTGTTTTGTCCCATGGTTGGTGTAAGGATGCCCCTTTTGTTATTTATTTTCACATTTCAATCGGAAAATAAGAATTTCACTTTACACGTCTTATTGATGAGAATACTCACACAAAAAAATACACTCACAGCTACTTTCATGGCGACTTGTTTATTACTAAAGTTTTGTGTCATTTTGTTGCCTCTACTGTAAAGTAGGTAGGGCTTGAATTTGTTATTAAAATATGTATCTACAAATTTCATCTAGGTAGGCGTCGATATTATAAGTCAAGTAGAATTATTACCTCCATGTATATGTAGGTACCTACGTTCGTGTATTAATTTATTGTATTATTAATTTTATATTATTTTATTCGAATTGAATGAATGAATGCTGAAAAATAATACAAGCAACAATTATAAGTACTAAAACGTAGTCCACGTGGAAGATTTTACTTCATTCTGTATCTAGATAGTGTTGTCCCCGAATAAGTCAACGTGGCTTGTGAAAACTGTTTATTTTGAAAGGTAAGGGAGCTCTCCTTACGCCAACTACTTTTGTTGAAGTGGTGGTTTTCCAGCTCTTCACAGGGCAAGATTTCATTTGTTGTGAAGGCTCAGTAAGATTTGCCGATATTTTAAGTGTCGGTTTAAAGATAATTTTGAAAACATAAATATTTTTTGCCATCCTTGGTGTTGGTGGATATCAAGCCCTAGCCTTCAGACATGGAAGGCAAGCATTTTATGTAGCCTGTTTAGCCATCCACCGGACCGGATGTTCATTATTTATATTGTTTTTTAATGACATAATAATTTTAGCATAATTAGCAACTGCAAAGCTATGAATACGAAATGTGAGAGTATTTTCTTTTTGCCGTTTCCACACCTACTGCAGTATGGTAAACGCTTTTGAGATGAATTTATAATTTTGAAGAGGCGCTTAGCACTAACGATCTGTAGTTTGTTTAACGTTTACACACACCCATCCTCTAAGACGAAAAGTGTCATGCAGAGTCAAACGACGACTTCTAAAGTCTCGCTCATTCTCAGTTCAAGTTTAACTTAAGTTCAATTAGAGAAAAACATATGTATTGTACTTTTAGTCGTGCGTGTATTCCTGAAAGAGTAGCGTATCCATATCTAATCTAATCTAAGCTGCAAAGATATGCAACATTAAGGATTCACATTTTATGAATTTTCACAAGCAGACACCAATAAGTTCGCGCTTAAACATGCCGCATGTGGATTTACAATATAAAAATCAGAATATCAAATGAACATACACCCTGCAACTCTTGTTGACCTTCGTTGAAACAGGGGTGACATTGGCAAGTGAACCATCTTCTACAGCATGGATGGGATGGTCACTCGCATACCAACCTATAAGTCAAGGAACTATCTAGCTACAAATTGAGCTGCGAAGATAAATTATGATGTAAGATTCATATTAAATGCATACTACACAAGCAGACACGAGTGAGTTAGCGCATGTGTATTTACAAAATAAAAACCCGATTTATGTCCCGCAACTCTTGTCACCCTTCGCCTAAACAGTAAAATAAAAATAAAACAGTTAAAAAAATGTATGTAGGGGAATTTGAATTAGTCAACCTCAACTCTCATTAGTGTCTATGGCCTTGTTGCATCTTTGCAAAGATAAGTTGCAAAGATATGTAACATTGGGGATTCACATTATATGCATTCTCACAAGCAGACACGTACAAGTTTGCGCTTTCACAAGCCGCATGTGAACCTACAAAATAAAAACCCAAATCTCAAATGCACATACACCCCACAAGCAACTCTTGCCGTCCTTCCCTGAAACAGGGGTGACATTGGCAAAGTGAACCATTTTTACAGCATGGGTGGTCAGCCGCATAGTACCTACTATCGGACATAGTAAAAGCGTCTACAAATTCGTACCCGTACTCTGAAGAATCATTTTATTTATTGCGGATTAAAATGTATTTATAGATGGATTAATGTTTGAGTGGTCTCTTGAGGCATGGACATTAAGCTGAATTCTACCCCCAGAATACTCCAAATACGTTTCATTGCGGCATTACAGTAACTAAGTTTATTTTTATAAACCCCTTCTACCAGCGTTTTAATTTTTTTTTAACTTAAATACCAATTATGTTATCAAAGATCGGCAATCACCTGTTTTCAATAATTTAGATAAGATGGTTTGGGCTTATGGAGAGAATGAATGAGGAAAGACTGACGAAGAAAGTATATGTTGGTAGAATAGATGGATGTCGTGGTAGAGGAAGACCGAGAAAGGTATGGATGGACCAAATATCCGAAATTGCGAATGAATGGAATATCCACAGTCATAATAAAAGAAGAGCCTGTATGAAGAAGGTTGTGACTCTGGAGGAAATGAAAGAAGTATCTAAGGACAGAAAGAAATGGCGGTTGATCTGTAATGTTGACGGCTAGGGTTTATTAAAGTGAAATTTGTTTTATGTTTTAGTTTTTGATGTACATAATAAATATTATTATTTATTGATTTAAAAAATGAAATTTTTCGTGTATTTTCCTTGACTTATAGGTTGGTATGCGGCTGACCACCCATGCTGTAGAAAATGGTTTACTCAAGTCAACAAAATACATTTTAAAAATTATATGGATAAACATTAAAAACAAATACAAAATTCTTATTTAAAATTAAAAAAAATTGAGAAACCCCAGCCCTAGCCGCCAACATTACAGATCAACCGCCATTTCTTTCTGTCCTTACATGCTTCTTTCATTTCATCCAGAGTCATAATCCATTATCAGTAATGTTAATAAGGTTGGTATGCGGCTGACCACCCATACTGTAAAAATGGTTCACTTTGCCAATTTCACCCCTGTCTCAGGGAATGACGGCAAGAGTTGTAGGGTGTGTGTGCATTTGAGATTTGGTTTTTATGTTGTAGGTTCACATGAGGCATGTGCAAGCGCGAACTTGTACCTTTCTGGTTGTGAGAATGCATGTAATGTGAATCTCCAATGTAACATACATATCTTTGCAACTTAGATTAGATTAGATCAGATTTTGCAGCTCTAAAAAGGATAAATAGGTCTTTAAATCATCGGCTTAGATTTGTAAGCGACGATGTGCATCGCCTTCTTGGAGTTCTTCTTCGCTTTTGTATTGTAAATTGTCAAAAACATTTAAAAGCTATTTAATGATTCTATTTCACCATTCAGAATAGACGCAGCTGGATAAGCGGATTTGAAATACTGAAAAATTGAAGAGACTTAATTTCCAGATATTTTTCCGCTCCGTAGTCTAGTGGTCTAGCTTCGGACTCGTGAATGGAAGGTTGTGGGTTCGAATCCCGGCGAAGCACAAAAAAATACCATTTATATGTTCAAATATGCTCTTCGCTCGATTGAAAAATTCAATGCTTTAACCAAAGACCGGTCACTTAAGGTCCATCCAGCCTTACAGCAACTGGGTCTTGATTAAGAAACAGCGACGACAAAGCTTGTAGAGGGCTCTTGAGGTTTGGTTCACACAAAAACAGCGCTCACCAAATAAATCATCCTAATATTATTATATATGGTAGATTTATCCCTAAATACTTCCGTAGGATAAACACAAACCTTTTTAGGGATTTCTGTTTCCCCAGAGAGTCTGAATGGAAAGTTACAGTTCGTCACCATTTTGTTGATACATATTCGCAAATGGCTGTGACGGGTCGCACCTCAAGGGACCTATCCAAAACAAACCCAGGCAGAGTTTCCACTCGGGGACACAGTATAGCCAATAGGAAACTCCGAGTATACAACCTGACGTTGAAGTTGAACCATGATGGTTTACCAAAAAATTTACGGGCGTTTTAGTTCCGGTCGACAGCTCAGTTGGTAGAGTTCTTGCATTCCATGCCGTGAGCTCGGGTTCGAATCCCGCCGAGGGTGTCAGAAATGATTTCCCGTTTAGGTGTTCATTTTAAACCTCAAAATAAAATACCGGCAAGGTTTACTCAGCCTTCACAAGAAATGAGTAGCAGCCTTTTCGGGAGCTGGGAAACCCGCACTTCAACTGAAGTGGGGGTTTCCCAGCCTGTTCAAAAGAAATAGGTTCAACTCGCCACATGCGATCCCTTCGGGGATAACGCGGCAAGAAGTTGCACTATATGTGTAGCTTAGTTGCGTTTGCGTTGCGTCTGGTTAACGTTTTGGTTGAGTGGAAACGCAAAGTTGTATACTTTAACGATTTTGACTAAAACGTAGAAAGCCATGTTTTTCTGCTTTTTTTTTATCAAAATGTATTCAATGCCTAACGAAAAGTTTTTCCTGTTGGAGTTCTTTTTTCCACTGAGACAGCTTCAACAGTTTTTTTTTTGGTTTTCATTTAAAATAACACTTTTCGGTCTAAATTTTTGAAGCCTTTTTAAGTATTTTATTTTATTTATTTAAAAAAAAAATAGATTTGTAAAGAGGAATGCAATTCACCAACCTATTCTGCCTGGCCAGAAACAGGTATTAATATCATCATTTAATAATTCGTTATTGTTTATTATTAACGAATTATTATATAATAATTACCCAATAACATCTGTTGAACCAGGGTCAAAGTTAAAGTCAAGTGACCCAAGCGGGGATCGAACCAACGTTGTTCCATTCGAAACACGCTAGAAAGATCAGCCCTCTTGGCCCACGCGGCTATAACCCCGACAACTGAGTATTTACAACTGAGAATTGTTTAACTGTATTTCATAGATTTTCTATCATTTATTGTATTGGGGGCGAGCATTTAATATGAACCTCAAATGTTAATATATCTTTCCAACTGAGATTTCAGTACCTAGATAATAGTACCATCTATAATCTATAAACTAAGTTGCAAGGATATCCTTGCAACTTAGTTTCATTTAAACTTCATTCAAAGCTCTCAGATGTATGCCCACAAACAAACACGTGTAGTTCGCGCTTACAAATGCTGATTGTGTACTTACAAATAAAATCCAAACCTCAAATGAACATAAGCCCTGCAACTCTTGCCGACATTCCCTGAAACAGGGGTGACATTGGCCAAGTGAACCATTTTTTACAGTATGGGTGGTCAGCCTCATAAAAACCTATAAGTCAAGGAACACGAGCAATAAATAAACATACTTTTAAAAAATGACTCATTTTGCCAATGCCCAACCCCTGTTTCAGGGAAAGTCGGCAAGAATTGCAGGGCTATGTTCATTCAAGATAGGGGTTTTTATATTGTAACTCCACATGCGGCATGTTTAAGCGCTCACTTATACGTATCTGCTTGTAGGAATGCATTTGATATGAGTTTTGAATGTTAATTTATCTTTGCAACTTAGATTATAGATGATTCGGTGGCAAACTCCTTCATTGTAAAGGAGATGGTAGCTCGTTAAAAAGAAATCCATCTTACGTCGTTCTTTTGTATCCATCCCTGTGAAGTCTCCTGATCGATCTTTGAAAGTCTTTATATATCTGTTCCTCTCATTCCTCCACTTCACTTCACATATCTATATCAGCCCTCGCACGGGTCACATTAAAGTTGGACGCATAAATGTACGGTCTAGAGCTCGCTTGCTCCAGCAGCCGCTCGGAACCTGAAGACGAGAGATCGTATTGTTGTGTTTTTAGGGTTCCAAAATCTTTAAATTAACAAAACTGGTCTTCTTTCATGGATATTTATTTTACTTACACTTAATTTTTTTTTAACAATTTTATTTATATCTACTTTTAACACTTTTACAATTCTTAAGCAACTCATATTTATTTCACAGATGATTAATCCGGTCGATAGCTCAGTTGGTAGAGTGCTTGCATTCTACCCCGTGAGCTCGGGTTCGAATCCCACCGAGGAGGGTGTCAGAAATGATTTCCTATTTCGGTGTGTATTTCAAACCCCATAATATAAATACCGGCGAGGTTTACTCAGCCTTCACAATAAATAAGTACCAGCCCCCTCGGGAGCTGGGAAGTTCCCACTTCAACTGAAGTGGTTGGCGTAAGGCCGGCCCCCTTACCTGTAAAAATAAATAGGTTCAACTCGCCACATGCGACCCCTTCGGGGATAACGCGGCAAGAAGTTACACTATATGTGTAGCTTAGTTGCGTTGCGTTTGCGTTGCGTTTTGCGTTCACTTACACTGTCTTTCTTGTTCACAATCAGAGCGATGTATATCAACTGACTGCCGCAAGTCACTTGCAGCTTTTTTATACTCCCGTGTAGAAGTCGCTGAAGTCAATTTTCTGGACCTTTCTCGAACGCTCCGAAAGCTCCGAGTACATAACGATTATGATTTCTAGTTACTTCGAGTACATAATTTAGATGATTTTTTTCTTAACCTATGTACCTATAATAATAATTATTCTTCTTTCCCTTTCCCTTATCCCATCATTTGGGGTCGGCCCTCCTTGTTCGAAGACGCCGAACTTTTCTATCCTGGCTCATCTCCTCTGTCAGGTTTCCCTTTTGCATTTCTTTTTCAATATTGGCCCGCCATGTTGCCATTGGGCGGCCTCTGCCTCTTGGTCCTGTGGGAATGCTGAGGGCTTTTTGGACAATATGTTCATTGTCTCTTCGCATCACATGGCCCAACCACCGGAATTGGGATTCTCTAATCCTGTCTGGTATCTGCCCCTCACGTATTCGTTCCTTATGTGGTCTAGCCCAGTGACGCCTCCAGCCTACCTCAGCATTCTCATCTCGGCAGCATGGACTTGCCGTTCATGGACGATTTTGCAAGTCCAGCACTCTGCTCCATATAGGATGGCAAACCTATAATAATTATTCCTACTTACTATATTAGCTTTACACTCTTATCAGCTACAAAGGATGTACCTACCTACCTAAGTATTTATATCTAATCTAATCTAATCTAATCTAAGCTGCAAAGATATATATCATTTAAGTTTTATATTAAATGCATTCCCACAAGCAGATATGTATAATTTCGCGCTAACACATGCCGCATGTGGACCTACAATATAAAAACCCAATCTCAAATGAACATAAGCCTTGCAACTCTTGCCGTCCTTCCCTGAAACAGAGGTGACATTGGCAAAGTGAACCAATTTTTACATTATGGGTGGTCAGCCGCATAACAACCTTTAAGTCAAGGAACATACATGACAAATTACACTTTTAAAAACAATAAATCACAATATATACATATGAATCTGATATTTACATAACAGTATGGATGGCCGTACTTTGCCCATCACTGGTATATACTATAGAGAGTGGAGGCGCATTGCATTCTACGCGGCGATATTGAAATACCAAACCACCATCACGGTTATTAAGTCTATTTGCAAGGAATTGCGATAATTTTTTAGTTCCTCCCAGCTTGTAATAACGAAAATCCGTTTTCGTTTTATTCATTTGGTGAAGAAGAATGCAATTCACAAGCTTTTGCCATCATGGCCTCCTTACCTGTAAAGATAAATATTTTCCACGCGGCACTCGGGTCTAAGGTCCGGTCGACAGCTCAGTTGGTAGAATGCTTGCATTCTATACTGAGAGCAAGGGTCCCATTCCCACCGAGGGTGACAGATATGATTTTCCGTTTCGGTGTTTATTTCAAACCCAAAATAAATACCGGCAAGATGTACTCAGCCTTCACAAGAAATGAGAACCAGCCTCCTCGTGAGCAGGGAAACTCCCAGTTCAACTGAAAGTGGCTGGTGTAAGGGGTTCCCTAACCCGTAAAAATAAATAAGTCCTAAATCGCCACATGCGACCCCTTGCGGGCATAACGCAGGCAAGAAGTTACACTATATGTGTAGCTTAGTTACGTTACGTTTTGCGTTGCGTTTTACTCGGGACAACGTGGTTTAAAGTTGCTCTATATGTGCGGCTTGGTTAATTTTTTTACGCGTAGTCTGCTCAACATCCCGAGGCATGTACGTATTTCTTGAGAAGCGGGTGGAGTCTTTGGCCGCTCGCACAAAGGCAGTCAGCTGCCGGCACTGTCACTGGTCTGAAGTCTGAACTCCTTTATAGTCCACCAGTTCCATTGAGTAATAACATAGAGGAGCAGAAACTAACTTACTGCATTGATACATACTATCTAACACTTTAGTCTCAGTCCTGTCAAACGCTGCAGTTGTGTTGTCATACAAAACATGTTTTTACGTGTCAAATTTTACGTTTTCTTGTTTTCTCCATTTTGTGTTTTGACACCCAATTACAACACATGCCATAATGTCTTAAAATATTGATTTTTTCCTTTTAAATTCGTAAATTTTATCGATCACAAGATTTAAACAGCATGCGTCTGTGTTCGGACTGCTCCGGGCATAGTACGCACGCGGCAATGCTGCCACCTTTCTAGAAATATTTTGACATTCGCCCTAGTTTTTTTGTAGACATGGAAATGCAACTGTGAAGTTTTTGTTCTCTTTCTTACTTATGACCATTTTCGTAAGTAGGTTGAAACAGATATATGTATATATTGTCAGTGAGTCTACAGCGGCAGATATCCTTAACTGAGAAGACATTCTAAATCAAGCTAGTGTACAAAAGACTCGGTATATCAGATCCAAGGCAAGAGAAGCGAACGAACGAAGTATAGAGTTTTTACAATTAAGTTCCCAAGGAAGCTTCTAATCTAATAATCTAATCTAATCTAAGTTGCAAAGATATGTAACATTAAGGGTTCACATTATGTGCATTTTCACAAGCAGACACGTATAAGTTTGCGCTTAAACATGCCGCGTGTGTACTTACAATATAAAAACCCAAAACTCAAATAAACACAACCTCTAAAATTTTTGCCGACCTTCCATGAAACAGGGCTGTCATTTGCAAAGTGCATCACTTTTTACAGTCAGGCTAATTTATTAACCTTATAGTTAAGGTACAAAAATAAGTAAAGATATAAAATAAACCGTAAATGAAAAACAAAATCTAGAACATATCTACAATCTTAATCTAAATCTAAATCTAAATCTAAGCTGCAAGGATATGTATCATCTGAGATTCATATCAAACGCATTCCCACAAGCAGACACGTATAATTTCGCGCTCACACATGCCGCATGTGGACCTGCAATATAAAAACCCAATATTCAAATGGACATAAGCCCTGCAACTCTTGCCGACCTTCCCTGAAATAGGGGTGACATTGGCAAAGTGAACCATTTTTTACAGTATGGGTGGTCAGCCTCATACCAACCTAAAAGTCAAGGAATATAAGCAATTAATTACATTTGAGTAAAACAAAAAAAACAAATAGTCACTGAACAATTAAACAATAAATCAATAAATATGAACATTTACAATTTAATAGCCTAAAGGCCTGTTGCACCAAACTCCAATCAAACAAAAATCTAAATTATGTGTGATTTCTCCCATCAAATAAAAAATCTGCTGATGTACATCATCTTTCCTGTTCCAATTCGATCTTATTATTACCCACTTCCGAGAAATATTTAAACGAGGTCCTTACTAGAATTAAGCAATCAAATTTGATGTGTCAATCAAATATTGATTGGAGGTTGGTGCAACAGACCCTTAGCCGCCATTCGCCAACATTACAGATCAACCGCCATTTTATCACATAGAAATAACGTTTAACGGCCAAAGAAGCATATAGTGAGTCAGGGTAGCTCTTATTCCGCCCTCGCAGACATATTTAGCTCCGAGGAAGCAGCGGGGGCTCCTATAAATATCCTGCCACCTTTATTGTCGTAGACAGCCAAGCCAGCCACGTACAAACTCGTGTCTATGCAGGTACATGGAGGAACATTAGTAAAGACAGACACTTAAAATGGTGCTATGTCTTGTTGCCCCAAAATTAGAACAGTGATGATCTTAGAGCCAGACTGTTGTAAGAAAATCTAGTTTATCAGATATTTTCTAGAACAATGGTTCCCAACTTGGGTTCGGTTTGGGCTCTAAGGGGGAAGGTGATTCTACTTCCTCCCGATTTAGGTATACGGGGACGGTGCACTTATCTATTTATTCATAATGAATAGGATATTTTTTGACTCGGCATGATTTGTAATGTTGGTTTATTAGTTTGCTACATTTTTTGCATAAGAAATTTTTGACTTTTTTTTGTATAGATTTATTTTTAAGGTTTTGTTGTTACTTAAATGTTATTTATTACTCGTATTCCTTGACTTATAGGTTGATATGAGGTTGACCACCCATACTGTAAAAAATGGTTCACTTTACCAATGTCACCCCTGTTTCAGGGAATGTCGGCAAGAGTTGCAGGGCTTATGTTCATTTGAGGTTTGGATTTTATTTGTAAGTACACAATCAGCATTTGTAAGCGCGAACTACACGTGTTTGTTTGTGGGCATACATCTGAGAGCTTTGAATGAATATATCCTTGCAACTTAGATTATAGATTATAGCATCACCGCAAATATGTCATTGCGTGTGAAATCCGTATTACCAGGTGCTGTCAACACAACAGCATTGTACGGTTGTTTTTGCAAAAGTTAGAAGGAAAAGTGTGTTTTAGGGGTGTTTGACCAACTTTTTTTACAGTGACTCGAAGTCTCCTGTTATCTTGTCGGTGCAAGGAAGGGTATTTTATTGAAATATCATATATTTAGACCTACCAATAGTTTAGTACTTAAGAAAACTGGATAAGATGGTGATGAGGATGAGGACTTAACTAAAGTAAACTGCTAGGTACGAGTATAGAATAGTCCCACAGGCACAAGTTCTCATAGTTCAATAAAACTTCCTATCTACCTGGCGGCTGCCTGGAGGACTTAAGTATGTAGCAGCAACCAGTAGCGGACCAAGTAAACCTTGAGATCGAGCCCTTGCTCTCGGCATTGAATGCAAGCATTCTACCAATTGAGCTATCGACCTTTTTACGAGCTTGGTCGTCGTCGCTACAAAGTGACAATTCTCAAGCAAGACCCAGCTGCTGTAAGGCTGGATGGACCTTGGTGACCGGCCATTGGTAAAGGTGTATGAATTTCTCAACCCAGCGAAGAGCAAATTTGAAAATATAAATGTTATATTTTTTGTGCTCCGCCGGTATTCGAACCCACAACCCTCCATTCCGAGTCCGAAGTGTTATCACTGAACTTTATGCTTCTTAGAAATTCACTTTTAATACAATTTAAAAAATATATTTACTTACGATTAATTTTTGTATTAATGTTTAAGCAATAGGCTGTTAGAAATGTTAGAACCGCCTCTGCGCATGACACTATTGCAGGGCGAAAGCGCTGCTCATAAATCGTGTCAGGAAAGCCGTTTCCTGGGACGTGGACTGTGGAACTGCAGGCACGCGCATGCCCAGGTAGGGCACTGCCTTGATGCTCCTATAGCGGAAGCCGTCCCTGACACTGCTTTATGCATTTCAGTTTCTGGTGCACGCGATAATGACTGAACAGTGAAGGAGTTTTTCGTTTATATTCGTTGTTCGAGGTCCACAGTCTAATGTTTAACGTATCTATAATGTAAGTTGCAAAAAATTATTACATTTAGGGCCTGTTGCACCAAACTCCAATCAGACGAAAATCAAAATTAAGTGTGATTTCTCCCTTTCAAATCAAACAATTGATTGGATATACGTAAGTCAGCTGATGTGAATCATATTTCCTGTTCAAATTCCTTCACATTTTTACCAACTTTCGAGAAATATTTAACCGAGGTCCTTACCAGAACTAAGCATTCGAATTTGATGTTTCAATCAAATATTGATTGGAGGTTGGTGCAACAGGCCCTTAACATTTATATTAAATGTATTCACATAAGCAGACACGTGAAAGTCCGCGCTTACAAACGGTAGGTAAGAATTATCGTGGTGATGAGACTTGAAGCTTTCAACGCAGACAAAATAATTAATGAACTTTTTTTCTTTGTTGACAGAAAATCTTCCGTGGAACCAACAAATAATGAAACAGAAGTAAACAAGACAAACAAGCAAAGGAAGAGATTTACCAAGAAGTGGAAGACTCCAAAGGTGAAGTTGGGTCTCGTGCCAAACAGTCGTCTTTATCGACCTCGAATAGCAGCAGCTCCTGCATATTTTTCCGACACCAAATTTAGATATAGCAGCAGAAAGAACTTTTCCACTCACATTCCGAGGATCCCCTGGCCTCACAACCTGAAGACAACCACGGATATCAAATATACGCGCAGGACTTATACGTGCTTCGATACACAGTCCAAATCATCTAAAAGTTCATCTTGCAAGTACCAAGGTGGTTCAGCACTTGTTGGAGGGTACAACATTGAAGATTTGACCAGAGAAAAGTTGATAGCATCAGTGCTACCGGGCGTGGCTAATTTCACAACCCTCTCGGCCAAAGAGATCATAGAGACGCTGACGTCACAGATCAAGGACTTCAAAGTGACGGACGTCGAACCAAAGTATACGCCGTCTCAAACCAAATCTCTACCCGACAAAAGGGGTGTTAGGGAACCGCTGCCTAGAGTTAACAATCCTTTAACGCACCGTGGAACCCTGCAACAGAGTTCAGAAAGGAAAAAAGTGGTAGCAAAGAATTTAGGCACCAATAATGCCTATGCTGCATTGAAGAAAGGAGAAAAAGTTATAGTGCCGTCTACAAAGGTTTCTAAAAGTTTGATCACAGCAAAAAATAGTTTGGCTCCATTGAATAAAGCTGTGTTGACTAAAAAGCCTAGTAATACACTTCTCAATAAACCTGGAGGTAATTTAATTGACAAATCGAAAGCAAGTTGCTCGTTTACTTTAAGGGATAAAGCTGATAGTCTTCCTCCTGTGGTAGTTAAGTCTTTAAACAACGCGGAGAAACAGAATTTCGGTTTTGCTTTCAATGTCAAATCTTTGAAGACTCTCCGACAAGACGAGCTTTCTCCTCAGAAGCGAGTTTTGGATATTAGGATACCATCAGTTCCAGTGACAACTGAAAGTGAGGTGTCGTTTAAAGACGACGAAATTGAAGGACAGAAAACAGTGCAAGATACAAACAACAACGAGGAAGCTGATGGGCAAGGAAATAAAATAGTTAAAGAGAAACATACGGAAGTTTTGGATTCTAAAGATAAACTGGGGCAAGTGGATACCAAAAAAGTGCAGACTTGTAATAAATGCGCACCAAAGAAACCGATTAAACCACACTATAGTAGACCCATAAAAAGAGAGATCAAACCGGAGTCTGTTACGAATCCGTTTGAAAAGTTGTACTTCTACCGTTCACCTGAACCATCTTTGCCCGAAAATACTGTTCAAAAGGGAAAAGATAGTACGGTGGATGTGAATAAAAATCATGTGCAATCGTACAGTGTGAGTCCGCAAAGTAACACTACAAACAGGATAAACTTGCCTTACTATTATACAACTAAGAAGTATTCACCGTGGAATGTGACGTTCAGCAGTAGCAACTATTACTTTCGTTAGGAACACTTTGGAGGAAACAAATTTGAGTTTTTGATGTGAAGATGCAGTTCATTGTCATCATTGATGTGCTTTTTTTGTGAATCAAGACGGTAGATCAATACTCATACAACTAAACCAGTGGAATGTAACGGTTTAGTGTATCTGCTAGATATAAACGATTTAAAAACTGTAATCATCGACAAAGTGAAACACTGTATTGCTATTGTATTCCTTCAATAGTTACTGTTACAAGTGGCATTTTATCTCCAAAGCTTTTGATTTGTTAATCAAGGCGGGATTAAATTTGTCGTTTTATTATCCATTTAAAGAATATAAAGCAAAATTTCTGATAGGTGCATTCAGAATTTGGAAATTGTTGACAAAGTGCATTGGTTAACACATTATTTGAAAATGAAATTCTTTTGCCATCATTGAAGTGTTTGCTTTGAATTTGCTGCGATTTCTATTTCTGTACGGTATAGACATTTCGAGTTCTAAATCTTAGACACCCGATTGTCAAGAATGACAGTCTTTTGTAATTGTCGCAATTGACATTGCCACCATTGGAGCTTTTGCTTTGGGGAGACTTGAAATTTCAAAACGGGTGTAGCTTCCAGCAAGTCTTGCCCGTTGAGGATCTTTCACCAAGTTTTACTGGAAGGTGAGGAGAAGGAAGACCTTGCTATGGCGGGCAGGGGAGTGCCTGGAGGGGGCGCAGGACTACTGGGAACTGGAGCGGGGGCTAGGCCCCTGGAAAGCAGCAACGAGGATGTCTCCGAGTACACGGATGCGGATGAGTCGATATCTGCACCGACGGAATTCTTGGCTGAGGTACACAATGCTTTGTTTTCCTGTATTGTCCACAACTGAAGAAAGGTCTCACCGCTTTCCTTCCACAGTGTTCGAAGGCAGCTTCTCCACCTTCACCCGGTCATACATTCAACTGGGCTGGAAGTCTCATCACCATGGTAATTCTTACTTACCGAAAGACTAATCAGCTGTTTACTTGCGGCCATTTTGGATTGACAGGTCTTATACAAATATTACCCATATTCGGTAGGTAAGAATTACTGTGGTGATGAGACTTCCAGCCCTGGTAGGGGTCGTCCGTCGACAGGCCCATATTAATTACTTTTCAAATTGTTCCACTGGTGCGGAGAAAAACATGGAAAACATACTATCCCATATTTTTTTACTTATTATATTATATACTAGGGGCTCCGCCCCTGGCTGCTACGCAGCCCAACCCCTTAACATTAGGCAATGTGTATATTGCACATAGTTTTGCATCTAGGGAATCAATCATTAGAAAACATGTAAAAAAAATGCAGTTTTTGTAAAAAAAAAAAATTTTAAGTCTTAACAAAAGAAAGAAAACTAAAAGCAAATAAAAAAAGAAACCGGTTTTAATTTGCTCCATTATAGTCCTTGACTTATATGTTGGTATGAGGCTGACCACCCAAACTGTTAAAAAATGTTGCACTTTGCCAATGTCACCCAACAAAAGAAGAGCCTGTATGAAGAAGGTTATTACTCTGGAGGAAATTTAAGAAGTATTTAAGGACAGAAAGAAATGGCGGTTGATCTGTAATTTTGGCGGCTATCTATCTATAATCTATAATCTAAGCTGCAAAGATATGTTAACATTTAAGACTCATATTAAATGCATGCCCACAGACAGGCACATGTAGGTTCGCGCCTACACATTTTGCATGTGTGCATAAAAATAAACAAAACCTCACGTGAACATAAATCTTGCAACTCCTGCCGCCGTTCCCTGAACCGGGGTGGCATTGGCAAAAGTGAACCGATTTTTACAGCACGGGGGGTCAGCCTCACACCAACAGTTAAGGAGCACAAAAAAATATAAATGATTTACAAAAATTCTTAATTACTTATACACATAACAGATCCAAATTAAAATAAAATTGGTTTTGTTTTTAGTTTTGATGTCCAGACATATTATTATTTGTTCTAATCTAATCTAATCTAATCTAAGCTGCAAAGATATATATCATTTAAGATTTATATTAAATGCATTCCCACAAGCAGATATGTATAATTTCGCGCTAACACATGCCGCATGTGGACCTACAATATAAAAACCCAATCTCAAATGAACATAAGCCTTGCAACTCTTGCCGTCCTTCCCTGAAACAGGGGTGACATTGGCAAAGTGAACCAATTTTTTTACAGTATGGGTGGTCAGCCGCATAACAACCTATAAGTCAAGGAACATACATGACAAATTACATTTTTAAAATCAATAAAATAACAATATATACATTGACATAAAAAACTAAATCACAAAACCAATTTTACTTTAACAAACCCCAGCCGCCAACATCACAGATCAACCGCCATTTCTTTCTATCTATGTTGATTTAAAAAATGTAATTTGTCGTGTATGTTCCTGGACTTATAGGTTGGTATGCGGCTGACCACCCATGCTGTAAAAATAGTTCACTTTGCCAATGTCATCCCTGTTTCAGGGAACGACGGCAAGAGCTGCAGGGCTTATGTTCATTTGAGATTGGGTTTTTATATTGTAGGTCCACATGCGGCATGTGTAAGCGCGAAATTATACATGTCTGCTTGTGGGAATGCATTTAATATAAATCTTAAATGACATATATCTTTGCAGCTTAGATTAAATTAGATTAGACCCCTGTTCCAGGGAAGGTTGGCAAAAGTTACAGGCAAAAGTTTGTTTGTGGGCATGCATCGTATATGAGCTTTGAATCTATATACATCCTTGCAACTTAGATTATAGACCTCTGTGTCAGGGAAGGTCGGCAAAAGTTGTAGGGCTTATGTTCATTTGAGGTTTGGATTTTATTTGTAAGTACACATTCAGCATTTGTAAGCGCGAACTACACGTGCTTGTTTATGGGAATGCATCTGAGAGCTGTAAATGAATATATCCTTGCAACTTAGATTATATATTATATTATAGTATCTGTAAACTCAACATAATATCTTAGGTTGGGTTTTTTGGTCCATATGGGACATGTGTAAGTGTGAACTTATACGTGTCTGCTTGTGAGAATGTTGTAATATATCTTTGCAACTAAGATTATAGATTTAAATCCATTTTTATTTTTTTTGTTTGTTGTTTTTTTGATTTGTATCAAATAAAAAAAAAATATCCTAAAAAAAAAAAAACTTTCGAATTTTGCCGCTAAATGTCTATTTAGTTTTTTTCAATTTTGCATACATTTTCTTACATTTCAATACAAAACAAAAACAGGTTTAAAAAAATGTGGCGGCTTTTTAAAAAATACTTTTTTCAGAAATTATAATTACTTCTACTAAAAACTACTGTTTTACGAAAAAAAAATTTTTTTTTGTAAATATTGAAAGAAGTTATAGTGTATTCGAGTGTGTTTCTCAAACACATACATGAATGGTCCTGTTTTGCAGCATATATACAAAATTTTATTTTCTATGTTTGCAAATGTATTTCATCTGCTGTGACGGCATTAGTTTTGAAAATCGAAACTCAAAGCGAGTGACGACGAAAGACGACGATGAAGGGTAATATAATAAAGGATTATATATTGTACTGGGTGCGACCGCTTGCATCGCCAGGAACCAAAATCTCTCAAAAAATGTTAGATTGGCGGTGCACGGTGGTATACTAGTGCCAACCTTGATGTATGGAAGTGAAGCCTGGACGGTGAGTGAAAGGGAAATTAGTAAAGTCCATACAGTAGAAATGGACTATCTAAGAAGTATGATTGGGAAAAAACGAAGTGACAGGGTGAGGAATGATTTTGTAAGAGAAGAATGTGGTGTAAGGGAAAGTGTGAAAGTGAAGATTAAAAGAAGTATGTTAAGATGGTTCGGGCATTTGAAGAGAATGAGTGATGAAAGATTGACGAAGAAAGTATATGTTGCTAGAATAGATGGATGTCGTGGTAGAGGAAGACCGAGAAAAGTATGGAAGGATCAAATCTCTGAAATAGCGAATGAATGGGATATCCAGAGTCATAATAAAAGGAGGACTTGTATGAAAAAGGTTATGACTCTGGATGAAATGAAAGAAGTATGCAAGGACAGGAAGAAGTGGCGGCTAATCTGCAATGTTGATTTCTAATGTTGGTGTATTCATTTGCTTCATTTTTTGCATAGGAAATTTTCGACTTTTTTTGTATAGATTTCTTTGTAAGGTTTTGTTCTTTTTTATATTTAAATGTAATTTATTATTCATATTCCTTGACTTATAGGTTGGTATGAGGCTGACCACCCATACTGTAAAAAATGGTTCACTTTGCCAATGTCACCCCTGTTTCAGGGAAGGTCGGCAAAAGTTGTGGGGCTTATGTTCATTTGAGGTTTGGATTTTATTTGTAAGTACACTTTCAGCATTTGTAAGCGCGAACTACACTTGTTGGTTTGTGGGCATACATCTGAGAGCTTTAAATGAATATATCCTTGCAACTTAGATTATAGATTATTATAGATTATGAACCAAAACGAATCTGAGTACCAATTACAGCCACCGAATTTTAAATGAAGTTGTAGGTTTTTTTGGCCTCTACATATTGATTGGTAGCAAAAATGTAATGTTCATGTTCAGTGTTCAAACTTGCAATGCGCTGTGTAAATTGAATAAGATCATTGTTTCTGTAGAAAAATGCCTATTGAAAAGATATATTGGCAAAAAGATATATTGGCATTTAAGGCTCATGTAAGTTCACGTTTATAAATGTTGCATCTTCACTTACAAACCACATTAAATTCATTCCCATAAGCAGACACGTATAAGTTCGCGCTTACACATGCCGCATGTGGACCTACAATATAAAAACCCAAATAAAAACCCAAACCTCAAATGAACATAAACTTTGTAAGTCTTGCCTCCCTTCCCTGAAACCGGGGTATCATTGGCTAGTGAGCCAAGTTCTTACAGCATGAGTCAGCCAGATACCAACTGATTAGCCAACTAATACCATTTGTTGTTGTTTTTCCAGTTTTTGTCGTCCCTGATGTTGAAAGACTACACAACCGCCCTGAAGTATTGCAAATTAAGTGAGTTTGTATACCATTAAGTATTGGCATAGAGGAGCACAAACTAACTTACTGCATTGATACATACTATAGCCCACATTTGTCTCAGTCCTGTCAAACATTGCAGTGGTCTAGTTATACAAAATAAGGCCATTTTGTCCAAATGCATTTTTTGTTTTGACACCCAATTATAACACATGCCATAATGTCTGAAAATAATGCAGTTTTTCTTTAAAATTCCTCACTTTTAGCGATCACAATATTTATAACGCGTGTTATCTGTCAACTGGCAGCCATTATAATTCACAATAGTACCAACTTTCTTGGAACATTTTCACATTCGCCCGAGTTTGTTTGTACCTACACACGGAAATGCAACTGTGAAGTTCTTTGTTCTCTTTCTTACCAATGACCATTTTCGTAATCAAGTTGAAACAAATATATTAAATGTCTACTTTCGTTAAAATAATTTCTAGTATATCATAAGTCAATAGTTTGTATACATTATTTTGGAATGCTGCCAACGCTGTGCTTTGTAACCCCGTATCAGGAGAGCGTATGAAATTAATTTGTTTCCCGCTATTTGTTATTTATATTGTTGTTATGTTTGCAGTCCTGCAGTACGAGCCCAACAACGCCACGGCCAAGGAGTTCTACCCGCTGATTGTCGAGCGACTGGAAAAATGTAAGTTTACACGCTTCGTGAATCCCATTTCATTTGGTGTTTCTTTTTCAGAAAAAATGTGTAAGTAGATAATAACTTTACTCGTCATAATAATAATAAAGTTAGGATGATTCATTTTGTGAGCGCTGTTTTTGTGTGTATCACACCTTAAAAGCCCTCTGCGAGCTTGGTCGTCGCTGCAGAAAGTGACAATACTCAAGCAAGACCCAGTTGTTGTAAGGTTGGATGGATCTTTCAGTGACCGGTCTTTGGTAAAGGTTTATGGATTTTTCAACTCAGCGAAGACACATTCGAGATATAAATGGTATATTTTTTGTGCTCCGCCGGGATCCGAACCTTCCATTTACGAGTCCGAAGTGCTGCCACTGGACTATGGACCGGTCCAAGATGCCAACGACACGCGGTGTACCTGAGCGGTAACCCATCCAAGTACTATCCGCGCCCAATGTTGCTTAACTTCGGTGATCTATGGGAAGCGGTGCTTTCCACATGGTAACGTCGTTGACGTCAATATTAGCAGTTATCACCATCGATGTATAAGAACTAGATTTTTTTAAAATAAATCCTGTGCGGGAGACTCCCTAGATTTCAGAGACTCTAGGGGTCTATGACGCTTGTTGAGTGCGGCAAAGGTGCTGTTTACGAGCTTGGTCATCACTAAAAAGTGTCAATACTCAAGCAAAACCTGGATTGCTGGATTGACCTGTAGTAAACGGTCTTTGGTAAAGGTTGTAGTATGAATTTTTCAACCCAGCCATGCGCATGTTTGGAAATAAAAATAGTTTATTGTTTGTGCTCCGCCGGGATCCAAATCCACAACCCTCCATTTACGAGTCCAAAGTGTTGGCACTGGACTATGGACCGGTCCAAGAAATGCCAACGACCTGAGCGGTCACCCATCCAAGTAGCATCTATGCCCAATGTTTCTTAACTTCTGTGATCTGATGGGAACCGGTGCTTTCAACTTGGTATCGTCGTTGACTACAATCATGGCTATCACTCGTGCTGTGGAAAGTGGAAATGCTTTTGAATCAAGATTGAAGACATGTCTGTTCAGGAGGGGCTATGGCTCTGCAGTGCCCTTGCGGTGAACTCACAAAATGGCTCTAAAAATATTGTCAAATAATTTTTACGTTTTTCCTAATAAGTTTGCGTTGATCTTTTTTTTTTGGTTGGCGATTTAAAACTAACGACCTCTGGAAAGAGAGCTAAAGTTGGCTCGCGCCCGCATCTGCCTTTGCTGTCTTTTTATTCAATGCTTTTTATCCTTTTGTTCCTCTTCTCTCCCTCTTGACTTTTTGCGACCAAGTATAAAACCGTGGGCTTAAACTCCGCCATAGAGTATGCACCAGGAAATATAAATAAATTAAATGTTAATATATCTTTGCAACTTATATTATTCAATATTATATTAAATATGAATATTATGGTCTTCTTATAAGGGGATGGTTTCAAAATTTACCGACCTTGTTGCTGAAAAATTGAGAATAGGTAACATTTTTTTATTTGATCACCGTCAAACTTTACAGAAACCATGCTAAGAATATTTGACATGTTTCTTGAAAATTTTGACAAAATCGGATTAGCGGTTTAGGAGTCTATAAGGAATATACATACATACATACAGACATACACACGTACATTCTATTTTATAGGTTTAGAAGATACTTACAGAGCCTCGATTGAACGTTTTAGTTTCGATACATTTTTGGTAAGCTACACATCTCTGAATTTGATCGCAATGTTTCATACTTGTTAAGAGTATGCTATGCTATCAGCATATTTAAACACAATTTAGCGTTTATATTAAAGCAAAAACAGAGCTGCTAGTGAGCGTTTAAGTTTCAATAGATTTTTGGCGGCTAGATATCTTTGAATTTAATCGTAGGTAAAGTTTTATACTTACTTGGGCACTGAGATACTGCAATACTCATAATCAAAATTATCGTTTACATAAAACATATGGGATCTATAACGGAGGCTCTAGTGAGCATTTCAGTTCCGTACGTTTTTGTTATGACTAAAATAAAAGGTACAGTTTTATACCTTGAGTAATAACATAAAATCTAGAAATCTAAATCTTAGCTGCAAAGATATATATCATTTAAGATTCATATTAAACGGATTCACACAAGCAGACATGTATAAGTTCACGCTAACACATGCCGCATGTGGATCAGCAATATAAAAAAAACATAGAGGAGCGGAAACTAACTTACTGCATTACATTTTCATACAAAACATGTTTTTACGTGTCAAATTTTATGCTTTCTCGCTTTCTCCATTTTGTGTTTTGACACTTATTTAAAACCGTGCCATAATGTCTTAAAATAATGCCTTTTTACTTTAAAAATCGTAATTTTTTAACGATCACAATATTTATACCGCATGCGTCTATGTTCGGACTGCTCCGGGCATAGCACGCACGCGGCAATGCTGCCACCTTTCTAGAAACATCTTACATTCGCCCGAGTTTTTTTTGTACACGTGGAAATGCAACTGTGAAAATATTTGTTCTCTTTCTGACTAATGACCATTTTCGTAAGTTGGTTGAAACAGATATAAGATATAATGTCTATTTTCGTTAAAATGAGGGAAGTTGTGTTGCGAGGAGCTGTTTTCTCTTAAGCTTACGGAGATGTTCTGTCGTAAAGATGTGGCGCTGGATAAGTGTTGAGGTTTTCAGATTAAAACTCCCAGCTTTTGTGTGTCAACGTCTAAAGGCAGGCATAGCACATATATTATTTGCTTCAAGTTTCTTGCAAGGAACTTGAATAGGAATCTACAAAAACATGCATTGAATTTATTTAAAAAAATACACAGTTTTAGTTTACTTTTATGGTATTTAAATTTTTTATTTGTTACTTAAATATTTTCGCCATAAAAGGAATCTTCAGGAGCAGTATTGAAAATTGTACAATCATTAAAATTTACAGGTGTCGTGTATTGGTAAAACAAAACACAACACCTGTTAACAAATTGGTAGTAAGGTACATTTCTAACGGCGATCTGACGAGAGATCGAATGATCTGGAATATGCAAGAATGATCCCTTTTGTACCTATATACATGGACTGAAAAAGGTATCAGGCGATTAGTCCCTCCAAGCATTTTGCCGTGAAGACCAATAAGCAGAGATTATCAATTGTTGTAAATTGTGAACCAAACCGTGTAAAATAAATAATTGCAGTTTAATTAAAAGAGAACCACAGTTAAATCATAATAATATGATTGTATGTTTCAGTGTCGCTATCCTCAGAGGACAACAGCAGCAGGAGCCCCAGCTGCAGCGGGGACGAGGCGGAGCCAGAGTCGGAGCAGGACGAGGACGACGACAGCAAGGAGGCCAACTCTGATGACGACGACAAGGCAAGCTGCTCCAACTAACGGGAGTTGATCATAGATTCCTCGAGAAACGCGAGACTACTATCGCTCATGATGTTGTAATTACTGACGAAATAAGTTGACATGATATTAAAGATGTTTAAGGCCTGTTGCACCAACCTCCAATCAATATTTGATAGGTACATCATGGTTAAATATTTCTCTGAAATAATATGATGGAATTTGAAAATGACATAATATGATGTACATCAGCTGGCTCACGTATATGCAACGTTGTTTTTACTTTTTATCATAGTCACAGGCCATCCAGGAATCACGATTGGAGTCTAGGATTAAATGCGAAATCACTTCCGATCCATTGAATCGATCTGCTTGATTTCCCTTCATTGCCCAGTGATTTCTTCGACTTGTATTTTTTTTCGTTCCTATTTCCACTATGTATCTTTATAAAAACAAAACAATTTTTTACTTATGAATTCCGCAAACTCTGAAAAGCACCGATTTCCGTGGAACGTTGAGTACCGTGGAGATAGTGGACATTGTAAACAGAGTTCTCAAATCGTTACACTGTTTGTATTCTTCTCTGTTTACGTAACTTCATATTCGACAGGAGTTTTCTATCCGTTCCTAGTCTTCTCGGCACTTCCTTATTTCTATTTCCATTCACACTTCCACATCAGCCCAAGGAATCCACATTTCGTCCTTTGACTCATCACTTGATTTTACAGGAGGATGATCCTGCATCCTTGGAGCAGTCTTACGACGGCAACATGGCGGGTTTGGATTCCCTTTCCATGAACGTGACCGAGGACAAGTCGTCGTCGGGGCTGCTGGAGGGTCAGAGCAGGGAGGGAGAGGGGGAGGGGGCGGGCAGGGACAGCGACAACACCACGCACTCCTACTCCAGCCTGGAGGACGAGGAGGGGCAGCTGGAGGAGGTGGTGGTGGAGGACAACCTGCTGGCTGACGACAACAACGGCAACACTCTGCCCAAGCAGACGTTCCCCACCAAGCCCAGCGGTAACTTGACATCACGTACTCAGTTATTCTCGTCCTCTGTTAAATATCTCGGACAAGGGTTTTGTTTTTAATTGAGTGAGTCAGCTAAACATGACTATAATCAAATAAAAAATTGAGTCAGGCGGGTAAATTTCCCCTTTATTTTATAAATCTATCAGAGCCAAATGTGACCACAAGGCTCATATCTACTTCTGCAGGTGCTGACATCTGACGGCACATTTTTGTACTCGTCGAAAACATTTCAGTGTCACAAATGTGACTTTGAAGTCCGTTTACTCAAAATTATGGCAATGTGGGTAAGTCATCTTTGGTTCCAGCCCACTCAATTAGAATTTTGTATTCTGTATTTCTTTTAATGTATGTATACATATCGACGGTTAAAAGGCAATGGAGTATAAGCGAAAACAACTTAATTGTTCAGGAGACCAATTTAAAGTTTGAGATTGCAGAAAATGGACACAACTTTTTATCTTTTTATCATATCGGTAAAATCAAAACGGCTCTAGAATTAAAATAAATTAAGGCATTTATTGGCTTATCTATTTATGTTATTTTACATTGTTTTACAAGGTTTTATCTCACAAGCGCCTTTAGGACGAAAAATGACAAAAAATTGTCGGTTACACCAAAACCATACATCGAAAACGCAGTTTTTTGCTTGTGTAAAAACGACAAAAAATCCATCGTAGAGCCGTAGGAGTGGGCGCGTTAGAAAGAGCGGAATTTTTAAGTAGGATAGAATTCATTACTTATATTCGATTAAAATGTCGCCCTACTGCGTTTTAACCGTCTAAATCTAATCTAATCTAAGTTGCAAAGATATGTTACATTGTAGATTCACATTACATGCATTCCCACAACCAGACACGTACAAGTTCGCGCTTGCACATGCCTCATGTGAACCCACAACATAAAAACTAAATCTCAAATGGACATACACCCTGCAACTCGTCGTTGCCGTCCTTTCTTGTAACAGGGGTGACATTGGCAAAGGGAACCATTTTTACAGCGTGGGTGGCCAGCCGCATACCAACCTATAAGCCAACGAGCATCGAGCCTTCATGTATTTATAAGATTAATTGTTTTCAAGTAAGTGATGACTGATGAAATACATGCAGTTTTATTGAATTTTCCAGCATTGGACACGGACAACTGCAACTTCAACTGGTTCACGAAGATAACGGAGAGGAACAGCAACAGCACGCAGACCACGGGGACTTCCTTCCAGGTAAATAACACAACACCATGCCATGGCAAGTTGAGGACTGGATGGAAGAAGATTTTTTTCCTTTCATTCATTTTGACCTTTCCCCCACGCAAACGTCCCCGTTCCCCCCCCCCCCGCTACACTTACCCCACCCCAAAACGAAGGACAATGAGCAAGAAACGACAAAACTCCAACCAGTTAGCAACGAAAGGCGACCAAAGAGACAGCGAAGACCGCCACGCCGTTATAACTCGCCTTGAAAATGCCTTCTACTCGTGAAGGCGAAACGTCGCACAGAGGAGTATTTCACCTCGAAAGTTGAGCAAAATTATTTAGTGGGTTTTATCGATGAAATATGTACTAATAAGCAAATTGGGGTTGTAGTTATGTATTTAAAACATCATTCACATACAAAATAAAATAGATGTATATATAACTTACAAAAAGAAAAATATATACAATTACCCATTTCAAAAAATCAACATAAGTATATTAAAAGTAAACTAATCAGAACTGTCATCACTAGACCCATTCTCGTCTTCATCATCAACAACGATATGATCGTAGGTCTCTGTTACTACGTCCGATATTTCCAGTAGCAAGAGTTGCAATATCTCACTGCAGAAAGGCTTACTTTTTCTGCGGGGCCTTTGTCTTATACTGCTCATTAAAGGGTCCAAACTTAACAATAATCTATTTAACACATCTCTATTACAGTCTTCTCGTGAAAACTTTCTTGAAAAATTTTGCCTGTATATTCGAAAATGTTTATTACGGGCCTCAGCCGCCTCTTTAGTATAGCATGGTCAATTATCGTGGCTCCGTGCCTCAATATTTTGTGCATTGTCGGTATCATTGGGTGCCACTCATACAACTCCACATAAAGTTTGGCTATTTGGTCTGCAAAACTTTCAAATTTTTGCACATCGATTTTGTGTCCACTTGACAAAGTCTCTAAAATGATACTGCATTTTTTTATAAAGCTTATGTCAACACCTGTTATGCGGGAAGAAGTTTCTGGATCTGAGAAAAATCTTCTTGAAGTATTCCCGTCATTTGTATTCCCAAACCCTGCCTTGGTAAAATCCACTAACAGACCCATTTCATCTTTAAAAGACTGTTGTATACTTTGTTTCGTATCTGCCACAATCTTTTTATCTACTTGAGTGCTTGCTTGCCATTTCTTTATAGGTATTTTATAAGATAAATGAAGAATGGATTAAAAAAAGCGGATCCTTGCGTGTTATATAGATAATCCGAATTTAAGGGCATCAGGATTATCTGGTTTTCTTTTATTTAAAATGTTGAAGTCTTTTGATGTTTGCCCGCATATTTCTGTCCGAACACTGTTTTAAGACTTCATATAGTGATATTTTTGTAATCTCCATCACCATTTCTGATGGTTCTGTAATAAAAAATATAAATAAGGAATTAAAGAAAAGAAATATCCAATAAAATTATTTTTTTACGTAATTTCTAAGAAAAATATTTTTTTAAAATGGCGGCAACATGCGGCACATTTTTCTTTGAAAATAACATCAAAATGAACTAGTCTTTACGTTACATTGAGAACTATAGGTTAACTCAGCTTAACTCATGTACAAAAACATCTTTGTATTTAGCGTTCACCAAAACAAAAGTTACATTTTTATTATAAAAGTTTAAAATAGTGAAAAAAACACTTTTTCGAGTACAACGCTAAAACTGAATATCTTAAATTGAAGTACATACCTTCTTCTCCAATATTCATTTTGGTTGTTATAAAATTGCTTCAAACACTAACTCAAAAAATGCGAATGAACGATGCACGTTTTAGCAGGAGCGCCGAGAGCGAGACAAGCGGTCACCACAATGACTGGATTCAGACTGCTGTTACGGTTGGAGAAGGGAAAGAACGTCACTAAAATGGCCGTTCAGTGATGGAACAGTTACTGGGCTTTAAAGTAGCACGATTTGTGAAAGGCTTTAACCAATTTCGAGTTTTCTTTTTCTTTCTTTAGAGGTTTATACCCCAGAGACAGAAGTCTCTAGGGACCAATTTGCCAGCACATTCTACCAGCTTCGAGAGTAAAAAGGGATTATTTCATTTCTAGTTTTCTTAAGCCTATAATAATTATTGCTACCTACGATGTACACCTAAGGGGCTGTCCATATATTACGTCATTCGCATTAAGGGGGGGGGGGGGAGTCTGGTCTGCAGATGATGGCACATGATGTACGACTACCAAAAGTGACGTCGTTCTTGTAAATACAATTTTCTACAAAATATACAAAATATACAAAATATTATGTAAGTAATATAACATTATTAATTATAAAGCTCATCCATTATTACAACAAGAGGGGGGGGGAGTCATTAGATAATGAATATAGGATGATTGTAAGGGAGGGGGAGTCGAAAATCGGCCAAAATCGATGACGTAATTTATGGACGGCCCATAAGTGCATAACACTATAATAATTATTGCTACCTACGATGTACACCTATATTAATCTACTATTTACATTACAATATAGACAATGGTTTAACCCAAAAAACCACAAAAACAATTCATTCACTTTTATTTTTGTTTCCCTAAGATTCATCCTTTGAACATGTTTCTGAGGAAAGGGCTTTGTCTTGTCGGGTGTCCCATCACCTTGGCTTTAATCTAATCTAATCTTATCTAAGCTGCAAGGATATTAATCATTTAAGATTTATATTAAATGCATTCCCACAAGCAGACATGTATAATTTCGCGCTAACACATACCGCATGTGGACCTACATTATAAAAACCCAATCTCAAATGAACATAAGCCCTGCAACTCTTGCCGTCCTTCCCTGAAACAGGGGGGACATTGGCAAAGTGAACCATTTCTTACAGTATGGGTGGTCAGCCGCATACTAACCTATAAGTCAAGGAACTCTCCTCTTTAATAATACCTAACAGCTGGCTTATGTTTGATATTTGCAGACGAGTTCTGATTCAGAATCGCCCACGGATCCCGTGACCCAGCAGACCATCCAGATGCTGAGGGCCAAGTTTGTTCCAGCCACCAACTAGACCTGAACCAGCTAAAATGTCGTGTGCTCAGATGTAGGGTGCCACAAGACTGAGAAATTCCTAGCCGACATAATTCATTCAAAAAAGAGTTCCACACACGTATCGACGGGTAAAAGGATATGGGCATAAGCGACAAAAACTAAATTGTTCAGGAGAGAAGTTTTAAGTTTGAGATTGCAGAAAAAGGGACATAACTATTTTAGTTTTTATCACTTTATATTTTATCGTATGTGTAGCTTAGTTGCGAGTTGGCGAGTTGCTCTAGAATTAAAATAAATCCAATCTAATCTAATCTAAGTTGCAAAGATATGTTACATTAGAGATTCACATTACATGCATTCCCACAACCAGACACGTACAAGTTCGCGCTTGCACATGCCTCATGTGAACCTACAGCATAAAAACCAAATCTCAAATGGACATACACCCTACAACTCTTGCCGTCCTTCCCTGTAACAGGGGTGACATTGGCAAAGTGAACCATTTTTACAGCATGGGTGGTCAGCCGCATACCAACCTATAAGTCAAGGAACAGGAACATTACAATAAATGCCTTTATTTATTAAAATAAATAAAGGCATTTATTGGAATTTCCATAAATGACCATATTCAAATCGATACCATACTTTGAAATCGCAGATGTTTGCTTGGGCATAAACAGCAACAAAAATCATCGTAGAGCTATGGGAGTTAGCGCATTAGAAAGAGTGGAAAATTTTAAGTAGGATAGCATTCATAACTCATTTTCAGCCAAAACGTCGCTTATGCCCTTATTTCCTTTGATGAATGGAACATTATTGAATGGCATATTCAAATTCAGACGCCATATTCTTTTCTTGCAGCACCCTAGACCCGAGGATACCATTACTTAATTTAACTGCATATCAACATCTAAAATCTACAACAATAAATTATACTAATTAGTATTACTTTATGTAATTTATAAAAAATCATAAAAAAATGAAAAAATATATATTGATGAATGAGAAGGGTAAAAGATGAATTCACAATTATTATTTTTAATTCGTTTTTGTAAAAACATTTGTTTTACAATTTTAGAATTTTGTTTGTATGTAGGTATTTCTAAATAAATTAATTTTGTGAAAATGATTGCATTATCGCTCCCCCAGTTCTTGTTTATCGTATACGCCAATCTTGTCAAATATGACTTTTTCATGCAGTTGTCTTATGAATCAAATTCCACACAATCTGAGCTAAGAAAAACTCGATAATGTGAGAGTTCTTTTAAATATTTTTTCAATAAATTTCTTGTTTTCATAAGACACATTGCAGTACACATGCAAACATTGCTCATGTAAAATTTTCTCAATGGCGTATACGGTAAACAAGAACTAAGGCAGCGTTATATGTGTTATTTGGCTCTTTTTTTTAACATTCTTCTTTTATTGTACGAAGATCAACAGCATACATTGTAACATAAAAGGATGTAAGTTAACAAAATATAAAGGCAATTGTTTGACTTATAGGTTGGTATGAGGCTGACCACCCATACGGTAAAAAATGGTTCACTTTGCCAATGTCACCCCTGTTTCAGGGAAGCTCGGAAAAAGTTGCGGGGCTTATGTTCATTTGAGGTTTGGATTTTATTTGTAAGTACCGCATTCAGCATTTGTAAGCGCGAACTACACGTGTTGGTTTGTGGGCATGCATCTGAGAGCTTTAAATGAATATATCCTTGCAACTTAGATTATAGATTATTATTATTGGATTGTAGTTTTTCTAATTTAAAAAATATTAGTAATATGAAAATATGCAAGAACAGTAACAAAAGTATAAAGAGAGTAAACGAAAAATTAAATGAACAAAACCATTAACCGAGTCAGATCCAGTTGGAAGCTATCATCTAGGTAAAAGTAAAGGAAAATACAAATTATGAATGAAAAAAAAAGTTGAAATTAAAATCCAAAATCAAAAATATTTGATTTTGGATTGAAAATTATAACAGGTATGTACATACTCAATCATTCTATAATCTAATAATCTATAATCTAAGTTGCAAGGATATATTCATTCAAAGCTCTCAGATGTATGCCCACAAACAAACACGTGTAGTTCGCGCTTACAAATGCTGATTGTGTACTTACAAATAAAATCCAAACCTCAAATGAACATAAGCCCTGCAACTCTTGCCGTCATTCCCTGAAACAGGGGTGACATTGGCAAAGTGAACCATTTTTTACAGTATGGGTGGTCAGCCTCATACCAACCTATAAGTCAAGGAATTATCATATATTACATTGATTAACCTAATCAGATGTACAACGAGGTCCACACATTAATTAAAAAGACAAAGTTCTGAAATCACGCGGCTGGGTTGCTAGGGAAAAGGAAAACTAATATTTTGTTATTGGTTGATAAGGGTCGCTTAGATCTATGACGTTTGCTCCCCACTGAAAAAAAAGGATCCATTTTGAAATATTAAAGAGAGCTATTTATTTATCCGTTTCTTCTCTCTTGTATACAGTATGCAGATGGTCATTTATAAACCTTAAAATCTAACACTTCCAATCTAATCTAATCTGAGTTGCAAAGATGTGTTACATTATATGCATTCTCACAAGCAGACACTTATAAGTTCGCCCTTAAATATGCCGCATGTGGACTTACAATATAAAAACCCAATCTCAAATGAACATAAGCCTGCAACTCTTGACGACCTTCCCTGAAACAGGGGTGGCATTGGCAAAGTGAACCATTTTTTTACAGTATGGATGGTCAGCCTCATACTAACTTATAAGTAAAAGAATAAACAGACAAGGAAACACCAACCTATGGGCCAAGGTCAAACAGTCAATAATTCTTTTTTGTAAACAAATTTGGAAACTTGGTCACCTTTTTTAATTCAGGGATCATCACACCTTTTTATTTTTAAATTAAAAAAAAAAGATTTGTGAAGAGGAATGCAATTCACCAACCTATTCTGCCTGGCCAGAAACATGTATTAATATCATCAATTCATAATTCATTCTTGTTTATTTTAATGAATTATTAAGTATAATTACTCAATAACATCTGTTGAACCAGGGTCAAAGTTATGGTCAAATGACCCAGGCGGGGATCAAACCAACTTTGTTTTATTCCAAACACGCTAGAAAGATCACCACTTGGTCCCCTCGGCCATAACACCGACATTACTTATAACTTGTAACCTCATGTGGTTCTTTTTGTCTTTGAATAATTAATCTTGCAAATTTATTAATTTTTTTTAATATGAGAAAATTAAGAAAAGTGAATAAATGGAGACTTTGTAGTTTTTTTTAGTGAATTAATTATGATAAAATAGAGCTTATTTTAGTAAAATAAATTAGAAATATTTAATCAATAACTATAATATTATTTAGAATTATGAATAAATTATTTTTATTATTAAAAAAAAATTACATGTAGCGTAAGAACATTGATAAGGTTTGTTAGGTTGCTTGCTTGTTTGAAAAATGCCATTTCATAAAATAAAATTATCAAAAAAAATATATATCTCTTGAAATAATGATTAAATTTAGGGTACCTGCATACTTAGTTTTTAGTAAAAATAAAAACTTGAAATAGGCATAGAAAACTATTGATGGACCAAGATTTAAAAAATACATTTGATCATTTATTTCAAATCCAGAAATTGCAAAATCCCAAAAAAAATTTTTTTTTGGCAGAAACCAAAATATTCCATCAAGGGTGTCAGAGATAATTTTCTGTTTCCGTGTTTGTTTTAAAATCGAAACACCGGCAAGGCTTACTCAGCTCTCATAAAAAATAAGGACCAGCACCCTCGGCAGTTGGGAAACCAATGCAAGGGGTTGGTGTAATGCCGACTCTTTTACATGTTAAAATAAATATGGTTCACAAGCTGCATGCGCCCCTTTCGAGGACAGCGTGGTAAGAAGCTTCACTATAAATGCAACTTAATTACTTTTGCTTTAGATAAATGTAAAGAATGAAAAAAACGGATGTTACTGAGCGTGTGTAAAGAGAAGAACGTATTTTCTCTACGTTTCATCGGAGTCATATCCGACGTCTTCAGGAGACGTGTGTCTTCTACAAGGAAGAAACACGAGGACATAATATCATCCTTCTGTACAAGTGGAGCTATTGCGACATCTATGGAAGCATCACCGAAGGTCAATAAATGTATCTACAACCTTCGACCTCGAGCAAACAACAATAATTCAACAGTTCGTGTTTCTTCTTTGTAGAAGACACACGTCTCCTGAAGACGTCGGATATGACTCCGACGAAACGTAGAGAAAATCGTTCTTCTCTTTACACACCGTCAGTAACATCCGTTTTTTTCATTCCTAAAAATGTCTTACGACCGGAATTATAATTTAAAATCTTTAAATATAAAGACGTACCTACAGAGAGTTTCTTTTTCCATTTTTGTGAAAATTTCTTAATTCCCGCTGTTGGTTTTATAAAACTAAAATGTGAATTATTTTATTTTGTAAGGGATGAAATTACGAGCGTTCTAAGAAGACTGATTGTTGATGAAATAACTCTAAATTTTCGATAAATTATAGTACTAGAATAGTTGTAGTTTGGTAGAATGAAAAAAAAATATATATAAATATGTAATGACATAATATTACGGTTAAAAATATGAATTAAGGTGTAAAAAAAAAATTCAAGAAAAAAGATAAAAATTCAGGAGACTGTATGTACCTAATTTTACAATAAAGTTTATAATTTTTTTTTATGGAATGAGAAAGTAAGTGAGAGTTAGTTAGTGGCAGTTTAAAAAACTTTTTTTTTTAAGTGTAAAAAAAACATAAGTTTTGTTGTATTCATCTTCATAGGTATTTTCTTTTCAGTATATTTTTATGCCCGATGTTAATGCATCCAATCTAAATCTAAATCTAAGCCGCAAGGATTTTTATCATTTGAGATTCATATTAATGCATTCCCACAAGCAGACACGCATAATTACGCGCTCACACATGCCGCATGTGGAACTACAATATAAAAAAAAAACAATTTTCAAATGGACATAAGCCCTGCAACTCTTGCCAACCTTCCCTAAAACATGATTTCACAAAAAAATCTTACATCTTTCGCAATGTAGAAAGAAGTATTTTAAAATTTCAGAATAGGAATTTAAGGCTTCTGTATGGAGCTGTGAAATAATATATGTGTATTTTTGTCTTTGAATTGTGTTTTAGTTGCTTTTAATTATTTTGAGCTAGAATTCTGGTCCTTGAACATTTTGTACACAATAAAAATAGATTTTATGAACTGTGCTGGAGAGGAGATCGGGTTTCTCAACCCTTCTAATCATAATCTAATTTGCAAAGATATGTATATATATTAGGATGATTTATTTGGTGAGCGCTGTTTTTGTGTGTATCACACCTCAAGAGCCCTCTGCGAGCTTGGTCGTCGCTGTAGAAAGCGCCAATTCTCAAGCAAGACCCAGTTGTTGTAAGGTTGGATGGACCTTTCAGTGACCGGTCTTTGGTAAAGGTTTATGAATTTTTCAACTCAGCGTAGAGCACATTCGAAATATAAATGGTATATTTTTGTGCTCCGCCGGGATCCGAATTCACAACCTTCCATTTACGAGTCCGAAGTGTTGCCACTACGGACTACGGACCGGTCCAAGATGCCAACGACACGCGGTGTACCTGAGCGGTCACCCATCCAAGTACTGTCCGCGCCCAATGTTGCTTAAGGGTGATTGAGAGGTCAGCGCGCCCAACTTTGATGACCGAAATAACCCATATTTTCAATGTTAAGGTAGCATTTTTTCTCCAGATTAAATTAACACATAAAATTAGGTATTTTTTCCCATCAAACACCAATTCAAAATAATTTTATTTACGGAGATACCTTAAATGGAGATTTCTACTGTTGTTATGAATAATTCATAACTTTTTTTTATTTCAAAACATTTATTTTGATTAGTTTTATTTTTTCTAGATGAAAATTATTTTTTTATACTTTTCATTGATTTTTTATAGTTATTTAAAAAGTACACAAATTTTGCATACGATCGTGTAGGTAAATTTGCCATTGAATGGTATATTTTCTTTTTAGGATTTGAAGTAATATTTTTTATGTTTGTAATGCAATACTTGTTTTATTTTTTCTCCCCCGATTTCTATTTATCATGGAAAAATAAAGATTTCCATACACAATTTTGACTGATTTCAGCGCCATGCGGCCGCTTCGGGAACCTTAGAAAATAATAATTATTCACTGAGCATGGCAGAAGAGAATAAAATGTATTTCGCTGGCTTTAAAAAGTTGAAAAGCAAATTAACGTTGTTACTCGAATAAATCGTTTTGTCAAAATACATCAAAACTATGACGCAAACTTTAAGCGCTGTATAAGTCCTAATAGGTTTTTTGCTTACGTTATGATTAAGTTAAAACGTGGAGTGTCATACTTGGTAAGCGCTGTATTATGTCGCATATTGACATAATACAGCCATGGGTTATTGGATATTGAACGTAAAATATTACGTTTTAAACTCGACACTAGTGTTTATAAAGTGTATAGCAACTGAGACGCTCGTAAGAGGTGCTGCTGTGAGTCAGATACATTATTTGTATGCGCCGCGGCATAGTTAAAGCGTTGACATTTATACTTGGAGAAGGGATTCGTTGTTTTCGGCACACGCAAGATGTACGCACGCTTTACAATAAAGAGCCATAACTCAAAAATTGGGAAAATTGAGATTTTGATGAAGAACCAATGTGAAGAACGCAATAAAAATGCGAAAAGAAGGTAGGAGTTTTTGATTGTTGTTTTTGAAGTTGATTTTGTTGTAAGCTCCAGATCTCAACTGTTATAAATTGCCTAAGCAAGACCTCCTTGACTTGTAGGTTGGTATGAGGCTGACCACCCGTGCTGTAAAAATCGGTTCACTTTTGCCAATGCCACCCCGGTTCAGGGAACGGCGGCAGGAGTAGCAAGGTTTATGTTCATGTGAGGTTTTGTTTATTTGTATGCACACATGCAGAATGTGTAGGCGCGAACCTACATGTGCCTGTCTGTAGGCATGCATTTCAAATGAGCCATAACATATCTTTGCAGTTTAGATTATAGATAGATTATACAAGACGTAAGTTGAAGAGTCCTTACTTCATTAAGACTCATTTAATTTGAACTATTTGATTATTGTATTTGATATTGATAAGTATTAAGATTTGAATTGCGCGCGAAGATTGAAATTGCGTGCCTACCCCCCCCCCCCGGTCAACAGAATTATTATGGACAATATGAACTTTTAAAATTGCGTGTCTACCATCCCCTCCCCCCCTCCCCCGTCAACAGAATTATTATGGACTAAAGTACAACAAAAAAAATGTAACCCGCCACGATTACAAAAGTGCTAAACCCGGCTTGCCACGATTTTGAGTTGGACACCCCTGTGCTAGAAGTTTCTATGTTATTTTCATTTTTTTGTTACCTTACTAGTTTCTGTCTTTATGTGCCAAACTTTAAGACTGAAAGTGTATTTTGATTAAAATAGTATCCAAGCCAAGTCCTTGTTTTACTTTTCACGGTTTTTATCATCACTTAACTAAAATAATTACGTGAAATATTATTTTTCAGTTTCCAATTATGTTTTCAAAAAAAGTGCAATAAAAAATAATGGATAATGTTTTGACATAATTTTCTGTATTTTACGGATAAAAGAGAAATAAGTCAAATTTATACCAATGATATTTTTTTACAATTTATACAAAAGAATGTGATGAGATGGTTTGGGCATGTGGAAAGAATGAATGATGATAGACTGACAAAGTATGTATACAAAGAAAGTGTGAAAGGAAAAAGAGGGAAGGGACGACCGAGAAAAGTATGGAGTGATCAGATTGTGGTGATTGTGAAAGAATGGGATATACAAAGTGAGCGTAAAAGAAGAAAATGCATGAAAAAGGTGATGGATATGAAGGAATTGAAAGAGGTATGTCAGGATAGGAAAAAATGGAGGCAACTCTGCAGAGGCTCTGGCCACCCCTAGCGGAATGGCGACAGAGTTACAGCTTACAGCTTACAGCTATTTAAGTTTTATTTTAAAAGAAAAGAGAACTATTAACTTGTGTCATGGCTGATGTGGGCTTTAGTGCGACAATTAATTAAACATGCAAAACTTCGAACGCAACTTCCCAACCTTCTTAATATTTGAGTTATTGCTTTTTTTTGTTAGGTGTGCGATATATAAAAAAAATACCCACGTTCATAATATACAGTGTGAGACAGACGGAATAGTACTTTTGCACGCCTTTGTTATAACAAAAGATATGCTCTGCTCACAACAAACGTTTGAATTCAAGATGCCAAAAAATGTTTAATTATATCAACATAGAATTATACTTATGCAAAGTTGTTTCGTTTTGCAATTTTTGCATGCATAACTTCTGTACCAAACATGCAGTCGTGAATACTCAAACATAGCGTTTAAACAAAAGTTTATAAAACTTACACGCTCGCTAAAAGCGTTAATATACTTTACATATTTTTTTGATGAAACGTAATGCTTGACATAGAACATTAATTTATATACTTCAGCAACGACATCTGCCCATGATCAGTCAAAGTTATTTGACATAAAATTACGCTTTTAGTTTCATAAAACAATTAAAGAGGTTCTTTAGTCCCGATATTAATAATCTTCTTAAGCTCTCGTATACCCTTAACTTCGGTGATCTATGGGAACCGGTGCTTTCAACATGGCTAACGTCGTTAACATTGGGGATTCACATTATATGCATTCTCATAAGCAGACACGTATAAGTTCGCGTTAACACATTTCGCATGTGGGCTAACAATATAAAAACCCAATCTTAAATGAACATAAGCCCTGCAACTCTTGCCGACCTTCCCTGAAACAGGGGTGATATTGGCAAAGTGAAACATTTTTTACAGTATGGGTAGTCAACCTCATACCAACCTATCAGTCAAGGAATACAAGCCTTCATCGTAGTAATTTACGAAATCATCAGGAGAAGTGTATCTTCTGCGAAAATGAAGCGCAGCTGAATTGACAATTGAGAGTTGTTGTTGCTCGAGATCGAAGATTGTAAGTACATGAGGGGGCCTATAGTGTTTCATCGAAAGTTTTTGATGGCGCTGAAGCTCTAAAGAATGTTCTAATAATATTGAATTGTTTTTTCCAATGTTGGATGACTGAAGAACCATGAATTTTATAATTGGCCTTTTTTCCTTCTGACAATGAAATTACTTCTGAAATTGTACATGTCTGCTTGTGGGAATGCATTTGATATAAATCTTAAATGATATATATCTTTGCAGCTTAGATTAGATCAGATTAGATTAGATTAAACGATGCAGTCTTTGCTTCTTGCTGCAATACGCTTTTTAAAATCAGATATTAATTCCATTCAAAATTTGCTAATTTCTATTAAAGTTGTACAAAGAAAAACTTAAAATTTATGGGTCGTCTGTGAAATCGTTGGTAATTGGCGTAAAAGTGTATCAAAATCCAATACGTATTTATTCCCATATTTTCTATTCATTTTAATTTAACTTTATAAACAATTGGAGCCAAAATTAAAATTAATTGTGACTATATAAAATTAGCTGTTAAAAATCTTTATATTCATGTAAACACACTAAGGAATTTAATTTCTTTCAGTGAAATTTAGAGTTAGCCTTATACTTCGGTCTAACTTATACAAACTAGTCGTACATAACCAAAGACGGCCATCTTAGATGTATAATCTATCTGCAATCTAAGTTGCAAATAATATATAAATGCCAAAATTCAGGCGTAAAACACGTGTAAGTTCACGCCTATTCATGCACCCTTTCCTGAAACAGAGGGGACATTGGCAAAGTGAACTAATTTTTACAGTATCAATCTATAAAGGAACTAACTCTGAATAAAGCTGTTTAGATTGAAATAGTAAAATAAATATTGGCGAATGTTGAATTCTAAATCGGGCCTGTATAAAAAAATAACATATCGTAATGGTTTATTGTGTTTTTGTATTAATTAAAATAAAAAATAAACTTAATTTAATCAAAAACATCTAAATGTATGAAATTAAAATTAAATGTTTCATGTACTTAAAGCAGTTTAAAAAATATATACAATATGTTATAAAAAATGTTAAACAGTATGTTTAAAAAAAATATTGTATTAAAAAATTATGAATGCATTTGACTCCTTTTGAAATTGCAAGGGTGAAGTGTGAGGAGATTTTTATGGAAAGGAGTAAGAATGCAAAGGTCGCCGGATGCAAAATAAGATTTAATTTTTTTTTTTTTTATAAATTCTCAGGTGATTTGTAAATTTTCAGAACTTTTTTCTAAATTGAAAAAAAAACTTTTTTTTTTCTCTTATTAGTAATTATTTTTTGATGATTGAAGCTGAATTAAATTTTTCACTGTCTATAGTGCCTTACTTTGAGTTTTTCTTCTAGAAAATACTTTGTTTTAATTTATAAAAAAAAAAAACAGTTATACTTAATTCACTATTTTTTATTTTGTGCTCGAATATTTTCATTTAAAAGGTATCATCAGGAGCAAGTACTCTTTTTTTTGTTGATTTTTTTATTTATGGGGTGTGCACCAAATTTAAATTATTAAAATAATGTTTTTTTCCGATGATAAATAGTTAAGAACAGTAGAATAACTATTTACAACTGCAAGAGACTGGGAGATAATCTCGCAAGTGATTGTCAACGTCGGGGGGACCGGACGCGGCACTAGAAAAAGACAAAGAAGAAAAATATTTCCGTTGTTAAATTTCCATAACACACTTGATTTCATTTTGAAAATTGATTGGTTTTTCAATACGTTTAATGTGAGAGGAAATATTCCTACAAAACATTCGGGGTTCACTTTTCGTACATATTGACATACAGAAAAAAAACAACTTATCTAATCTAAGTTGTAAAGATATGTCACATTGAGGATACACATTATATGCACTTTCACAAGCAGACACGTATAAGTTCACGCTTAAACATGCCGCATGTGGACTTACAATATAAAAACCAAATGTAACATACACCCTGCAACTCTTCGCTCCCCCAGTTCTCGTTTACCGTAAACGCCAATCTTGTCAAATATGACTTTGTCATGCAGTTGTCTTAAGAATCAAATTCTACACAATCTGAGCTAAGGAAAGCCGTAAAACTCGATAATGTGAGAGTTCTTTTAAATATTTTTAAAATAAATTTCTTGTTTTTATAAGACACATTGGTCCAGTACACATGCAAACATTGCTCATGTAAAATTTTCTCAATGGCGTATACGACAACCAAGAACTAAAGCAGCGTCTTGTCGATATTCCCTGAAACCGGGTGACATTGGCAAAGTGAACCATTTTCTACAGTATGGGTGGTCAGTCGCATACCAAACTATAAATCAAAGAACATACACAACAAATTGCATTTTTATTTACAAAATGTAAAATGGTTGATAGATGACTATTAATGTGGTTCCTTAATAAAAATGTTTAGAGCCACTTCATTAATACAACTTTTTTTCAAAAATATTTTTTTTTTCATTTTTTTTATAGGTAGAAAAAACAAAAAAAAATACATAAGCCTCAATTGAATATGACCTCTGAAATGGCCTGACGTAGAGAAATATGTTTGTATGTATGTAGAAGCCAGTTACAAGATGATATCAGATTAATAAAAATGTTTTAGATTAAATATTGTACAAATTTAATTTTGTAATTCTGTATGTAACTTATAATAAATGTGTAACCAAAAAAATGTTGTTTTTTTTAATTGAAAATATATCATAGTATAAGAGTTTTAAGCTTACACGGCCGGCTGATGATGCTGGGGTGATGCTCTCCGGGATCTGTTGCCGTGGTCTGTGGGAGCTGGAGCTTCCGGACGTTTCGCCCATTTCTACGATGGGCTTCTTCAGCGTGGAGTATGATGATGAAAACGACAAACACACGCTGTAGAAGCAAGATGGTAGACATATAAACCCTGTGTACACACACTTACATCACAGTTCTCATCAAGGTCATCATCATCATCATACTTCACGCTGAAGAAGCCCATCGTAGAAATGGGCGAAACGTCCGGAAGCTCCAGCTCCCACAGACCACGGTAACAGATCCCGAAAAGCATCACTCCAGCATATATCATAGTATTTTTTTAAGAAATCCCGTGCGGGAGAGATTCCCTAAATTTCAGACACTCTAGGTGTCTATGGCACTTTTTGTAGTGCCGCTGAGGTGCTGTTAACGAGCTTAGTCGTCGCTACAAACCGCCAATACTCAAGCAAGATCCAGTTTCTGTAAGGCTGGATGGACCTTTAGTGAGCGGTCTTTGGTAAAGGAATTTGATTTTTTTCACCCAGCAAAGAGCATATTTGAAAATATAAATGATAACCACTAGACTACGGACCGGTCAAACTTGGTAAATTGATTCTAAAAGTAGTAGATAGCACCCTAAAATTTAATTTCTGAAAAAAAAACCCCTACAAATGGGGAAAATATAAATTCCCTACTTTTGATTTTGAGGTACCTATTGAAAGAAAATTTGGAATTGAATTCATTTATATTTTGGACATCAACCTGAAGGCGCGTGGATTATCAGCTGGTAAGTGCAATTTAAAACTACTTCTATAATCTAAGTTGCAAGGATATATTCATTCAAAGCTCTCAGATGTATACCCACAAACAAACAAAAGTAGTTCGCGCTTACAAATGCTGATTGTGTATTTTTTACAAATAAAATCCAAACCTCAAATGAACATAAGCCCTGCAACTCTTGCCGACCTTCCCTGAAACAGGGGTGACATTGGCAAAGTGAACCATTTTTTACAGTAAGGGTGGTCAGCCTCATGTCAACCTATAAGTCAAGGAATACTTCATAATACAAAATGCAGTTTTTTTATTTATTTAAACGCTAGGAATTACCTCCTACATATAACTAGCTTCTATATTGTGTGTGATTTACCGATCGGAATTTTTCCTGAATGTACTTTTTAAAGAGTTAAATAAATTATTGTTGTAATTACCCACATGAATTCGTTCCTAAAAATCTTAATTTAATTAATGTAAGTAGCAAAGATATATATCATTTGAGATTCATATTAAACGCATTCCCACAAGCAGAGACGTATAAGTTTGCGCTAACACATGCCGCATGTGGACACCCTGCAACTCTGGCCGACCTTCCCTGAAACAGGGGTGACATTGGCAAAGTGAACCATTTTCTACAGCATTTGTGGTCAACCTATAAGTCAAGGAACATGTATATATCACAACAAATAACAATTTTAAAATCAACAAATAATAATATGTATGAACATAAAAACAAAAACATAATACAAAATTCTAATTTAAAAGACCCTAGACCGAGCCGCCAACACGCTGCCTTAGTTCTTGTTTACCGTATACGCCATTGAGAAAATTTTACATGAGCAATGTTTGCATGTGTACTGGACCGATGTGTCTTATGAAAACAAGAAATTTATTTTAAAAATATTTAAAAGAACTCTCACATTATCGAGTTTTACGGTTTTCCTTAGCTCAGATTGTGTAGAATTTGATTCATAAGACAACTGCATGAAGAAGTCATATTTGACAAGATTGGCGTATACGATAAACAAGAACTGGGGGAGCGAACATTACAGATAAACCGTCATTTCTTTCTGTCCTTACATACTTCTTTCATTTCATCCACAGTCATAACCTTCTTCATACAAGCTCTCCTTTTATTATGACTCTGGATATTCCATTCATTCGATATTTCAGAAATTTGGTCCATCTATACCTTTCTCGGTCTTCCTCTACTGTCGTTCAGTGTAATCCGTATAGCACTTTTGTATTCTGCTGGATGAAAAAGATAAGTTTTAGAGAATCGCAAATTTATCTGACAATAATTAAAAAGAAAACGATTATTTTTTAATACTTACATAGACTAAAATATTCACAGACTTCTTAAAAGCTCAAGAAATTGTACAGAAATATGATTGATAGAGTTTTTTTCTGTTGACGCATGAAAGCTTGTAAAAGCTTCATGGCTTAAAGTATAGATGGCTATCGTAATAAAAGGAATTTTCTAGGGAAATAAAAAATATCTTGATTATCCTTCAATGTTACGTAGAGTATTTTAAAATTAAATTGAAAATATTTGATCACTAAAATTCTATTTGAAATTTATAATATTTACAGAACAGAAATAAAGACTTGTTTTTTTTCATTACGTTGATAGTCCTAAAAACCTATCCATTTATGACACTTTTTTTTTTATCAATATTTAGGAAATTCTTTGTCTTAGAGCCCGTTCCCACTTGTCGGGTGTCGGATCCGTATATTCATCGGAGGTTCCAGTGGCAGAACATTTCGGACAAAATCGGTTTCCGACAATTAGTGTGTCATACATAATTTTCTGCCATTGGAACCTCCGATTATAATACGGATCCGACACCCGATAAGTAGGGACGGGCTCTAACTCGTCGGTATGAAGCTGACCATCGGTTCTGTAAAAATTAGTTCACTTTGTCAATGTCATCATTGTTTCAGGAAAGGGCAAAAGCTGCAGGGCTTACGTTAATTTAAGGTGTAAGTTTTTATGCTTTAAGGACACATCGCACGTTTAATAATAAAGAGCAATAACTCAAAAAACATGAATGTTGGGAAATCACGTTTGAAGTTCAGACAACCAGTAAAACTTGTATGGGATGAAAAAGGCGGCCGATGTTTTATCTCGGTCATGTTCGTCCAAATTGAACGGCTGTCGCATTCTACCTATTCTTCTCGCATTGTTCTTGCGTTTTATTACAAAATCTCGATTTCCCAATTTTCGAGTTATTTCTCTTTATTATTAAACGTGCGACATGCTGTATGGGTAACAAGTATCTGCTTATGGGCATGCATTCTATTTGAATCTCTGTTATTAATACATCTCTGCAACGTAGATTATAGATTAAAGACACAATGTAAAAGAAAAAAACACCAGGTACTTAATAATTCTTAAAATATATATTTTAAGACCTGTTTTTTTTTATACATCTTATCTTCGTTTTAAAAATGAAAATTAAATCGTCAACTTAAACCCAAAACGTCTTAAATTAAATTTCGGTAAAGATTAACAGAAAAGTTTTCTTCATTTTCCCGAAAACAAAATAATAAAATTTGACGAAAGCGCGAAAACAAAAAAGCTTCCGATTACATGGTGAAAATTCACAGCAAACCCCCTCAGAAATGAGAGCGTTTAAAAACTTCATTAAAAATTATCTGACCTTGCGTGTCTTATCACCCCCTCTCCATTCTTGGCTCACAAAATGCTAGCGAGGCTTTGGCGTCAGTTGATTCACAACCTCCTCCTACGGAGCCGACTCTCGCTTGCTATCTTTCCACCCGAATCAACGCGATTCAACGTGACGAAAGTTAATCCTAATCGAGAGATTTACCTTCATTATTTTCATCACGTAAAAATTCACTTAAGAAAAGAAATAAAATAATTAAGTCTTTATTCCAGCCCGGTCACGCGGAGGGTGCAATACGTGACCAGTCGTATAAAAAAGAAATACATTGATCGAAAAATACATGTAGGAAAAATAGAAACGGAGAAAGAAAATATAAACACTAATATATTTCTTTTTTTGCAAAATTTATTGATTAATATTTTGGTAGTTAAAAGTTTTCTTCGCTTCAAGTTTTTTCATTGTGAATTTTTCTTTTGTATTTGGGATTTTTTCCGTCGAAATAATATTGAAGCCTTTTGTTTTTTTTTTTATGAAAAAAATTATTTGAGCCCTGTGGAGTGACGTCATTTTTTTTGTCATTGAAATTTATGCCGAGTCCATTTCTGTGTCTTATCGAAATAAGTTAAAAATACACCAGAGTGTGTGTTTTAAAACTATTTAATGAGTGTGTGAAATTGTTTAGTTAATTCATATAAAAATTCATTGTGTCAGTAAATTTTAGACGTTGACACTTTCTGTTGGCTGAAAATGAGTTTTTCATTTTCAACGCCGTACTGTAACTTTTGCCGCCATTTCCTGAAAAGGGGAAAAGTTAATTGGTCTTTAAGCAGCTATATTTTTTTTCTAAATTACCGGTCTGTAGTCTAGTGGTTAACACTTCAGACTCGTAAATGGGAGGTTGTGGGTTCGAATCCCGGCGGAGCACAAAAAATTACACCATTTATATTTTCATATATATAAAATCCGATCACTAGAGGTCCATCCAACCTTACTGCAACTGGGTCTTGCATGAAAATTGGCGGTTTCTTCAGCGTCGATCAAGCTCGCAGAGGGTTCTTGAGGTGTGATACACACAAAAACAGCGCTCACCAAATAAATCATCCAAATATGTTTTATTTAAAAGGTATTTTTATCATTCTTAATTTATCCAAAGACTTCATTGAAAAGTAATTGTTAGTTGACATGAAACAATTATTTTTAACAACTTTTTTTAACAGCGCGAGTGGTAAAACAAACGCTTAAAATGTAGTCCTCATTAAAGTTCTATAAAAAAACAGTAAACCTTAAATTACATGTGTTTTGGTATAAAGCTAAAGGTAAAAATCCAAACCTACCATAAAAATCGGTTCACCTCTACCAATGTCACCCCTGTTTCAGGGTACCGCGGCAAGTGTTTCAGAATCTAATCTAATCTAAGTTGCAAGGATATGTAACATTGGGGATTCACATTATATGCATTCTCACAAGCAGACACGTATAAGTTCGCGCTTAAAAATGCCGCACGTGGACGTACAATATAAAAACCAAATCTCAAATGAACATACACCCTGCAACTGATAGATACCTGCACCTGACACCTGCAGGTGATAAGACTTCCAGCCCTGCACCGGACCGGATCATGTGAAAAGTGACTTAAAGAGGCATTCGCCCTTGAAAAAGCTTTGTTTGAATAAATTTTCCGTGGATGAAGGTCACAGTAATTAAATAAATGGAAATTGCCGTCCATTTGTACAAGAGTCTAATTAAAAACTGAAGAGGATCTCTTTCATTGTATAAGTGAGGTCATAGCTTGAGTGAAGTTTTAAAAACAGTATAATGCCTCCAACAGACACTTTTCACAATTTTTTTACCGACCATTATTTTATAAATACAATTAAACTTTTTTTTTCTTGACAATGCTTTGTTACGAAATGACGGTTGATCTGTATTCTTAGAGGCTAGGGTTTATTAAATTGGAATTTGTTTTCTGTTTAGTTTTGATGTCCATAGATATTTTTATTTATTGATTTAAAAACGTAATTTGTCGTGTATGTTCCTTGACTTATATGTTGGTATGCGGCTGACCACCCATGCTATCAAAATGGTTCACTTTTGCCAATGTCACCCCGGTTTCAGAGAAGGACGGCAAGAGTTGCAGGGTGTATATCCATTTGAGATTTGGTTTTTATATTGTAGGTTCACGTCACGTTCAACTCGTCGGTCTAATTAGACCGACATTCTTTCTATTTTCTCTATTCTTTCCCACCTCTATGGTGGTTGGCCACTTAGTCAGGAGAGCACCTCCCGAACAGTCTCAGTAGTAGCATCTCGAATTCTAGGCCTTAAGTCATATGTTAAGATGCTCAGAATCACTTTGCAGCTTTGTTTGTAAATTTAAAATCATCGAGCCCTAAACCCTCACGGCTTTATAGCCGCGAGGGTTTAGTCTTTCAGTGATTTCTGAGCCTCCTTTGCTTTGTGTAAACACTTGGGAAAGTGTAGCTTCACGGGAGGGCCTTCTGCCACTCGCATCTCACATAACTTTTGCATGCGAGTCCTGTGACACATCCCCGGATGGGATGGATATACAGGGCGTGGGTCAGTGGAGGGGAGACTGACCCTGAGAGAAGGTGTTGTAGGTTCACGTGCGGCATGTGCAAGCGCGAACTTGTACATGTCTGGCTGTGAAAATGCATGTAATGTGCATCTCCAATGTTGTTACTTAGATAAATTTAGATTAGATAAGATGACAAATAATCGGATCCTCGCATAGGTCAGTCATAATCGGCATCTTGTTGGGCGACAGTGTGTTCGAGCTATAAAACAGTTTAAATTTGAAGTGCCCGCCATGTACGGTATGCTGCTGGAAAGTGTTCAACATTTCGTGCAGGTAAGAGTCGTTTGTTTTTATTTCAGTGTCGCTCGTTTGTTTTGTAAAGTGTCAATTAATTACTTACAGACCTCATTTGAAAATTTCATTAGCATTGCATGTCAATAAAGAACAATATTTCAAATGAATTTTTCTACTCCCATTTGGTAATTTACTAATTACAAAACGGCTAACGCAATCACAATGCTATACATTTCCACACCCGTTGCGTAATGTTACATTACGCAACTGATAACGGTGTTGAAATGAAAATGTGCGCATGCGCATTGTCAGAAATGGAACCATTTTTTAATTTCGAGTGTCAACCTTGTATGAGGCTATCCTTCTAAGCGACCGATAACAAACTATTATTGGCCGTTTCCATAGCAACCACGTTTAAACGTCAGCCATTACATGAATATTTTCAATTTATTGATAGTTCCTCTCCACTATGTTCAATCTTTGTTCAAATTAAAATGAATATATTTTATGCGTAGAGTCAAATAAAAATTGTTAATAGTGTAATAATTCATCAATGTTACTTATCAAAATACTCCAAATTGTAGCTTTCATTTTTTTGAAGGAAAACAGAAGGCTTGAAAGGAAAATAATGCAAGATATTTGCACCGCAAAAAAAAAAAAAACTTAAACACTCACTTGGCTAATAGGTCGGTATGAGGTTGACCATCTAAGCTGTAAAAACTTGGTTCACTTTGCCAATGACACCCCTGCTTCAGTGGTTGCAGGGCTTATGTTTATTTGAGTTTTGGGTTTGAATGTCAGCCCTTATATGCGGCATGTGTAAGCACAACCTTATATGTGTCTGCTTGTGGGCATTAATTTAAAATGAATCCCAAATGTAATATATCTTTGCAGATTAGATTAATAATCGAGGGGAATGATAAATTACACGGTTTGACAAAGGTGGGGTACTAATTACTTTAAATGGACGAGTACATTATAATGACTATTATTTACTATTTTATTATTTATTTCATGGTCGTAGAAAAAGTATTGTATGCCACTGCACGTAATAAGTCTTTGTAACACTCTTGCTGTCTATTGTGCCATTCGGCTGCGCCTCATGGCACAAACTAGCACTCGTGTTACAAAGACTATCATTACTAGGCAGTGGCATAAATAACTATTTTAACCATCTTTTATAACCACGCTTTCACTGAAGATTACAAGGGTACTGTAACTGTAACTGTAACTCTGTCGCCATTCCGCTAGGGGCGACCAGAGACTCTGTAGAACTGCCTCCATTTTTTTCTATCTTTACATACCTCTTTCAATTCATTCATATCCATCACCTTTTCATGCATTTTCTTTTTTTACGCTCACTTTGTATATCCCATTCTTTCACAATCTCCTCAATCTGATCACTCTATACTTTTCTCGGTCGTCCCTTAACTCTTTTTCCTATCACACTTTCTTTGTATACAGCATAGACAGTCAGTGATAGCGAAATGAGTAAAGTATGTTCGGTGAAAATGAAGCATTTGAGAAGCATGACAGGAAAAACTCTGAAGGATAGAGTTAAGAATGAATGTGTAAAGAAAGAATGTAAGTTGAAAGAGGATGTGAAAGATAAGGTACAAAAGAATGTGATGAGATGGTTTGGGCATGTGGAAAGAATGAATGATGATAGACTGACAAAGTATGTATACAAAGAATGTGTGAAAGGAAAAAGAGGTAAGGGACGACCGCGAAACGTATAGAATGTTAGTACGAGTTGCAAAACTTGAGTAAAGTAAAGTTTACTGATTGACAAATTCTCATGGAATCCTCAGGGGTGTGATGCGAGAACACGTTCTATTCACAGTTTTTTAATATGCTGACGTTTCGCTTTCATGAATGGAAAGAATTCTAAAGTAAGTCGCAGTAAGGTACTCGAAGACCATCACGTCGCTTTAATGACCAGCCTTGAGAATGCTTTCCGTTTGCTGAAGAGAAACTTCGGCAGATAAAAATCTTGCTTATGTGAAATATATCTAATTATTTATTACGGATGACAATCTGTGACGTCAACCAGCCGATGGAATTTTGAATGTGTGAGCTCCATATTGTCAACATACTGGTACGATTTTACTGATGTTCTCTTTTAATTAAACTGCAATTCTTTGTTTTAACAGAATTAATTTTACACGGTTTGGTTCACAATTTACAATAATTGATAATCTCTGCGTATATGGTATTCACGTCCAAATGTTGGATGCAACTAATCACTGAATCCACTGATGCCCTTTGCAGTCCGTAAATATAGGTACAAAAGGGATCATTCTTCCATATTCCAGAGTATTCCTTTACTTATAAGTTGGTATGAGGCTGACCACCCATACTGTAAAAAATGGTTCACTTTGCCAATGTCACCCCTGTTTCAGGGAAGTTCGGCAAAAGTTGTGGGGTTATGTTCATTTGAGGTTCGGATTTTATTTGTAAGTACGCATTCAGCATTTGTAACCGCGAACTACACGTGTTGGTTTGTGGGCATACATCTGAGAGCTTTAAATGAATATATCCTTGCAACTTAGATTATAGATTATAGATCGATCTCTCACTCATAAAATACCACCGTTGTATGTAACTGACTACTGCCATCATACTAGAGCCAGATTGTTCTACACACTAGCGTACATGTTCAGGTACCTGCAGTGGATACCTACTTCAAATCCTTAGTTCGTAAAAATACTTCTTTTAAGCGAGTTTTTCCTCTTTATAAATTGACGCTGACTTTTTCCTTAGGAGAGAAAAGGAGAAAAGTATGTTCCCTCAACAAAAGAAGCACGTCTGAAACATTACATTACAGTTTACTAAAATATCTACATAAATCAAAACGCTCGCTAGGGACGCTGTTTTTGTTTTCATAGATTGTTTGGATAAGCACAAAAGTTGAGGGTAAAATTTTATACTTGGGGTACTGAAGAAAGTTCAAGAAGGGAAAATATATCGACGACTGCACCATCTGTTCACATTTTTCATAATGTCAGGAGTTGGAATACGAGTACAACAAATCAAGTGAATAGTGATATCTAACGTGCATTATTCATTTAAAGAAGTACACTTCGGTACCAGAAATAAACATCTGGGCTGGAAGTCTCATCACCACGGTAATTCTTACCTACCGAATATCGGTGATATTTGTATGAAGACCCGTCAATCCAAAATGGCCGCAAGTGAACAGCTGACTAGTCTTTATACAAATATTACCGATAATCGGTAGGTAAGAATAAACGTGGTGATGAGACTTCCAGCCCAGTTATTGTAACCGTAATTCTGTCGCCATTCCGCTAGCGTTGGCCAGTGCCTCTGTAGAGTTGCTTCCATTTTTTCCTATCTTTTATTACATTTACAGATATATTGTGAACCAAACCGTGTAAAATACGAGTAAATTCTGTTAAATTAATAATTGCAGTTTAATTAAAATAGAACCCCAACTCAAATTATAACAATGTATAAATATAAATTGTGACAGGCAGATGCTATAAACGGTATTGAGACCCCAAATTTAGTGTATGTAATTACATTTAATGACCATGGTCATGAAAATACAAATGTATAGACGTGCCAGCGCGAGGAAAGTCAATTATGAACTCATATTTGGCGTAGGTCTAGGTCACTAGATAGTATATGAGGATTATTTATTTATTTATTGTTTACATGATACAAGGGCGCCGTTTTTGTGTGTGTCAACCCTCAAGGGCCTTCCTAATCATGAATGAGATATTTTATAAAGGCGTGTTCCCTTAAAAATGACAACAGATTCCGAAACCCTCACTCAGGGTGGCAGTCTGGCCCACTCCATGCATCGGTCCCGCAAACCGGAAATGGTTTGCGGGACCGGTTCGCTGGGTTGAAAAATTCATAAACCTTTACCAATGACCGGTCGCTGAAAGGTCCATCCAACCTTACAACAACTGGGTCTTGCTTGATAATTGGCGCTTTATACAGCGACAACCAAGCTCGCAGAGGACTCTTGAGGTGTGATACACACAAAAACAGCGCTCATGAAATAAATTCTCCTAATATTATATATATATATATTATATATATACCTATATATATATTATATATATATTATTGAACGCTTTTTTATGTACTAAATTGAGTGAAAATGAACATCTATTTCGAGAATAACGCACCATTTTCACAGCTCTGTGTTTGCGCCGCTTTTTGAAATGGAAAATATAATAAGCCAAATTGGAAAAAGGTTTTCTGGGACGCTGTTTGCTATGTGACCTCTCCTAAGTAAAGAAGAATTCTTACAACAGTAGATCCTCGAGTATCCGAGTCCGCTTTAACCAAGCTTTTTTTGTCAACCTTGAAAATTTCAGAATAAATCTTTTCTCTCATTTCTTCAAAATAACTCATTTGAAATTATTTGAAGTGCGAACGATGGCTCCTATTGAACTATAATTATGAATTTAAAATCTGAATATCATGCTTAAATGTTTATTTGTTCCCAAATATTGCCTACGTACTAGGCGCATGTGCCTGTATGGATTGCACACCCCTGCTACATGTGTACAAACAAAATAATTCAAATCTCAAATATACGATAGACCTATACTCTTGTCGTCCTGCACTGAAACAGAAATGACATCGGTAAAATTTAACAGATTTTTTACAGTATGGGTGGACACTGGACAGCCTCATATTAACCTACAAGTCAAGTATTATATTGATTGAACCACAAAAATAATTTAAATAAACAAGTATATTGTCCGGTCGATACCTCAGTTGGTAGAGTGCTTGCATTCCATGCCGTGAGCTCGGGTTCGAATCCCGCCGAGGGTTTCAGAAATTATTTCCCGTTTCGTTGTTTATTTCAAATCCCAAAATAAGATAGTGGCAAGGTTTACTCAGTCTACAAGTACCAGCGGGAGTTGGGAAACCCCCACTTCAAATAAAGGGGTGGTCGTGAGGCCGGCCCCCTTACCTATAAAAATAAATACGTTCTACTCGCCACATGCGAAACTCTTAGGGATAACGCGGTAAGAAGTTACACTATATGTGTAGCTTAGTTGCGTTTTCGTTTTATATCAAATCCGAAAATAATAAACATGATGTCGCCAACCTTGTAGATCAGTCGCCACTTTTTTCGGTCCTTATGAAATAAAGTCCGAGATAAGCTCGATTCACAACAGCTCGCATAATTGAGGTCCTACTGTTAATAAATGTTGGTGGGAATGAAACATGCTGGCAACACAATATTGGCGAAGTTGTCTCCTTTTCGTATATTAAATTCTTTCGTCCCCCGTCAACTTCGTCCCCCCAGAAGTGCTTAATAACTTTCAACAAGGCCGGTCCGTAGCTCACTGGTAACGCTGCGGACGCTGAATGGGAAGGCTGTGGGTTCGAATCCCGGCGGAGCACAAAAAATATACCATTTATATTTTCAAATCGCTCTTCGCTGGGTTGAAAATTTTATAAGCCTTTACCAATGACCGGTCACCAAAGGTCCATCCAGCCTTACAGCAACTGGGTCTTGCTTGAGTATTGGCGCTTTGTAGCGATGGCCAAGCTCGTACACCTCTGCGACACTACAACAAGTGTCATAGACCCCTAGAGTCTCTAGAATCTAGGGAGTCTCCCGCACAGGATTTCTTAAAAAAAAGGCACTTCAAAATATATCATTCAAACAAATGGACAGGGCACATTTTAATTTGGGGGAAAGTGTGATATCACACCGCCGGGCTTCTAGGGAAAAGTCAAAGAAATATTTTATCATTGTTGGAGAAAGTTGGTAGAACGCTTGCATTCCATGGCAAGATGAAGGGTTCGATCCCAAAGTGTACTCAGCCTTCACAATAAATGAGAACCAGCCCCCCCCCCCCCCCCGGGAGCTGGGAAGCCCCCGCTTCAAACGAAAGAGTTTGGTGTGAAGCCGGCCCCCTTACCTGTATAAATAAATAGGTCCCAAATCGCCGCATGCGACCCCTTCGGGGATAACGCAGGCAAGAAGTTACACTATATGTGTAGCTTAGTTACTTTTTTTTTGGATCGTAGTCCCATACGTTCGACATTGGCCAGCTGAGAAAAAAAATTTAATTCGAATTTGTTCCGAGTCAATTGTTATGCCTTGACTAAAGGGTTTGTATGAGGCTTAGGATATATATTTTCTTTAAAAATAATGTTTTAAAATTGGATTATGAATTTAATAAAAAAATCTATTTTTCAACCTCAAGGCTTGACGTTTTAATCATTACTCCTATCACATTTAAACAAAAATGTTTATTATTTATGCCCCTCAGCGCAGTGTCGAGTTGACATAAAAATTGTCTGACAGAAGCAATCCATCAAAAGCGTTCCTATGTTGTGTCGCTTTAATTTTTGGTGGAAAAACGAGGCTCAAAAAATGTTTGGTCGGATTAAAAACCATTTTTGTTTGAACATACTATTTTATTATACTTATTCTAAAAAACATTATAAATGTCTTTACAACTTAGATTATAGATACCTACTGGATTTTTTAATAAAAGCTTTAAAAATAAAGGGTGTCTAAAAAGGTCTCACTCTATAATTTTGTATTGTTACGTTTTCTGTTTGATTCTCTTTTTAATTAAAATGCCATATTTATTTTTCACAATTTATTTCACAACTTGACAATCACTGTTTATAAGTGTTACTCAGCGAATTGCTCTTGCGACACTACTGTACGTACCATTTTGATCTCTTTTATAAGGAACCAGAGAGGTCTTTCTCGTATTTATTAGATTATTCCACCACCAGAATGTTATGTACACACACAATCACTAAAACGTCATTCCAAGGCACGAATACAATCATGGACTACTCCTACATGGTTAAATACTAATAATGATATTAGGATGATTTATTTGGTGAGCGCTGTTTTTGTGTGTATCACACCTCAAGAGCCTTGGTCGTCGCTGTAGAAAGCACCAATTCTCAAGCAAGACCCAGTTGTTGTTAGGTTGGATGGACCTTTCAGTGACCGGTCTTTGGTAAAGGTTTATGAATTTTTCAACCCAGCGAAGAGCACATTTGGAAATAAAAATGGTATATTTTGTGCTCCGCCGGGATTCGAATTCACAACTTTTCATTAACGAGTTCGAAGTGTTGCCACTGGACTACGGACCGGTCCAAATGTCCAAAAGTCCATGGTTATATTGTACAAGCAATAGGTGTGCGTAGTCACTTTCGGGGCTATTCTTAGACATTTTAGTCGTCGGTTGAGCCCACGCTTTGACAAACTAATGATGCATTTGCATGAAGACCTGTTAATCCAAGATGGCTGCAAGCGAACAGCTGATTTGTTTTAATACAAATATTACAAAATTCCTCTGTAAGAATGGCCGTGGTGATGAACGGTTCAGACCGGGCACTATTTGTTTGTCAAAGCGTGGGCTTAACCGACTACTAAAATGTCTAAGAATAGTCCCGTTTGGTTTCATAGTCCGTCATACGATGTATGCGTGTATAAGCGCACGTATTTCAAGTTCGCGACAGTATCGTTTTTCTTTTGTACAAGTAACAACTTCGATCTTTCACAGCTTTGATTGATAAGATTATTGAAAATGGAGCGTTACGCAAGAGCACAACGCGTTATCGATATGAAAACCGATTTCAAAAATGAGGAACGCTGAGATCGCTTGCAAACTTCACGAAATATCCGGTCGAGAAAGTTTACATGTGCCAATTTTTTAAAAGAGTAACTTAGATAACTTAATATAATAATAATAATAATCTAAGTTACAAGGATATATTCATTCAAAGCTCTCAGATGTATGCCCACAAACAAACACGTGTAGTTCGCGCTTACAAATGCTGATTGTGTACTTACAAATAAAATCCAAACCTCAAATGAACATAAGCCCTGCAACTCTTGCCGACATTCCCTGAAACAGGGGTGACATTGGCAAAGTGAACCATTTTTTACAGTATGGGTGGTCAGCCTCATACCAACCTATAAGTCACGGAATTATAGAAGGAAAAATATATTATAGAAATGATACTTTTTGAGTAGGCGCTCCGTTGGGAATCGAACCCATCACGCTTCTATTCCAGAGTGAACTATTAGACAACGGGCCGCTTTTGCATTGACTTTCTGATAATAATTTAATTATAAATTAATGTGCGACAATTGTATTGATTGTAGAGGCATTAACTTTGCAATCGTGCATTAAGGATAAAAGAAAAACAGCTTTGTTTTCGAGTACGTGTGTGATTTGCGTCACTTTGAAATTGTCGATTAAAATGTTCATATACTCGAGGTCATCCAATTGAAATCCTTAGAGCTTCCACGTCGCAGATGGCCGTCAATAACTCCAGACCTTCACAAGTCAACATAATCCAGGATCAACCTCCATCTACCCTCACTATTCTACACCAAGTACAAAAATTACATTCAACCTCAACCGTAGAGCTTTACTATAAAATGTACGCTAACTAAAGCACTCAGCAGTTGCGTTCTTTTAATTTCCATACATTTTACTCTTAACCCTATGGGTTAAGAGTAAACGCAAGTTTTCTACTCGGTTACGAAGTTTCTAACCTTGACTTAGCGAATCCCAAAGACTCGCAGAGAATCCCTTTCTAAGTACTTTTTGTCACAAAGCAAGTAGGGAGTAAATTAAAACCTAAGTACTAAAACTATATCACTACTTTCGTAGTCATAAAACTAGTGAGTACAATCCAAGTAAATTAAAATAGTTAGCATTAGTTCCTAAAACTGTATTAGTACTTTTGTTGGCATCTTGAACCGGTCTGTAGTCCGTAGTGGCAACACTTCGGACTCGTAAATGGAAGGTTGTGGATTCGGATCCCGGCGGAGCACAAAAAATAAACCATTTATATTTCGAATGTGCTCATCGCAGAGTTGAAAAATTCATAAATCTTTACCAAAGACCGGTCACTAAAAGGTCCATCCAATCTTGCAACAACTGGGTCTTGCTTGAGAATTGGCGCTTTCTACAGCGACGACCAAGCTCGCAGAGGGCTCTTGAGGTGTGATACACACAAAAACAGCGCTCACCAAATAAATCATCCTTATATTATTATTATTTTGGTATTGTTTTACATAATTTGATAAGTTTCTGTAAATCTAGAAACTTGGACCAAATTTCCGAAATTGCCAATGAATGCAATACCCAGAGTCATAATAATAGGAGAGCTTGTATGAAGAAGGTTATGACTCTGGATGAAATGAAAGAAGTATGTAAGGACAGAAGGAAATGGCGGTTGATTTGTAATGCTGGCAGCTAGGGCTAGGGTTTCACAAGTTCTTAAAACTTTTGTAAATTTTAAATTAGAATTTGGTATTTTAATGTTTTTCCATAATATTATTTGATAATTTCTAAAATGTAATTTCTTATGTATGTTCCTTGACTTATATGTTGGTATGCAGCTGACCACCCATGCTGTAAAAATGGTTCACTTTGCCAACGTCACCCCTGTTTCAGGGAAGGTCCGCAGGAGTTGCAGGGTGTACCTATGTCCATTTGAGATTTGGCTTTAATGTTGTAGGTTCACATGCGGCCTGCGAAAGCTCGTGTCTGCTTGTGAAAATGCATGTTATGTGAATCCCCAATGTTCACATATCTTTGCAACTTAGATAAGATGATAATAAACTTTGTGTTCATGTGATGTTTGTTTTATTTTGTAAGTGCTCGTACGCACGCAGTATGTGTAAGCACGAACTCACACGTGTCTGCTTGTGCGCGTGCATCTAATTTACATCCTTGCAACTTAGATTATAGATAATGAAGGTTTTGTTCTTTTTTATATTTAAATGTAATTTATTATTCATATTCCATGACTTATAGGTTGGTATGAGGCTGACCACCCATACTGTAAAAAATGGTTCACTTTGCCAATGTCACCCCTGTTTCAGGGAAGGTCGGCAAAAGTTGTGGGGCTTATGTTCATTTGAGGTTTGGATTTTATTTGTAAGTACACATTCAGCATTTGTAAGCGCGAACTACACTTGTTGGTTTGTGGGCATACATCTGAGAGCTTTAAATGAATATATCCTTGCAACTTAGATTATAGATTATAGATAATTACACTTTTCGAATATTGGACGAATTGTTGTAAAGGAACTTGCGATATTCTCCAAGGCCATACTAGAGATACTAGTACGGCCTTGGATATTCTCGACCATAGATGTGAAAACGTAGAAAAAGGTACAAATCGATAGAATCTTTTTTAATATAAAGAAAATAAATTCCCCCGTACAACGTTAAGCAAATACATCTTTCCATTTCGATTCTTACATTTCATCAAATCGACGGTATTTTTTGTGCCCACTACACGCTCGTCTTTGCGTGTCATTTATGCGCTAAGCCGTGGGAGACTGTATGCCAGAAACTGTAATATTTAATCATCTTCTTATTTTAATTTCGGCAAGAACAGGAAACTTTTTGTGACAATTATTCAAGCCATGTCTATGCGAAAACATAAATATATATCAATAATGCTCAAACTACTCAAAGTATACATCGACGGTTAAAAAGAAGTAGGGCCTGGAGGGTATGGAGAGAATGAATGAGGAAAGACTGACGAAGAAAGTATATGTTGGTAGAATAGATGACCGAGACCGAGAAAGGTATGGATGGACCGAATATCCGAAACTGCGAATGAATGGAATATCCAGAGTCATAATAAAAGAAGAGCTTGTATGAAGAAGGTTATGACTCTGGAGGAAATGAAAGAAGTATGTAAGGATAGAAAGAAATGGCGGTTGATCTGTAATGTTGGCGGCTGGGGTTTATTAAAGTGAAATTGGTTTTATGATTAAGTTTTTTTTAAGTGTCCATGTTTATATTATTATTTATTGATTTAAAAAATGTAATTTGTGATGTATGTTCCTTGACTTATAGGTTGGTATGCGGCTGACCACCCATACTGTAAAAAATGGTTCACTTTGCCAATGTCACCCCTGTTTCAGGGAAGGACGGCAAGAGTTGCGTTATGTTCATTTGAGATTGGGTTTTTATATTGTAGGTCCACATGCGGCATGTGTTAGCGCGAAATTATACATGTCGGTTTGTGGAAATGCATTTAATATAAATCTTAAACGATATATATATACTTGCAGCTTAGATTAGATTAGATTAGATTAGCCTAAGCGATGTTTTGGTCAAAAATGAGTAATGAATGCTATCCTACTTATTTTCCACTTTCTAATGCGCCCACTCCCATAGCTCTACGATGAATTTGTTGTTGTTCATGCCCAAGCAAACTACCCATGTACTGTGTTTCCGAAGTATGGTTTTGGTGCACCCGCCAAGATTTTGGCCTTTTTTTGTTCTAAAGGCGCTTGTGACATAAAAAAATCGTACAACATCTTAAAACCACATTAATAGGAATGCCAATAAATGCCTTTTTTTATTTATTTTACAGCTGTTTTTATCTTAACGCCGTTTTTCTGCAATCTCAATCTTTAAACTGCTCTCCTGAACAATTAAGTTTTTGTCGCTTGTGCCCTACTGCCTTTTAACCCTGCGATATGGTAAAGAGACGCAGGCAAAAATTAAGAAAAAAAAGACAAAACATCACGATTAAGATCCGGAAAAGCAATATCAAGCATCTGAATGCTGAGTGTTAGGTAATGCTCTATGGAGACCATTATGAAAGGTTTTTTTACATTCTGCAAATACTGAACTTTGAGACTTCCCATCAAAAAGTTCTCTGAAATTCTTCCAACCACTTCCTGCGTTCCAATTTGTACTTAAAGTCCTTTTAACGGAATATTCTGGAGACATTTTAGCTCCATCCCAATGGTATCACATTTTAAAAACTACAGTTTGTAGAATTTTACAATTTATCTCCTTGACTTATAGGTTGGTATGAGGCTGACCACCCATACTGTAAAAAATGGTTCACTTTGCCAATGTCACCCCTGTTTCAGGGAATGTCGGCAAGAGTTGCAGGGCTTATGTTCATTTGAGGCTTGGATTTTTTTTTGTAAGTACACAATCAGCATTTGCAAGCGCGAACTACACGTGTTTGTTTGTGGGCATACATCTGAAAGCTTTGAATGAATATATCCTGTAACTTAGATTATAGATTATATCTGACCGATCAAAGTCTATTGATGTTAGTGAATCGTAGTGGGAAGGTTTGGAGAGATTTTTTGTACGATGGTTCAATGCATTACCACTGTGAAAATTCATTTATAATTTTTATATACATTAATAGCGCTTTCTACAGCGACGACCAAGCTTGCAGAGGGCTCTTGAGGTGTGATACACACAAAAACAGCGCTCACCAAATAAATCATCCTAATATTATTATTACTAATAGTCGGTGTTTTGGACGAGGAACCGAATAACGTTGGTTCAAATCTTGCGTCTAGCCCACTTGACCATATTTTCGACCCTGTTTCAACAGATGCCATTTAATGCACGCAATCTTCTACTTTCGCATGAAGAAAACTGACTAGGCAAAACAGGTTGGGGGTTTGCATTCATTTCCACCAATCTATTAAAAAAATAGATACACAAATAAGACATTAGAAATGTTAACCAATTTTTTACAGTTTCGATGGTCAGCCTCATACCAACCTATTAGTCAAGGAAGCTTAGTACTGTGTAGCATAATAGTGTGCAGACATGCAAAATAAGAAAGCAAAAAGGAATAAATTGTCTGCCACTAAATGAGGAAAGTTGTATGCGTGTCTGAAAATTTTCCATTTTCATATTTTTCTCAAATCTTCAAGAGATGAGCTGAGGAAGACTGAAAAGTATTACATTTTGTAATAAGAGGTTCTTCGACCCCTTCTTAAGCCACCGTTGGCGCCAGAAAAACCCCCTCTCTGCCAAAATATTAAATTATTAAAGATATTACTTTATTTATATCTTTAATAATTTAATAAACAGCTTTATTAAATTATTAAAGATATTACTAATTAAACAGTTCAGCCGGCTTCAATCTGTGCTGAACTCTGCAGCAAGACTCATATTCGGGATGTCTAAATTTAAACATATTACTCCATTGTTGAAAAAACTGCATTGGCTTCGTTTTCCGCAGAGGGTGGTCTACCGTGTTTGTCTGATGGTTTACAAAGCTGTCAATGGTATGGCTCCTTCATACTTGTCTGACATGTTCTCACGTGTTGAGATAGATTTGAGACGCCAAACTCTCAGATCTGCGGAGTGTGGTTGACTTGGTCCAGCCGTCACGTCAGACACGCACTAATTTTGGGGACCGTGCTTTCCGGTTTGCGGGCCCAATGGAGTGGAACAGACTACCACCTAATGTGAGGAAGGCAGAAACTGTTGGTGTCTTTAAAGGAGCACTAAAGACGCATCTTTACAAAAAGTCTTATCCGTGATTTGAGAGGGCCCTTGAGGTGTGACACACACAAAAACGGCGCTCTTTTATTATGTGTACCTTATAAATAAATTATCCTTGTATATTATATATATATATTTTACTATTACTTCACTTAGTGACTGGAAGAAGTTTTCACACTCGGGGGATGAAAATTGAGTTTTAAAATTATGAAATTCCTTCGCGGAAAATTGGATGAGTGTGGATTGTATTTGTTGGTGAAAGTTTTCCATCCTTAATTTTGTTTTCAAAAAGTTTTTTTTTTATGATTTGAAAGGTTCGACGCATTGAAAAAAAAAAAAAATGTTTGTGGGCTTTCACGGCCGGATTCAGATGCTTGATTTTTTGGTTCCGGGTTACGACCGTGGTGCATATGTTTTCTTTTTTTCTTCTTTTTTCTTTTTCTTCTTTCTTGATAGAAAGATTTTTTAGAATAGGTTTTAGGTAAGGTAAGGTAAATGAATAGGTTTTTTAAACCTTACTATTTTTGTTTCTTTAACGTACTAGGACATTCTTGTACTTTACTTTACTTTTACTTTCTTCGGCTCATAAGCCTTGAAGGCTCAGAGCCTCCCGTACCACAATCCTCCTGGACTCTCTGTCTTGTGCTGCTTCCCTCCATAGTCCCCCCACTCCCAGAACTTCGGCGTCGGCTTCAACGTTGTCTGCCCACCGCATCCTGGGACGTCCGAGTGGTCTAACACCTGAGGGGGCACCATCCAAGACAGTTCTGATGATCCTGGAGTCCTCTGCACGTGCTACATGTCCGGCCCACTGGAGTCTTCTTGATTTCATTACCGACATTCTTGTAATCTAATTTAATCTAAGTTGCAAAAATATGTAACATTGGGGATTCACATAACATGCATTTTCACAGACAGACACGTCGGTACAAGTTCGCGCTTGCGCATGCCGCATGTGAACCTACAACATAAAAACCAGATCTCAAATGGACATACAGCCTGCAACTCTAGCCGACCTTCCCTGAAACAGGGATGACATTGGCAAAGTGAAACATTTTCTACAGCATGGCTGTTCAGCCGCATACCAACCTATAAGTCAAGGAAAGCTTTGTAGCTTTGTTGGGTTTAACTGTGTATGTGGTAAATTATTCACATGCTTGACATAGGCGCCTCTGCCATACAATAGTATGCAGGGAAATATTCCCTCAAAGAAGAAGAAGAAGTGCGTGTAGAGTTTTAATTAATTATCTCCCCCCCCCCCCCTACCCCTTATCTTCTATCTAACCTCCCTCCCGAGTAGAGAACTTTGCGGTTAAGCTCAACCAAAGTTTTTGTATTCAAAATGTATGGAAATTAAAACGCTCACTGGAGAGCTGTTTTACTTTCAATATATATTTTTCTGTACGCTGTGGTTGAGTTTACACGAAATGTTTCATACTTGAGGTACAGTGGCCTGTACATACTATAGTCTACGGTTAGCGGCAACTGGCGGCTACCGCAAATTACTAGCTTCTTCTGACGCAAAGTTCTACTAACCAAGACTCACTGATGTTCCGGTATTTTCAAGTAAAGTAAAGTTAACTAAAATAATATTATATTTTTTAGGGTGGATTTATTAACACAGTGAAAGTCCATTTTTAATTGATTAAAAATTCAAATGGGTAAAACATAGTTTTAATTCACTTATTTATTTCTTTTTTGTGCTCGAACATTTTCGCCTAATGAGGCATCTTCAGGAGCAGATTGGTTACAAATATTTTTATAAAAATAATTTTCAAAACAATTTTTTTCCAAAACAAAAACATAAATTCATAGACAAAATATAAGATTCAATAAAAAGAAATATAAGATTCAAAATGTATTATTCAAAAAACTAACTTTAACTATAATACATTTTAAATCTTATATTTCTGTTAAATTTTGTCTATGAATTTATGTTTTTTTTTTGTTTTGAAAAAAAATGTTTTAAAATTATTTTTATAAAAATATTTGTAAGCAATTTGCTCCTGAAGATGCCTCATTAAGCGAAAATGTTCGAGCATAAAAAAGAAATAAATAAGTGAATTAAAACTATGTTTAACCCATTTGAATTTTTAATCAACTAACTAAAATATGCTATTTGAGTAAAATTTTCATTACATTTAACTTACCGAATTTCGTCCTTAAATATTTATTTGATTAACTAACGATTTTTAAAGATGGCGTCGTCTTCAATGACAGCAGTTGTTCTTTTTTTGATGTAAGAATACATCAAATTTGTTGCAAACTGAACATTTTTTGTGTCGTTTTCCAGCTTAATGAAGGTTAGGCATTTGATTTTTATAACCAGTTGTTTGTTTTTAAGCTTTTGAATGGCATTGTTATTATTTCTGAGACTTTGGAGCGGGGCTTGTCACTTCGGTAAGTTTCGGTTTTAGTTCACTCGAACTGGAATATTTTGAATAATAGTTCAAGTAGTAGTTAACTAAAATATTACTAAACTTGAATATACCGGGCCTTGCAAAGGGGCATTCAAACATACCAATGGCTAGCTCTAATCTTATATCTAACAGTGATATTAACACAACGTTTAATCCATAGCTGAATTACAGATCATCGAGTTTTTAACGGAAAATTCAGTGTGGGCTGCGGATGAGCCATGGTTTTGCTGTTTGAGAATAGCACTGCAAGTCGCTAAGATATTGTTATGATTTTACTGGGGCTCTCTTTTAAATAAACTGCAATTATTTAATATTTTTCAGGGTTTGGTGGTTTACACAGTGAAAGTCCATTGTATAATTAATCAAATAAATATACTGTTTTAATTCACTTTTTTATTATTTTATTTTAAATATGTCTAACAGTTTTCGCCTAAAAAGGCAAGTGAAGGGAGATGAAGAAGAAGAGAATTTAATTTTGATTTGTCATTGTCCTGAGGATGCCTTTTTAGGCGAAAACTGTTAGACATATTTAAAATAAAATAATAAAAAAGTGAATTAAAACAGTATATTTATTTGATTAAGTAATTATGCAATTATTTATTTTAACAGAATTTATTTTACACGGTTTGGTTCACAATTTACAACAATTGATAATCTCTGCATATTTTGGTCTTCACGGCAAAATGCTTGAAGCCACTAATCGCTCTCCGTACTATTTCAGTTCCTATATATAGGTACAAAATGTATCTTTCTCGCATATTCGAGATCATTCTTCGATTTTTCGCTCACACCAGAACGCCGTTCTATGCACTACCACCATCATGGACTACTCCCAGATTGTTCTACCCACACTATCGTACATGTATAGGTACTTTGATTTCATAGTTTATAACAATATATTTACATTCAAAAGATTTATAAAAAATAATGCACTGAAAGAAGAGTGAAAAGAGGGATTAAATATTTTACTAGATTACTTTACTCCTCACGTGTGAACCAGTCAACTCATGCTCCAGTCGAACAAAGGCGAGTAAACAATCCTATAATTAGCTTTCACACACAACGGGCCAGTGATTAAAGGCTTCGCTTGTACATGAAAAGCGTAGGGGTTCTGTAAGAGCGGAAATTACAAAATTATTGCGGACTTACTTTTTACAAACTTCTGCAACTATGATTATTTTACATTACTTATTTTTGTACTAAAGGGTGCGTTTTTTTTTATAAAAAAATAATCTTAGATATTTTGTACAGTTATGATTTTAGTTGGGTTCTTTTAATCAAACTGAAATTTATTTTACAAAATGTCGGTTACCAATGTAGGTACTGATTTCTAGCTCTTGATTTATCGACTTCACGGTTCAGTGTTTCAATCAACTCTCCTCTTTCACACAATTGCGGTCCAAATATATAGCGTCTAAGCGGACGCCTCTCGCATATTCCAGACCCTTCAAAAGTGAATCTCTCCCCACACTTCTGTATTGTTCCATACTATTCTAGTTACGCATACCAACAACTACGTGCCTGGGCACATGCACACACTCAAACTCTCAGTGGACTATACTAGAGGCGGACACACACACATTAGCAAGCCACACAATCGGGCTCATAAGTTCGTAACAATGTGTTACGAACAATGTGTTAGAGTGTGTTGTTTCTACCAAAGCTTAGATAATTTGCACTAATGAATAAAGACAAACTAAGAACAATCTGTTCAGGTTCATTTCACACAATATTTCAACCAACGTTGACGTTGTCATCTCTGTTTAAAAGTGTGTTTTTTTTTCTAATTATCATCATAAAAAAACGCAACTAGACTACACATACAGCGTAACTTATTTCCGCGTTATCCCCGCAGGGTTTCGCATGTGACGAGTAGAATCTATTTATTTGTACAGAGGGCCGGCCTTACTCCAACCACTTGAGTTGAAGTGGGGGTTTCCCAACTCCCGAGGGGGCTGGCACTAATTTCTTGTGAAAGCTGACTAAATCTTTATTTTAGGGTTTGAAATAAACACCGAAACGGGAAATGATTTCTGACACCCTCGATGGGATTCGAGCCCGAGCTCACGGCGTGGAATGCAAACAAGCTACCGATTGATAATATCAACCGGACATAAATTCACCTATATAAAACCTATAATTCATAACAATATTCAGCTAAAAATAAAACTACAATAATGATGTCCTTTTCACTAAAAGGTTTTTTGGCGAGGACCTTTCAAAATCTCTATAAAACCAAATATACAACATGTCGTTTAAACTCAATTGTAGCATTTTACCAAAAATGTAGGCTATCTACATCGCTCACTAAAGCGCTGTTGTTGTTTTCAGTATTTTTTCGGTAAACGCTACGGTCGGGTTTGAACTTAGGTTTTATACTCTGGGCACTGTTGGACCCTTTTCAAAATGGTTTCATCGAGAATTTCAACCATAAATCAAGTAGACCCACGCCGTGACAAAATGCCTCCGACCCTGAAATTAATTTTGGATAATCGACATAGGCAAGAAGGTTTCATTACAAAAAAATCTGAAGCGTCTATCTATAATAATCTATAATCTAATAATAATATTAATATTAGGATGATGTATTTGGTGAGCGCTGTTTTTGTGTGTATCACACCGCAAAAGCCCTCTGCGAGCTTGGTCGTTGCTGTAGAAAGCGCCAATTCTCAAGCAAGACCCAGTTGCTGTAAGGTAGATGGACCATTCAGTGACCGGTCTTTGGTATAGGTTTATGAATTTTTCAACCCAGCGAAGAGCACATTTGGAAATATAAATAGTATATTTTTGTGCTCCGCCGGGATTCGAATCCACAACTTTCCATTTACGAGTCCGAAGTGTTGCCACTGGACTACGGACCGGTCCAAGAAATGCCAACAACACGCGGTGTACCTGAGCGATCACCCATCCAGGTAGCATCCGCGCCCAATATTGCTTAACTTCGGTGATCTGATGAGAACCGGTGCTTTCAACATGGTATCGTCGTTGACAAACGTCTTGTTTGAGGATTGCCATTTTTATTGCGACGAACATGAATGGAATATCCAGAGTCATAATAAAAGAAGAGCCTGTATGGAGAAGGTTATGACTCTGGAGGAAATGAAAGAAGTGTGTGAGGACAGAAAGAAATGGCGGTTGATCTGTGATGTTGACAGCTAGGATTTTTTTTATATAAGAGCTTGTTTTCTGTTAGTTTTTGATGTTCATACATATTATAATTTGTTGATTTTAAAAATGTAATTTGTTGTGTATGTTCCTTGACTTATAGGTTGGTATGCGGCTGACCACCCATGCTGTAGAAAATGGTTCACTTTGCCAATGTCACCCCTGTTTTCAGCGAAGGTCGGCAAGAGTTGCAGGGTGTATCTCCATGTGAGATTCGGGTTTTTATATTGTAGGACCACATGCGGCATGTTTAAGCGCAAACTTGTGCATGTCTGTTTGTGAAAGTGCACATAATGTGAATCTTTAATGCTACATATATTTTGCAGATTATATTAGATTAGATGCTTGCATGGGTCTTGAGGTGGGATTTACACAAAAACGCTCAACCTGAGTCCTGACCACCTCTAGTGGATTGGCGTACAGTTTTGTATATAATATATACCCTCATAAGAGTTATTCTAATACGTAGAATATTTCTAATTGCTTTAAATTACCCCAAGTAGGTATAAATCGTTTCATTTTAACTGAACCGTATCGTTGTACCGGAAAATGTATGAAAAGCAAAACGCTCATCAGAGGTGTGGTTGTAGTTACCATACATATTTTGTAAAAACTCTATGTTTATTTGGGCTACTTCGGAAACTAACTAATTTAAATTGGAAAATTATTGCGTTGTAAATTTTTAAAGTGGCCGACCTTCTGAGAAAATTAATAATTAAAAATCGATAAAATGTACTAAGAGCACAAAAGGATAACAACGTCTGTTACTGTAACTGTATTCTGCCACCGTTCCAATAGGGGTGGCCGGTATCTCCGCTGATGCGTTTCCACTTTTTTCTGTCCTTGCATATACCTCTTTCATCTCTTCAACATTCATCATTAAAAATAAATAATTATCCATTACCTATTTGTTTTTTTTGACTCATAGGTTAGTATGAGGCTGACCACCCAAACTGTAAAAATGGTTCACTATGTCAATGTCACACCTGTTTCAGAGAAAGGGGCCGGTCTCATGCCAAACAATTCAGTTGAAGTGAAGGTTTCTAATTTTACGTGAAGGCTGAGTAAACCTTGCCGTTAGTTGTTTAGTGTTTGAAATGAACACAGAAACTGGAGATCAATTCTGACACCCTCGGTTGGGATCGAACCCTTGCTCTCGGCATGAAATGCAAACATTCTACCAGCTGAGCCATCGAGCGGATTTTTTACAAGCTTGGTCGTCGTTACAAAGCACCAATTCTCAAGCAAGACCCAATTGCTGTAAAGCTGGATGAACCTTTCGTAACTGGTCTTTTGTAAAAGCAATGAATTTTCCATCCCAGCAAAGAGAATTTTTGAAAATATAAATTTGTTTATTTTTTGGTGCTCCGCCGGGATTCGAACCCATGTCTTTCCATTTACGAGTCCGAAGCGTTGGCACTAGACTACGGACCGGTTTTAAGCTGCCAGTTTACCAGTTTAAGCTTTTACTTGAACGAACTTAAGGTTTATAATAAAATAATGATTGAGTAAATCAAATTAATAAATACGAGGGGCTTAAGTAGTTAGAGAGAGAATGGTTCATTAATTGAATGGTCTTTTAATTGACAGATGTGGTCAATGAAGATTGATTGTGGGGATGAAGTCATTGAGTAATAATAAAGAGGAGTAGAAACAAGTAACCACCTAGAAGTGCTACAAAGGCGATTGGGAATTCCTTTGTAGTGGCCAGACTTGACTACTGCAATGCAATATATGCTGGCCAGCTCAAAAATCAGCTCAATAGGCTTCAATCGCTGCAGAACGCCGTAGATAGTCTCATATATGGGGCCGCAAAGTCCTGCCCCATCACTTCTCATCTTCAAGCTCTGCATTGGCTAAAAATCCCTGAGAGGATCACTTTTAAAGTCGATTTGCTCACCTTCAAAGCACTGCGTCGGAGTGCTCCGGGGTACCTGATGGAGCTGGTGTCTCCAGCTACTACAACCTCGCGCGGACAAACACTGAGGTCAGCTGCATCAAGAAGCAGCTGCCTGGACATCCCTGCAAGAAGGCCCCGTACTGTTTTTGGAGACAGAGAATTCAAGGCAGCCGCTCCAATGACTTGGAACGCTATTCCCGCCTCACTGAGGAAACTGGATATGGAGAGACCATTTAAAAGAGGTCTCAAGACTCACCTCTTCGTCCAATCATATGGACAAGCGCCTTGTAGTGACACACTGTCATAAAAGGCGCTACACAAATTTTGTCTTATCTTATCTTATCTTAGCTTACGGAATTGATACATACTTTGGAGCACAGTTGTCTCCAGTCCTGTCAAAAACAACAATCTTAAAAGCATGTTCTTACGTGTGAAATCCTGTACTATCTTGCTCTTTCACCATGTTTTTTGACACCCAATAATTACACATGCCATAATGTCTTAAAATAATGCTTTTACGTTTAAAAATTGACAAAATTACCGATCGAAAGATTTATAACGCGTGCGCACAATGTTCGCGCAGGAATGAATATCAACTCTGCCAACATTCTGGATTTTTTTTTTTTAGATTCATCCAAGTTTATTTGTATACAACTAAATGCCACAGGGAAGATCTTTGTTCTCTTTCTTACTGACCATTTTCGTAAGTAAGTTGAAACATATATATAATGACTATTTTCGTTAAAATAATTTCTAGTTCACAGACATCATAAATTCATAAGTCAATGGATGAAGTATTGTTTTTAATATATATAACTCTGCAATGTGATCTCCTTCTTCTTTTTGTTCCTCTACATTGAAGATTGGTGATTTTTATAGCAATTTGCTATTCTGATACTGCTAAAGGAGACGAAAATATGTTTACGAACACAATCAAAATCAATCTATATAATATATGAAACAATAGTAAACTATGTATACGAAACAATAGTAAATTAAATAAATCTACATACATAAAAGAATTATAATTAAATATTTTGAATTGAAAAATAACTTAGCTACTCTACATTGCAAATCATCTGCCATTTTTTTCATTTCCTGCATACTTCTCTTATTTCATCCAGAGTCATAAAATATGTAATACAGGATTTAATGGTATAAGTCGCAATAATACAGAAAAGATATTAAAATAAATTGCACGGAGAACTGCTCTTGACTTTCCCGCATAAATGAACCCACAAAAGGTGCGTGTAAAGCTAGAATCATCTACCAGCTTATACAGTTTCAATAAAAATAACAAATCAATTTTATTTTACTGCGGTGTGTACTCTCATAATAAGCAACCAGCCACATAAATATTTGGATGATTTAGTTGGTGAGCGCTGTTTTATGTGAATCACACAAAACAATTATATGATATAAACAGTGCTTTCTATTATGTTTTTCTATATATGTAGTTTTTGTAATTTCATTAAAAAATATAAGTTGTATAATATTGTGGAATATACATTTTTTGTTTACCCTTCCGCTTTTTTTTACCGCTTCCGTTTCCTTCCGCAAGAAAATCACAATCGTTTGTTTTTTTCGTATCGGAACTCATAGACGCATATTATCAAGAGTGTTGCTCACGTATTACTGTAGTTACTTTTGCTAATAATGTATCAAGAAATTATCATACTGCAAATTTCAAGAAAATTCTTGGAGACGTTTTTTAGAAAATCGCATTCGAAATTTTTAGCTCTTCAGAAGCCATCTTAAATTTGAAAAATATGACAAACTGTAATGAAGAGATCAATTTTATTTTAATAAATTATTAAGAACGATCACACTCAAAATTTACAGAAAATCGTTGGAGCCGTTTTTTGAAAAAAAAATGCAATTTTAAATTTTAATTTTTTTAAATGCAATTTAAAAATTTGGTATCTCTACGCACGCACACACATACAAATGGACATTTTTGGAAGATTATGTGTTTTGGTATGTCCTGCACCAGGATGACTCATTTCCGTAAGAATATAAAAAAAGATAATAAAAACAATACTTTTTTTTGCAAGCAAGAAAAGACAACTTATTTCCGTAAAAACATCGAAAACAAATGACATCAAAACGATACTTTATTTTTTGCAAGCAAGAAAGGACAACGTATTTTCGTAAGAATATAAAAAAAAATGTCATCAAAACAATACTTTATTTTTTGCAGCAAGGAAGTTAGGATAATAAAAATGCAAATCTCACGGATACATGGGACGGATATTGAGGGCATTTTCTTTTATTGGTATCCGGGCTTTACGTATACAGTCGCTTTCCCTTGAACAACTACTTTTATTACTGCTCCGTATATTTATATAAGACCTCCCGACCAGCTGCGTCTATTCTCCGTTTCTGTGGCTTTTCTTTTTAATTTAACAGACAGGACGTGACCTTGGGGGGAAAAAGAATAAATTTTCATTAAGATTGTGCGCGACCGCTCTGAGAAAGTTTCTTAGATAAAATATGAGTCCACACGGCTTTCCTTATTCCTTATTTATTTATTCCTTGGCTTATAGGTTGTTATGAGGCTGACCACCCATGCTGTAGGAAATGGTTGTCACCCCTGTTTCAGGGAAGGTCTGCAAAAGTTGCAGTGTGTGTTGCATACCAGGTTTAATGTATTGTAAAAGTCTCTAAGAGCTCGTTCCCACTTGTCGGTTGTCGAATCCGTATATTCATCGGAGGTTCCAGAGGCAGAACATTTCGGACAAAATCGATTTCCGACAAGTGTGAATAGCTTCATACATAATGTTCTGCCACTGGAACCTCCGATGTATATACGGATCCGAGACCCGACAAGTGGGAACGAGCTCTAAAACAATCGGAATCGAATCTTGTCCAAAACCAAAAACAATTACCAAGGAAACCCTGACCTGAACAACCTGGTTCAAGGCCACATTATGTAGTAGCAACAGGCTTCCTGTACACCAAGTATAAAATTTCCGTTTACACTCAACCAAAAATATTTATAAACTAATAAGCTCTCTAGACTCGCTGTATTACTTTTCATACATTTATGATTTAATTTTAACGTAAAGTTTTCTTTATTTAAGTACAGGGTGGCTTTGTGTGAAGATCCCTAATGAAGAAAATGTGACGAGAATAAAGGGCGAGAACTGTAAGAAGTAAGCTAGTATAAAGCCTCGCGTAAATTCCCCACTATCGCGTAAATAGAAGAAACGTAATAATGCAACTAAGCTACACATATAGTGTAACTTCTTACCTGCGTTATCCCCGAAGGAGTCGCATGTGGCGGTTCGGGACCTATTTATTATTACAGGTAAGGAGGTCGGCCTCACACCAAGCACTCTCAGTTAAAGTGGGGGTTTCTCAGCTCTCGGAGGGGCTAGTTCTCATTTATTCTGGTTGGTATGAGGCTGACCACCCATACTGTAAAAAATGGTTCACTTTGCCAATGTCACCTCTGTTTCAGGGAATGTCGGCAAGAGTTGCAGGGCTTATGTTCATTTGAGGTTTGGACTTTATTTGTAAGTACACAATCAGCATTTGTAAGCGCGAACTACACGTGTTTGTTTGTGGGCATACATCTGAGAGCTTTGAATGAATATATCCTTGAAACTTAGATTATAGATATATATTATAGAACCCTTGCTCTCGGCATGGAATGCAAGCATTCTACCAATTGAGCTATCGACCTTTTTTACGAGCTTGGTCGTCGTCGCTACAAAACGCCAATTCCAAGCTAGACACAGTTGTTGTTAGGCTAGATGGACCTTTTGATGACCGGTCTTTGGTAAAGGTTTTATTTTTCAACCCAGCGAAGAGCAAATTTGAAAATATAAATGGTAGATACATTTTTTGTGCTCCGCTGGGATTCGAACCCACAACCTTCCATTCACGAGTCCGAAGTGTTACCACTGGACTGCGGACCGGTCGTCGTAGTATCGAGGACAGTTAATGTTGTTAGACCGGCAATATAGGGTAGCCTCAAAAGTAGTCTTTCATAGCTGAACGATTTGATTTGTGTTCCGGTGATAGAAGGATTGGCCGGCTTGATGCCGTTTCCAGGGGACGCCCGATTACTTTCCGTATTATGAAACTTAATCTGCGTGAAAGCTCCTTCTTTGTCCCCCAGGCTCCTTCTTTGTCCCCCGTTACTGATTGGAGCAACGTGCACGCTTGAGGACGTGGTGATGGCGAGCGGAAGTGGAGTTCGTGTGGCCGAGTACTGGGGGCTGCACATATGATGGTGTTCTGGACACGGAAAGTAAGTAAGTACAGCTGAACGAAGCTACCCTGAACTTATCCTCGAGGGTCAAGGTCATCCAAAGGTAACAGGTCTCTAAAGGGTGGCATTTTGGGGAAGAGGTGGAAGGAGCGTGTCTAGAATAATGGATCAGGGGCAAATGTACGAGTGGGAAATTGTATCTACGAGTATCTCTAGTCCGCAACTTAGCGGCTCTGAAATATTTAACGCTGTGAATTATTTATGAGGCTATGATGAGTAAACTTTATCTTTGGTTACTTCTGTGTTTTTTTTTTATGGTAACCTTTGTGGCTGATGATCTGTAATGCTGGCGGATAAGACTAGGGTTTTGTAAATTAGAATTTTGTATTCTGTATTTTGTTCCTTGACTTATAGGTTGGTATGCGGCTGACCACCCATACTGTAAAAAATGGTTCACTTTGCCAATGTCACCCCTGTTTCAGGGAATGTCGGCAAGAGTTGCAGGGCTTATGTTCATTTGAGGTTTGATTTTATTTGTGAGTACTCAATCAGCATTTGTAAGCGCGAACTACACGTGTTTGTTTGTGGGCATACATCTGAGAGCTTTGAATGAATATATCCTTGCAACTTAGATTATAGATTATAGTACTCACTAGTTTTATGACTACGAAAGTAGTGATATAGTTTGTTCCTTGTTTCTTCCCTGTTTCAGGGAAGGACGGCAAGAGTTTCAGGGCTCATGTTCATTTGAGAATGGGTTTTTATATTGTAGGTCCACATGTTAGCGCGAAATTATACATGTCTGCTTGTAAGAATGCATTTAATATAAATCTTAAATGATATATATCCTTGCAGCTTAGATTAGATAAGATTAGTAAGGTTCAAGTTAGAATTACGGTCGTTTGACATTTTGACAATTATTTTAGAGTTTAGAGAGAACTTACATCATTCTCGACGTTTCGTCGGCGACGTAGCCAACGTCTTCAGGAGAACATCCTCTCTGCACGACGACTGAGGATGAACTGAATTTGAAAACAATATTGTTACAAATCACACATCGAAAGTATGCCGTGATTTGTGACAATAATGTTTTCAAATTCAGTTCATCCTCAGTCGTCTTCATCAGTCAAGGAGCCTTTCCATTCCTTTCTACAAATCTATTTAAAAAAAAAAAAGTACCAACACATACAATAAGTGAGTATTCTTGTGAGCGTGCATAAAATATGATTCTTAAATGATAATATACCCTTGTAAGTTGGATTATATAAAGTCAACAGTATAGAAAGTTATAATTATATAAACTCACGCACAAATAACAATACAAAAGTACATAATGTGTTCTATTTCCGTTTTGATCAATCGTTGTATATACATAAGTATGCACGTATGTTCTTATCGCCCACGCAGTGTTTGTTTGGCTTATCCACCATTTCGCACGCTTCATAATAAAGAGAAATAACTTGAAAATTGGGAAAATTGAGATTTTGTAATTAAACGCAAGAACAATGCGAGAAGAATGGGTAGAATGCGACAGCCGTTCAATTTGGACGAATACGACCGAGATAAAACATCGGCCGCCTTTTTCATCTCATACAAGTTGTACTGGTTGTCTGAACTTCAAACGTGATTTTCCAACATTCTTGTTTTTTGAGTTATTGATAATAATATAATAATAATATTAGGATGATTTATTTGGTGAGCGCTGTTTTTGTGTGTATCACACCTCAAGAGCCCTCTGCGAGCTTGGTCGTCGCTGTAGAAAGCGCCAATTATCAAGCAAAACCCAGTTGTTGTAAGGTTGGCTGGAACTTTCAGTGACCGGTCTTTGGTAAAGGCTTATGATTTTTTTTTTAACTCAGCGAAGAGCACATTCGAAATATAAATGTTACATTTTTTGTGCTCCGCCGGGATCCAATCCACAACCTTCCATTTACGAGTCCGAAGTGTTGCCACTGGACTACGGACCGGTCCAAGATGCCAACGACACGCGGTGTACCTGAGCGGTAACCCATCCAAGTACTATCCGCGCCCTCTCATGTAATATCATCTCTGGTGTGCATAAGACAAACAAGCACTGATATGTTCCTTCAGAATACAGTGTAGCACACAAAGCATTCCATCTTCTCGGTCGTTTTTTATGATAACCCTCACGTTTACACTCTGAAAATTGTATGGAAACGACAGCAGCTCCTCTTGCGAGTGTTTTAGTTGTCACACGTTTTTTTCTGTTAACGCCACGGTTGAGTATCTACGCAATGGATTATTCTCGGTGTGAAGAAAATGAGCTTTCTGCTTTTGACGGGCAATTTATGATGTGTGAAGTGTAAGGAGAAGAATACAAACGAGGTTTTCTAAAAAAAAAAACAATCTTAGATTTTATCTGGCTTTACATAATATTTTGTCTATCCACTGATATAAAACAACCTTTGGAAAACTTTTCCCCATGAATGAAAGAAGTATGTAAGGACAGAAAGAAATGGCGGTTGATCTGCTATGTTGGCGGCTAGGGTTTCTTAAAGTGAAATTTGTTTTATGTTTTAGTTTTTGATGTCCATGTGTATTATTATTTATTGATTTAAAAAATGTTATTTGTCGTGTATGTTCCTTGACTTATTCCTTGATAGGTTGGTATGAGGCTGACCACCTATACTGTAAAAATTGGTTCACTTTGCCAATGTCACCCCTGTGTCAGGGAAGGTCGGCAAAAGTTGTAGGGCGTATGTTCATTTGAGGCTTGGATTGTATTTGTAAGTACACATTCAGCATTTGTAAGCGCGAACTACACGTGTTTGTTTGTGGGCTTACATTTGAACCTACAGCAAATAAGCCCAAATTTTAAATGAACATACGCCATGCAACTCTTGCCTTCCTTCCCTGAAACAGGTGTGCCATTGGCAAAGTGAACCATTTTCTACAGCATGGGTTGTCAGCCGCATACCAACCTATAAGTCAAGGAACTTATAGATTAGTTCGAATGTTATAAATATTAATTATTTCCAGTTTCTTTTCAAAATTCAAACGGGGCTATTCTTAGACATTTTAGTCGTCGGTTGACAAACTTATGGTGCCTGCACTGGAAGTTTCATCAGCACGGTCATTCTTACCTACTGAATTTTGTAATATTTGTATAAAGACAAATCAGCTGTTCACTTGCGGCCATCTAGGATTGACAGGTCTTCATACAAATGCATCATTAGTTTGTCAAATCGTGGGCTCGACCGACGACTAAAACGCCTAAGAATAGCCCCGAAAAAGATTACGACTTTCTTTAGTTATGATTTCACATGAAGAAATATTAGGACTCGAGTGTCATTTTTACAGGATGGAGCAAAAATGTATCTTTCATTTATTTTCAAGGTAAACAATCTGTACTTTCAAGGCGGCAGTCTCATCTTTCAAGGCTGCTCATGATCGTACGGATAATAAAGAGCAACCTTCGCAGGTTTCAGATGTCTACACCCAAGCGTACTTAGGTTGTTTATCCTAGGCATGCCCATCTTTCATCTTTCAAAATTTACCTAAACTGTAGCTGTGTCACTATTTCTTTCAGATTTGAGTTAATTTATTCCTATGCTTGTAGTCCGTTGCTATTGACCGGTTTGTAGTTCAGTGGCAAAACTTCGGACTCGTAAATGCAAGGTTGTGGGTTCGAGTCCTGGCGGAGCGCAAAAAATATACCATTTATATTTTCAAATATGCTCTTCGCTGGTTTGAAGAATTCAAAAAACTTTTACTAAAGACCGGTCACTGAAAGGTTCATCCAGCCACACAGCAACTAGGTCTTGTCTGAGTATTGGCGCTTTATAGCGACAACCATGCTTTTAAAAAGTCCAGTCGATAGCTCAGTTGGTAGAATTCTTGCATTCACTTCAACTGAAAGTGGTAAGTGCGAGGCTGGCTCCCTTACCCGTAAAAATAAATAGGTCCCAAATCACCACATGTGACCCTTTCGGGAATAACGCTGGCAAGAATTTCCACTGTAATTGTAATTGGACTAACATGTCCGTTAATAAAAAAAAAAAAAAAAAAGAATTCGCGTAGCTTAGTTGCATTTTTCGTTTAAAACTCAACCATAGCGTGTACCAAAGTCTGTATGGAAACTCATACAGAGCCTCTGGTGAGTGTTTTAGTTTATGTACAAGTAAAACATTATTTTAGTGCTTTAACATAATGATTTATACTAGGGGTATGGCGTTACTGTAATTCTTAATTCATCACTCAGCTAATGAGAATGGAGATAAGGAAATAAAAAGAACACAACTTCTTGTTTTATTGAAAATCTAATTCAACATCATGAGAAAGAGGTAGTTAAAGCTTCATAAAAGACATGTGTTAAACTTACACCATCATAATCTCCATTGGCACCATCGATACATATACCTAAGTCAATGATTGACCCTTCCTTATTTCTGCCGAATCTATTGGCGGCGAGAAGTGATGGAAAAGGGCGGAGGCAACTGTTCGAGAAGGCCGTTTATCTGGGTATAGAGTAAATTGGAAAATGAATAGAAGATACAACAGCCCTAGTGAATGATTTAGTTTTAATATATTTTTGTATATTTGTTAGGGTTTGGTGGTTCATACAGTGAAAGTCCATTGCGCAAAAAAAATAACGCGGTTTTAATTCACTGAGTCACTGTTTATGAGGATGCCTTTTTGCGGCGAAAATATTCGAGCGAAAAAATAATAATAAAATTGAGAGTGAATTGAACTATCTTATTTTTAAAATAAATATATTATTAACACTGCAAAAATTCATTGCTATTTTTTTTATGCTTAACTGATATTTTTTAGAGGCACTGTTTTTAAATAAATTTACAGTGTTGCATAAAAAAAACCCTAAAAACATGAAACTCAATTTAATTTTGATTTTGGTTGTTGTTACAGAAAGAGTATGGCGAAGAAGTTTGGCAGAAGGCATTGGAAGAAGCAGGATGCCGTCATTCCACCTTCAATACACACCAAGTAAGAATACTCTTCTTCTTTCCCTTTGCCTTATCCCATCATTTGGGGTCGGCCCTCCTTGTTCGAAGACGCCAAACTTTTCTATCCTGGCTCATCTCCTCTGTCAGGTTTCCCTTTTGCATTTTTTTTTCAATATTGGCCCGCCATGTTGCCATTGAGCGGCCTCTGCCTCTTGGTCCTGTGGGAATGCTGAGGGCTTTTTGGACAATATGTTCATTATCTCTTCGCATCACATGGCCGAACCACCGGAATTGGGATTCTGTAATCCTGTCTGTTATTGGGGCAACCTTAAAGCTACCCCTCACGTATTCGTTCCTTATGTGGTCTAGTCTAGTGACGCCTCCAGCCCACCTCAGCATTCTCATCTCGGCAGCATGGACTTGCCGTTCATGGACGTTTTTGCAAGTCCAGCATTCTGCTCCATATAGCATGGCGGGCCTTACTGCCGTCTTGTAGACCTTGCCCTTAGTCTTGATAGGGATCCTTTGGTCACACAAGACACCTGACAGAGATCTCCACTTGAGCCAGGCAGTGTTTATCCTGTGTTTCACATCTGTGTCTACGTTGGCGTCTACAGTAAGGACCGACCCGAGGTATTTGAAATTAGACACCTTGGGAACTGGAGTACCCTCAATGGAGATAACACTTCCATGTGTCGGGTCTGTAGCGATGCCCTCATAGTCACACTCCATGTACTCCGTCTTGCTTCTGCTGATGCGTAGTTCATTGCGCTCCAAGGCATCCACCCATTTGTTCAATCTTGCCTGTAATTGTTCTGCCGAATCCGCAATCAGAGCTATGTTATCCGCGTAGAGGATGCACCATGGTATAGACTGTTGAATGTTCCTGGTAAGGAAGTCCATAACCATATTAAACAGGAAAGGACTCAGGGCTGAGCCCTGATGGACTCCTACCTCCACTGCGAATGGTTCGCTAATACCTGCGGGGCTTTTTATTCTTTTGGTAATTTGGCAGTACATATCCTGAAGTAGTTGAATATAGTATTCTGGGATGCCCTGGGATCTCGCTGCCTGCCACACCAGCCTGCGTGGGACACGATCGAAGGCCTTCTCCAAATCGATGAAAAGTAGATAAAGGTTTTTACGATTTGCTCTACCTATACGAGTACTTCTCCATTACTATCCTTATGGCTTGAAAAGCGTCTGTAGTAGATTTACGTAATAGATTATAAGTAAGAATACTACGTATGTTTCTTTTTCTTTCCAAATCTCCTTTCGCCCACATTTTTCCAACCTAAGTTAAATAACCATGGAATCAGGGTCACTAAGTTATTTCCAGTATCCTTTATCCTGGGGGACCTACCTGGGTGGACCACAGGAGGTCATTAATGACCACCGTTGAGGTCGATCGCCTAGACCTGGACATGGTAGTACCATCAATGCTCCAATCAGAAGAGAACTGGCGGGCCTGGGATACCTTTGCCTCTCGCGTGATCGGAGAGAAGGAGGATGCCGAGAGCGCAAGGCGAAGGATAATCACGACGCGACCGGACAAAATGTAGTAAATTGTACAACACTGTAGTTTTGCCTTGTCTTGTCTTGTATCCTGCCGTCATTCCTCTAGGGGTGGCCAGTACCTCCACATAAGTGCCTCCACTTGACTCTGTCCCTGCATACTTCTTTCATCTCATCTAATTTCATCACTCTTTTCATGCATGCTCTTCTCTTGTTTCCACTCTGTAAATTCCATTCATTCGCAATCTCACTTATCTCATCAATCCATTCTTTTCTAGGTCTTCCCCTTCCACGCTTACCTATTACATTCCCTTTATACACTCTTTTTGTCAGTCGGTCTTCATTCATCCTTTCAATATGTCCAAACCATCGCATCACACTTCTTTAAACTTTCACTTTCACGCTTTCTTTTACTCCGCATTCATTCAGAACCCATTCGTTTCTCACTCTATCTTTCAGTGTTTTTCCTGTCATACTTCTTAAATGAGCCATTTCTACGGTGCATACCTTATTTACTTCTCTTTCATTCACCGTCCATGACTCGCTTCCATACATCAGGGTCGGCAACAATATACAATTGTGTACCGCCATTTTCATTTTCTTTGGTATCCTTTTATTCTTCGCTATTCTACCAAACGCTCCTATCACGCATCTTCCTTTGCTGGCACGCTTCTCTAATTCCTTCGTCATCTTACCATTCGCCTCAAACTTGCTTCCTAAATAGTCAAACTCATTCACTACTTCAACTTTTTTTCTTTTGCCAATTTACTTAATTGAAATGTGAAGACATGCTGTGCATGTAAAGACACACCACACTCTGAAGTCATGCTTGACTGCAGTCTCGGGGTGTGGCAAGATGTAGAGGGGGGTTTTAAGTGAGTAAAAATCTCACATATCCTGCCAGCGGAAACCATGGCAGAAACCTTTTGAATAATAAACAAAAGTTCACTATCCATTCTCAATATCCAGTATCCAGTAACCTGGAAAAAATGGACTTTTTCAACATATGTAGTGCCGACAGACTGAGGACGCGCAAAAGAGACATTGAAAGGAGGATGCTGGGAATCAGTTTCAGGGACAAGGTTCCCAACCAGGAGATCCGTAGATGCATTGGTGTCACCGATTTGGTACAGCGCATGGCCTGCTAGTGGCGCTGGGCAGGTCACATTGCAAGATGGGGCCACGACAGTTGACCGAAAAGGATCGTCGAATAATGATCTAGGTCTGAGAATGTCCATTCCTGGAGTAGAGAGGCCACACCTGAGGTGGATAGACGATATTGCTTCGTTTTTACTGGGGCTCTCTTTTAATTAAACTGCAATTATTTATTTTACACAATTTGGTTCACAATTTACAACAATTGATTTCCAGCTCTGGCTTTCGAACTTCACGGCTGACTGTTTAATGGACACTGGCTGCTGCCCTACTCCTCCACTTCCTCCTCTCCGTCCTCTTATATAGGTGCAACAGAGATCTTTCTTGCATATTCCAGATCATTCTTCGATCTCTCACTCCCAACAAAACGTCATTCTACGCACTACCGCCATCATGGACTACTCCCAAATAGTTGTACCTACACTATCGTACATGTGGAAGTGCGTGTAGGTACTTTTATTTCGTAGTTTGTAACACTATCATCATCATACTAGTGCCAGAATGTATACATGTACAGTCGCATTTACTCCAAGTTCGTTACAATATCAAAGGAACTGTGGGCTAGGGTTGGCTGAAAAAATCACCATAAATCAACAAATAAGGCTTTGAGAAGATACGGCGAGGAGAAAAAGGCTTGGGAAGAATAGCTGTTGTGGTATCATCTTGTAAAGGCAGTGCCTTGTGGTGTTAGCCATTTGTCTCTGCTGGTCGCCATCTTCTTGGGTTGTGTGAGCTGCCATCCATGAGCCGCTTCATATCCTGGAAATAAGATATAGTATGTTAAGAAGTATGAAAGTAGTTTTGGCTAAAATTTCCGCATCATTGAAAAGTGAATTACGATTGTACAACAGTTCATATTCCACCACAACTGATTTCCTATTTCTCCTTTTGATGATGACGTTTCATTGTTTTTCAGCAATACCCTGATGAACTGATGCCTCAGTTGGCCGCCGCATTGGCTAAGTTGACCAGCTGTACCTCGGACAAGGTGATGGACTTCTTTGGAAGATGCTTCGTCAGATATTTCACCAATATTGGGTGAGTGAAGATGACTTTCAACACTTCATTTGTTATCTTTATCTCTTATTTTCTTAGGTAAATATTAGTACCTTTTATGTATTAATCCCATGTATTAGTTTGCAGTAAGTTTCTGTATCTCACTATTTAAAGGATTCTATCCTCTGTGGCCCTTTACAGCTCGACATACGAGGCATAGTTCACGTCCTCGCTCATTTGTTGCAAAAACTCTCAATTCCCAGCAAATCCTGGGACGTCCGAGTGGTCTGGTACAGGAAGAGCTTTACACTCCAAGATATTTCTGACTATCCTGAGGTCTGCTTGTTCTTTACAGACACGATGATTAGTTCTTGGAAAAGGAATCTCTGCACTTTGTCGATATAGAGTGCCATCTGTCACCTTCAGGTACAGGGCTGGAAGTCTCATCACCACGGTAATTCTTACATACCGAATATTGGTAATATTTGTACGAAGACCTGTCTTCCATGAGAGTGAGATGAGACTTCCAGCCCAGGTCCTGGAAAGCGACCAAGCATTTTGTTGTCCGTAGGGAAAGCGAAATAAAAGGTTGAGTTGTTTTTTTTGTAGGTACGACGAGATGATCAAGGCCACCGGCCGCTACTTCTGCGACTTCCTGCAGTCCGTGGACAACATCCACCTTCGCATGCGCTTCACCTACCCGCGCATGAAGAGCCCTTCCATGTACCTGACGTCCGTGGACCAGGATGGAGCCGTTCTGGTGTACAGGAGCACCAGGCAGGGCTTCTCCAGCTACTTCAGAGGTGAGTCATCTTCAACATCTAACCGCCTTGGATTAGGAGAAGCCTAAAAGCAGCTTTTGGGTAGGAAAAAGCAAAGAGGCAATCATTGACAGGTCAACCAGTCTATAGTCTAGTGGTTAACACTTCTGACTCGTAAATGGAAGGTTGTGGGTTCAAAACCCGGCGGGGTACAACAATGATGCCATTTATATTTTCAAATTAGCTCTTTGCTGGGTTGAAAAACTCATAAACCTCCAACAAAGACTGGTCATGAAAAGGTACATCCGGCCTTACAGCAACTGGGTCTTGCTTGAGAATTGGCGCTTTGTAGCAACAACTAAGTTTGTATAAAGTCCGGTCGAGTCCGTGTCTCCGAAAGCGGTTCTGTTCCGTATGCTGCAATTCCATGCCGAGAGCAAGAGTTCGATCCCGACCGAGTGAAATGATTTTCCGTTCAGGGTCTACTTCAAACCCAAAATAAAAACTGCCAAGGTGTACTTAGCCTTCGTCATTTCCCGTTTTGCGTGTTCCAGGACAGCTGTACGAGATTGCCAAGGAGCTGTACGGCTTTGACCTTGAGATCCAGGTTCTGGAGGAGCAGCTGCCCACAGCGGAGTCCAAACAGGTGCTGGTCACCTACAGGCTCAACTTCGACAACAGAGAATATGTGAGTCCACTTTGAAATATCTTCTCTCTGGCCCGTTTTTTGTAAGATTTGTGGAAAGGAATGTTATTCACCAACCTTTTTTGCCTGGCCAGTTGTCTTCATGCGAAAGCAGGAGCTTGTGTGCATGCATTGACATCTTTTGAACCAGAGTCGAAGTTATGGTCAAGGCATCCCAGACGCAGATTCAAACCAACGTTATTCTGTTCCAAATACGCTGGTCGAACACGCGCCTCTACCCCTCGTATACCAAAGACTATCTCTTCTCTTTGCCTCTAGAGGCGGCGTTTTTATATGTCCTGAGAATTTAATCTTGGTTGGCTTAAGATGTCACGTTCAGTTTACTGTTTTGACTTATTCAGTAGTTCTTTAGTCAAGATTGTGATTTTTTGATTTTTTAGAACAGAGGAATTCATTTCACCAAACTTTTTTGCTTGGCCAGAAACAGGTATTAGCATTATCAATTAATAATCCATCCCAATGACATGTGTTGAACCAAAGTCAAAGTTATGGTCGAAAGGACACGGCGCCGGCGGGCTCGAACTTGCGAATGGTTAAATAACGCGAATTCGAGTGCCGACGCCTTACCTCTCGACCATACCAACGAAGCAGTAAGATCATATTAAATTTGTACCAAAATAAAAGAGTCGGTAATTGTCACATTGTTCCTTGTTTTGCTGTTTGCTGCACCAACCTATTCTTCATTGATTTTGAATAACTTTCTGTTTTTTTTAAAGCATTAAAATGTTGCAAGAGAAATGGGTTTTACTTACCAACACTACATTTCCCTGAAAAACAAATTTTATTTATTTTTTATGCGAAAATTTCCCGCTTGGGAAAACCTTTTTTTTAAATCTAGCAACCCAGAGTCGTAACCGTACTTTCAGAGCCTTAAATAATAAAAACAACAGTCTCTGAAAGGAAACACAAATAAAACAATTTGTTGGCACACGTGGTATGGAAGAAGCGAGGCAGTATGAGGGTTGGATAATATTTACGGTAAATAATTACTTCCCGAGGGTTGCAATTAGCTTGGATAACTGAGTTTCCATTTATTTAGGATGGAGGTTTGTAAACGGTGGTCCGCGAGATCCTTGTAACTGGTCGGGCGAAAGTAACACATCACGTCGTGTAATTTTTCTATCATACCCTTAGTACGAGTTGCAAAACTTGAGAAAAGTAAAGTTTACGGAAAGTATTAAAGAGTAATTTCTCCCAGAATCTGCCGTTTTTGTTTCTTACACTTTATAGTCTTAGCAAAAGAGATACAGTGATGAAGAAAATCAAGTTCAAACAAACAAGAACGGCAGATTTTGGGGAAATCACTCTTTAATAATTGCCGTAAACTTCACATTACTCAAGTTTTGCAACTCGTACTAAGGGTACAGGACAGGAAGGATTATTAGCAGGCCCAGATTATGCCCATCAGGGTGGACCGGTCCATAGTTCAGTGGTAACACTTCGGACTCTGAATGGAAGGTTGTGGGTTCGAATCCCGTCGGAGCACAAAAAATATACCATTTATATATTCAAATTTGCCCTTTGCTGGGCTTAAAAATTCATAAACCTTGACCAATGACCAGTCACCAAAGGTCCATCCAGCCTTACAGCAACTGGGTCTTGCTTGAGAATTGGCGTTTTGTAGCGACGACGACCAAGCTCGTAAAAAAGGTCGATAGCTTAATTGGCAGAATGCTTGCATTCCATACCGAGAGCTAGGGTTCGATCTCAAGGTTTACTCAGCCTTTACAAATAATGTAAACCAGTCCCCCGGAAGCTGGTAAACCCCCACTTTAACTGAGAGTGGTTGGTGTGAGGTCGGCCCCCTTACCCGTAAAAATAAATAGGTCCCGAATCGCCACATGCGACCCCTTCAGGGATAGCGCAGGCAAGAAGTTACACTATATGTGTTGCTTAGTTGCGTTGCGATTATATAATAAGTCTTTGGGGGGCCCTTGGGGGATTATCTCTCGAACTGTTCTTATCTACGCCTTATTTCAGGATAACCTGTACCATAGTAGACCCCACAGATCAGTAGGCCCTAATAAAAACATAATCGAGGACCAGTGATTTTTAGAGGGCTTATAAAAATTTGTACCTTTGTAAACAAATCATGCATAGATCTACGCGAGGTAAAGCGAATAAATTATTAAAATATTTTTATGTATTCTGGTCGGTTATAATCAGGCCCGGATTAAGGGCAGTTCGAGCGGTACAACCGAACCAGGGCCCCCACACTCAGGGGGCCCCCACAGGGCCAACAAAACTCTTATATTTTTATCAGTGCCCAGGTCTTTCCGGGCATTTGTGACCAAAGGGGTCCCCGATGACAGACTTAATAGAATAAGTTTACAAGCATTACAACAATATATATTTGGGGTCTAAGTCTTATGAGGCATACGCTACTAAGGGGCCCCCCAAAAGCTAAAAAATATTGTATGTAAAAAACTTCAACATCCTTTTTTTTCGGAAAAGATATGCATCTTTGAGGTTATGGAAAAGTAGGAGGGAAGGAGGGGGATTTTCATGGAGGGGGGGGGGATTTTCATGGAGGGGGGGGGGCATATAGGGGCCCCGAGCTTTACACCGCACCAGGGCCCCCAGAGGGATTAATACGGGCCTGGTTATAATGGAAAGAAAAATCAAGGACAGGAAGCAAATGATAAAGAAGATACAACTCTAAACGACCTGCGTCAAGACTGACGACCCATACTGTAAAAATGGTTCACTTTACCAATGTCACAACTGTTTAAGGGAAAGGCGACAGGAGTAGAAAGACTTATATTAATGATAAAAGAAAAACAGCTTTGTTTTCGATTACGTGAGTATTTATTTTTATATACCACAACCGGTTTCGCAAACATCCGTTTGCATCGTCAGGTGGTTGAGTTTTTTTTTTTAAGTGCACATGCGGCATCTTTAAGCGCAATCATACACGTACAGATGTACACTGCTTAAAATGATTTTAGATAACAACTAAAAGATGGCCCTGTTATGCCTTAGCGACCTTTAAACTACTAAAATCAATGGATGTTACTTTGTTAAATTTTTCTTACAATCAAACAATTCAGCTGGCATTAAACTATCCAAAATGACGCTTAAGATTTGTCTTGTCTTGTATCCTGCCGCCATTCCTCTAGGGGTGGCCGGTACCTCCACACAAGTGCCTCCACTTGACTCTGTCCTTGCATACTTCTTTCATCTCACCTAGTTTCATGCACGCTCTTCTCTTATTTCCACTCTTGTAAGTAACTCTAAATTCCATTCGTTCGCAATCTCACTTATCTGATCAATCCATTCTTTCCAAGGTCTTCCCCATCCACGCTTTCCCTTCATACATTTTTTTGTTGGATGATGGCAACGTTATTTCCGATTTTTAGTTTATGCTGGATCAATCCGTATATAAATAAACTGTATCGGTCCGTAGTCTAGTGATTAACTTTTCTCGTAAATGGAAGGTTGTGAGTTCGAATTCCAGCGGAACACAAAAATACATATAGGTACCATTTATATTTTCAAATATACTCTTCGCTTGGTGAAACAATTATGTGCCTTTACAAAAGACCGGTCACTAAAGGTCCATCCAGCCTTACAGCAACTGGGTCTTGCTTGAGAAATGGCGCTTTCTACCAAGCTCGCAGAGGGCTCTTGAGGTGTGATTCACACAATAACAGCGCTAACCAAATAAATAATCCTAATTTTATACTAGACGATGAATGTTGAGAAATTTGACTATCTCCACATCGCGGTTTCCAAAATCCGTTATAAAATGAATTGATTATGTTGCAGTGGCGAAGGGTACCATACAAGCCGGTTCCCAACGGCTTCTCTTTTAAAATTATGTAACAAAGTAGTTAAAAAATATAGGCACAAAGTAAAAAAATACATTTAAAACCAAAGAAACAATACGTATTTTTCCCCATTGAAACCATGCAGTCTACTTTATTATCATTTTTGCCTCATTTTAAACGGGAAACCGATGGGAATCGAATTGTATGGCACCCTTCGCGACTGTTATGTTGTCTGGTCCAGATGCGGGCAGCTGAGAAGAGAGCAGCACGCAGAGACGGAGCAGAACTTCCCGACGTGCCGGCGTCCCTGCTCCTCCACCTGTTCCCATTCGGAGTACTCCTGGGCAAGGACATGAGGGTGCTGGCTGCTGGTGAAAAGGTTTACTCAATGCTCTCGCCAATTTCAATGTGCTGTCAGTTTTCAAGCTCTAGCTTATCGTCTTCACGGCTCAATGTTTCAATCGACTCTGTTCTCTCACACTAATCTAAATCTAAGCTGCAAAGATATGTATCATTTGAGATTCATATTAAATGCATTCCCACAAGCAGACATGCATAATTTCGCGCTTACACATGCTGCATGTGGACCTACAATATAAAAACCCCAATCTCAAATGAACATCAGCCCTGCAACTCTTGCCGACCTTCCCTGAATCAGGGGTGACATTGGCAAAGTGAAGTTAAAATGTAATTTGTCGTGTGTGTGTGTTCCTTGACTTATAGGTTGGTATGCGGCTGACCACCCATGCTGTAAAAATGGTTCACTTTGCCAATGTCACCCCTGTCTCAGGGAAGGACGGCAAGAGTTGCAGGGTGTATGTCCATTTGAGATTTGGTTTTTATGTTGTAGGTTCACATGAGGCATGTGCAAGCGCGAACTTGTACGTGTCTGGTTGTGAGAATGCATGTAATGTGAATCTCCAATGTAACATATCTTTGCAACTTAGATTAGATTAGATTAGAACCATTTTTTACAGTATGGGTGGTCAGCCGCATACCAACCTATCAGTCAAGGGTAATTACACTATAGGGTAATTTCACATTTTAATTTTATTTCATAAAATGATAGACTACCTTTTAAAAAATGCATCGGCGTTTTAAAAAAAATACATCTGGCTTAGTTTTTAAATTACAGCTCTGTAAACTTCGCCCATTTTCGATTTCCGCTAAAACAGCTATTTTTTTATTTAGGCGGATGTGACGTCAATGGATCTCACGATGTATGGATTGTACCGTTAGGTCTTCTAAGATCGATGGATCTTTATATTCCGTGATCTGTGGATGGATCCATCTACGTAATTTTGACGTCACAGCGTGTTTCTTCGGCCCCAATGCGTTTTGGCGGGATTCAAATTCTCGACATTTTATTTTTGAAAATTATCAATGTTATCCTTATTTTTACTGTATAAAAAATATATGGTTGTGATCCTTGAAATGTACTCTACACAACCATAGTATTTTAAACCGTTTCCCCCACCACTGCAATTACCCAATGCGGTCCACTGACTTAACAGAATGGAAGGGAAGGCGCTTCCAGGACCACTCATCTTCATCTTCTTCTAATCTAATCTAAGCTGCAAAGATATGCATTAGTTAAGATTTATATTAAATGCATTCCCACAAGCAGACATGTATAATTTCGCGCTAACACATGCCACATGTGGACCTACAATATAAAAACCCAATCTCAAATGAACATAAGCCCTGCAACTCTTGCCGTCCTTCCCTGAAACAGGGGTGACATTGGCAAAGTGAACCATTTTTTTTACAGTATGGGTGGTCAGCCGCATACTAACCTATAAGTCAAGGAACATACATGACGAATTACATTTTTTAAATCAATAAATAATAATATGTTTATACATGGACATCAAAAAAACTAAAACATAAAACCAATTTCACTTTAATAAACCCTAGCCGCCAACATTACAGATCAACCGCCATTTCTTTCTATCCTTACATACTTCTTTCATTTCCTCCAGAGTCATAACTTTCTTCATACAAGCTCTTCTTTTATTATGACTCTGGATATTCCGTTCATTCGCAATTTCGGATATTTGGTCCATCCATACCTTTCTCGGTCTTCCTCTACCACGACATTTATCTATTCTACCAACATATACTTTCTTCGTCAGTCTTTCCTCATTCATTCTCTCCATATGCCCAAACCATCTTCTGAGTCCGTCCCAGCAGTGGCGAGCAATCAATTTTTCCACGAAGTAAGTTTATTATAAATTTGACTAGGGCCATATCTCGTCTCAACTCTAATGAATAGAATCCGAGATGACCTTGAAGAAGCTTTGTGGGGTACAGAAAGGGATAATACCCAAAGTTGCTTTTATAGAGGGGCCTTAAAAGCTAGGGTGTGTAATAGTCTATAAAAGTAAGCAGGGGCATTTTAAGCTATTTTGGGTAGGGTCCAACGCTGCTCATGGGGGCCCCCCCCCCAGGTCTCCCCCCCCTTCTTAAAATGAGTAGGTAATTTTGTAGGACATTTTTTGAAACACAATTTAATGACAATTTTTTAGAAAAGTAGGTAGGTACATTATTATAGGTAGCTACCTACATTAGGTAGCTAGGCACAACGTAACGGTTCAAAACATTTTTTTTCGTAATTTCGCAGTCACAAATTTTTCTAGTATAGTCGAAAAATCTAAATTCTGTAAGGTGTCGTAATTTATGTTCATCACTGACAGGTGATTCAGTTTGTGCTGGGAAATTGTAGTCCTGAGGTCATTTTTTGTCAATTTTAATTTTGAAAACGCCCTTTCTCCCGTTGCGTTACTCATTTTTAGCTATTTTGGGTAGGGTCCAACGCTGCTCATGCCCCCCCCCCCCTCCAAATAAGTAGGTAATGACATTTTTTTAAACACAATTTAATGACAATCGAAATACCTACACAAAAATGCTAGGCTGGTTTGTTATTGGTTTGGTTTGGCGTGCAGCGTGGCACGGCTTGGCACGTAAAAACATTGTTTTATTATTTATAACAAATTTTTGTTTTGTGGTTTGATTTTTTTTGTAATTTCTTTCAAAAGTATGTACATACCTACCTAATATTTTTTTATAGTGAAGAATTATTTCTCATGTTTTTTAATTATTTTTTTCAAGAGGAGCTAAATACTGTAAAAAAATTAACCCAAAAGGGCCCCCGCGGGGCCCCCTCCGGGGGCCCTGCGGGGCCCCTTGGGCCTTGGGGCCCTGTCCGCTGCGGGTACTGCGGACCCCCCTTAAACTGGCACTGAAAGTAAGTATAACATAGCGTAGTGTTACAGTGAAATTTAATAAATAACCATAATTTTGTACCTGATGATGGAAACATTGTTTCCGAAACCGGTCGTACATTATTAAATTTTACTCGCCCCGTAGCCTTATACAATTTGTTTTTTATTTTTAATTTTAATTTTTTAACCATAATTTATTTTATTTGTAGGTGGTTGAAGCATGGGGAGGCAGGAGAAAGAACTTTATTGGAGCCCTTGCTACTGATCTCTTCAGGGTGCGCCGCCCCAAAGGAGTTCCATTCACATTTGACACCGTAAGACCACATCCTTAATTTAACTAGTCCATTATAAAGAATTAGAAACAATATGCAGAGACCATTGACTTATGATATCTGGTGGACCAAATGGTCATTGATCCTGCTTGGATGAACCAAAATGGCCGGATGTAGCCATTGGTCTGGTTAGGCACTGGTTTTTCGTGGATCACTCAAAATAATGACTGCAAAGCTCGTGGAAGATTGTTTAGGATGTGTATTTAATTAATTAATTCACAAATAGCACAAGATTACAAAAATTAGAATGGATGAGAGCAAACAGACATGTTGATCGGTCAAAGTTTCGAGCGAGAAGGAAGTAGGAAGCAGCTGTCAAACATTGACATGAAGTTGTAGCAAACCACCATAGACAAAAATACAACTGTGTCATTGGTAGGTATGTTAAATTCTTAAAAGGCAAGAGTTGCAGGGCTTATGTTCATTTGAGATTTGGTTTTTATATTGTAGGTTCACATGCGACATGTACAAGTGGAAACTTATACATGCTTGCTTGTTAAAATGCATATAATGTGAATCCCCAATGTTACATATCTTTGCAACTTAGATTAGATTAGACACCTAGTACTTTTTCTCTTAAAAAACTCCGAATCGACACTGCTTGAACTGAACGTGCTGAAAATATGAACTAACGTCGCCATCTTGTAAAATGTCACTTTTGATTTTTCAATGTGATGTCAGCTGAATTGCTCAAATTAACATTTCCTTTAAACATAAAAAGATTCTAGTGAACCGAGAGTCTACTCTGTAATTTCAGGTACGGTATCTTCAGTCAGTTTTATTTGAGTTGGAGCTAGTACGCTGTTCTGTCATGCCCGCTGCTAAGCCCCGACCTCCCACTCCGCCCATCTCCGCAGACTTCAGACCTTGTGAGTGGCTACAACAAAAACATAACAATATATATTATTATTCTATTATTCGGGTTCAAACAGTCTTCAAATTTAAAAAAACTGGTCTTCTTTACAGGATATTTATTTCACACTTAGATTTATTTTTACAGTTATATTTATTTTTTACACTTTTACATTTATTTAGCCATTTACATTTATTTCACAGATGGTTTGTGTTCACTTATACTGTATTTTGTGTTTAAAAGTAGAGTGTCGTATGAAGAGTGTCTCCTGCAAGCCGTTCGCGGCTTTTTATACTCCAGCGATAGTAGTTACTAGAAGCCAATTTTGCTAAAACCTTTGAGAGAACGGTCTTCCAAAAGCTTCGAGTACATAATGGTGATGATTGCTAGTTCCTTTCTTATGGTATCTCTTTACCCTAGGTACTTATAATGATTAATCCTACTTATATACATATATGTTTTTTTGTATAGATTTCTTTGTAAGGTTTTGTTCTTTTATATATTTAAATGTAATTTTTTATTCATATTCCTTGACTTATAGGTTGGTATGAGGCTGACCACCCATACTGTAAAAAATGGTTCACTTTGCCAATGTCACCCCTGTTTCAGGGAAGGTCGGCAAAAGTTGTGGGGCTTATGTTCATTTGAGGTTTGGATTTTATTTGTAAGTACACATTCAGCATTTGTAAGCGCGAACTACACTTGTTGGTTTGTGGGCTTACATCTGAGAGCTTTAAATGAATATATCCTTGCAACTTAGATTATATTATATTATTATATATACAGCTCCCATCAGCTTCAAATGTTATATCTACCTACCTAAATATTTATGTGTATTTGCTATTTATATAACACTACATATAGTTGGATAATTTTTATCTTTTGAGCACCGTTTAGTGGCTCCAGCCACTCCAACCTTCACTTGCTCCTTGGGAAACATTAACGTCTTCAACTCCTTCTTGAAGCGTTCTTCACCCGCGGTCTCCGTCCTCAGCTTCAGAGGTAGCTGGTTCCAGCACAACGGTCTCGCTGAGCCATATATGTTTTTTGAGGTTTGATTCACATAAAAATAGCGCTCACCAAATAGATATTAATTTAAATGTTAAATGTAATTTCAGGTACTGGTTTACTGGATCGACGTGGCAGCCAGGGTGCAAGAAGTATTCTTTTAAAAGGACAAATGCTTTTCATTGAAGATCTGACAGCACTCGTGTTTCTTTGCAGCCCTCTGTAAGTTTACCAACAATTCTTATTATTTCAAGTCATTTTGTTTCTTTCTTTGTAAAACGGTTCGCTTATGGTGCTTTGTTACAAGATCATTAATAGCCTAATTGACAGCCCTACCCTGTTAAAGAGTTTTAAACTTTATGTGCCAGATAACTACGGCCGGGGAAGACGGCATGAACTTTTTCATGTACCGCTGTCCCGTACTGACGTCATGGCACAACATGCCTTTTAACTCGGAGTGTTACTCTGATTAACTCCGCTGACATAGACACATTTTACATTAATTTAGAATCTTTCAAAGATCTAGTTAAAGAGTTCCTCCCAGCTTGTTAATGACTGTGTGAGGGTGCACTGTAATGAGGAAAACCTGTTGTGCACAAAAAAAAAGTGGTGTGGGTCCTTCTGACACACATGTATTTGTTTAACTCATGTCTGGAGGTGATGGTGTTATTGATATGGTTTAGCCGTGCTGTCAGATGCGCACAAATTTTGGGGGCCGCTCTTTCCGGATTGTGGGTTTGGCGGAGTGGAGTAGACTGCCATGACTAGAGACACACCTTTTGAAAACAGTCCTATCAGTCTGATCTAATCTAATCTAAGTTGCAAAGATAAGTAACATTGGGGATTCACACTATGTGCATTCTCACAAGCAGACACGTACAAGTTCGCGCTTGCACATTCGGCATGTGAACCTACAACATAAAAACCCAAATCTTAAATGGACATATACCCTGCAACCTTGCCGTCCTTCAGCCGCATAAGGAACAGTGATCAGAGATATTGAAACGGATCGGAAAGCCTTTATGGGGCTTCAGGTGTGACATACAAAAAACTGGCGCTGTCTTATCTAATCTAATCTAATCTAAGCTGCAAAGATATATATCATTTAAGATTTATATTAAATGCATTCCCACAAGCAGACATGTATAATTTCGCGCTAACACATGCCGCATGTGGACCTACAATATAAAAACCCAATTTCAAATGAACATAAGCCTTGCAACTCTTGCCGTCCTTCCCTGAAACAGGGGTGACATTGGCAAAGTGAACCAATTTTTTACAGTATGGGTGGTCAGCCGCATTATAACCAACAACCTATAAAATATATATTTTTTTAAATTCTTAAGCTTGATGTATAAATAATATACATATAGGACAAATGTGGGACAAATACACTGAGGTCTTAAACATACCAATATGTTTTCTTTTTCTTTCAGCATCAACAATTTGGATGAGTTGCCAACTACTGGATTGTATCTGAATGATCTTAACTCTCACGGATTGTCACGGGAACTGGTTTTAGCTGGTTGGCAACACTGTTCCAGGTTTGAATAATTTAAAATTATTGATGGCTTCGGCCCTTGTTTGAAGACCTCCATAATGCGGTTGCTGTCCTGGGCTGGAAGTCTCATCACCACGGTAATTCTTACCTACCGAATATCGGTAGATAAGTTGAATATCTTCGCTGGATTGAAAAATTCATACAGTCTTTACCAAAGACCGGTCACTAAAGAAGTCCATCCAGCCTTACATCAACTGGGTCTTGTTTGAGTATTGGCGATTTGTAGCGATGACCAAGCTCGTAAACAACACCTCTGCGGCACTCAACAAGTGACATAGACCCCTAGAGTCTCTGAAATCTAGGGAGTCTCCCGCACAGGATTTCTCAACAACAATAAAACTGTCATTTAGGATACTGCTTTTTAAATTTCCAGATTGGAATTGATGTTTGAGCGTGCCGAGCAGCGTTCCGATGAGCTGGAGAAGTCTTTGCAACTTTTGGACCGCTGGAAGAGGCGCGGGGATGACCTGCTGTACTCTATGATTCCCAAGAGTGTGGCTGATCGACTCCGAAAGGGGCACTCTCCTCTCAGCACATGCCAGGTAGTTAAATCCTATCTTTCTGTAATAGATTGCAAGGATACATTTGTTTCAATCTACATGTTAATTGTAAGAATTGATTTTTGGGCTTTCACGCATATTGTTACCGGCTTTGAAGTGAAGCTAGTGAGAGTGAATGATAGTGAGATGAGTTAAGTATTTACGGTGGAAATGAAGCATTTGAGCGGCATGACAGAGAAACTCCTGAAGGATAGAATTAGGAATGAATGGGTTAAGAAAGAATGTAAGTTGAAAGAGGATGTGACAGTGAAGGTACAAAATAATGTGATGAGATGGTTTGGGCATGTGATAGACTGACAAAGTATATATACAGAGAAAATGTGAAAGGAAAAAGAGGTAAGGGACGACCGAGAAAAGTATGAAGAGATTGTGAAAGAATGGGATATACAAAGTGAGCGTAAACGAAGATAATGCATGAAAAAGGTGATGAAACGTGATAATTGAAACAGGTATGTAAGGAAAGGAAGAAATGGAGGCAGCGATGCAGAGGCTCTGGCCACTACTAGCGGAATGGCGACAGAGTTACAGTTACAGTTACACAGCCAACTTCAGAAGAGACGATAATTGTTCTTGACATTGATTTTTTGTTTATCTGTGTGTTTTTTTAAATTTTTTTTTGTTAGTTCAGTTGCGCTAGACCACCCGCCCTGTCAAAATGTATTAGTCAAGGGCTCTTAATCAATTCATTATTGCAATCCGTTATCTTGGACTATACTTTATTTTTCACCAAGAAATAGCACAAAGACAAAGAATTTTAACGGAAAAGAAGTCAAATGGAAGTATAGCCCGAATCGTGACACAGGAGATACCGGACGGCCACCGTCTTCAGGGCTCTAAGTCTCATTACCACGGTAGTAGATCCTACCTACTAAATATCGTTCAGATTAGTATGAAGACAAGATGGCCGCAAGTGAACAGCTGATTGGACATTAACAGGTCTTCATACTAATATTACCGATATTCGGTAGGCAGGATCTACCATGGTGATGAGACTTCCAGTCCAGGTCACCTCCCAAAATATGGAAGAACAGCTGGTCTTCGGCATCACAGGACGGAGTTCCTCAATAAACAGATCATAGATCTACAACAATAGGAAGAAGATGAAGTCAAATTTTCACAGTGTAAAATTTAGACATGTTGCTGCAGCAGTTGATGTTTGATCTGTTTGCTTGATGCTCTCCAGTCCTTCGATGCTGTGACTGTGATGTTCTGTGCGCTGGAGGAGCTGCAGTCCAGCGAAGGGACCACGACCCGCCAGCAAGTCATGGACACGGTGGCTGCCATCAATGCCGTCTTCTCCTGCTTCGATAGACTGCTGGATCACTACAATGTCTATAAGGTTGTACAAAAATAAATATGTAAACTAATATACAACAACAGATTGATAACCTAGTTGGCGTTTTCTTTTAATGCCACATCAGGCTGGCATGTGGCTGACCACCCATACTCTATAAATGGTTCACTTTGCCAATGCCACACTGTTTCATGGAAGGTCGGCAAGAGTTGCAGGGCTTATGTTCATTTTGAGATTGGGGTTTTATATTGTCGGTTCACTTGCGGCATGTTTAAGCGCGTACTTGTAAGTGTCTGCTTGTGAGAATGCATATAATGTGAATCCCCAATGTCACATATCTCCCCAATGTTACATATCATAGTCAGGTTATTTGGAACCGGCTAACGTTAGTTTGAATCTCCTGACGATAGCTTCGACCCTGGTTCAACAGATGCCGTTGCATGCACACAAGCTTCTGCTTTCGCATGAAGACAACTAGCCAGGCAAAATAGGTTGGAGGATTGCATTCCTTTCCAAAAATCTATTTTTTTTTTTTATTTTTTTTTCAAAAAATTAAAAAAAAAGAAAAAAAAACTTAGATTACTTAGATTATAGGCGACCCCACATAGCCATGGGATTTTTTGATTTTGCCAAATTCATAGTCCACAATTTCACATCACACATTTCACTTCACACCTTCACATCTGTGTATCCAGGTGGAGACAGTGGGTCAGACCTACATGACAGTGAGCGGAGCCCCCGAGCCTGCCCCTGAGCATGCAGCAGACGCCTGCTCAGCAGCGCTAGCCGTCCTGGAGGGGGCCTCCTGCTCTGATGCTCGCGTGCGGCTGGGAGTACACAGCGGCCCTGCAGTGGCCGGGGTGGTGGGGCTCAAGGTGCCGAGGTACTGCTTCTTCGGGGACACGGTCAACACGGCTAGCAGAATGCAGTCCAGCGCGACGGTCAGTATTCAGTCAGACTTCAACTGGAGCTTGCTTGCAAAAATGCTGACCAGTAACCACATATCTACATAGCACGTAGAAGGCTCTTGTCAAATGCAATCAAGGCACCTTTGAAGGATCATGATAATGGTTGATTGGTTTATTAAAATTTATGGTACAGCAATCGGTTGTTTACACACCGTTATATATTATTGCTTTATATTTTTAAATAGAAACGGTAATACAGCGCCCATTATCTATGGACTAAAAAATATTTTAACAAAAATAGACATTATATATCTGTTTCAACCTACTTATGGAAATGTCCTAGTAAGAAAGAGAACAAAGAACTTCACAGTTGCATTTACATGTGTACAAAAAAACTCGGGCGAATGTAAAAATGTTTCTAGAAAGGTGGCAGCATTTCCGCGTGCGTACTATGCCCGGAGCAGTCTAAACATAGAAGCATGCTGTATAAATCTTGTGATCGTTCAAATTGATGAATTTTAAAGCAAAAAGGCATTATTTTAAGATATTGCATGTGTCGCTATAAGACATGACACATCCTTAGCTTTGAGAAGTTTTTCACAGATAACAAGTCGGTGTTATAGCCGCGATATAACTTCGACCCTGGTTCAACAAATGCCCTTGCATGCACACAAGCTTCTGCTTTCGCACGAAGACAACTGGCCAGGTAAAATAGGTTGGTGGATTCCTTTCCACAAATCTATTTAAAAAAAAAAAAAAAAAAACAATTTGGTTGCAAAATATGGGTTCCTATGGACCATAACTAAGACAACTCCTGTACAGATTATCCATCATAATATGATATTGCATAGGTACGCTTTTTTTATAGATTCACCAACTTATTTTGCCTAGACAGTTGTGTTCATGCGACAGACAACCAAAGCACACACACTGCACTAACAAAATAAAAGTCAAACCTCAAATTAACATTACCTACACCTCGCAGAAAATATCTTAGCATCGAATCAAAAAGCCAATGTCAAAAATGCTAGAATTCAAATGAAATATTTGGTGAAGTGTAATGATTTCAAAGTGAACTTATTGTAGGTAGATAGGAATGAGCAACTAGATGAGTAATTGCTTAACATCAAATTTCTTTAAATAAAGTTTTAAACTTTCACTAACACTTTCATGGTCGGTGGTCTAACCCGAAAAAACACAAAAACAATTCAGTAATCAAATTTCTTTGTCGTGTTTTAGGTTGGGACAATTCACATTTCCAAAGAAACAGCGCAACTGCTTCCACCCAACTACATTGTCAGGTCCAGAGGAAAAGTGAATGTTAAAGTAAGAATATAGCATGTAGATTTTCGGTAGTAACTTTGTGAAAGTCCGTTTAAACAGATTTAAAAAGTGAAATTTCTTTGTTGCAATTCACAGTGAGTTTTATTTTATTTATTACACAACCTTGCGCTTCGTCCTTTCCTCCTCTAACTAAGCCTGATGGCACATTAGCCCACTCCGGTCCGGACAAAGCTAATCTTCTGTGTACTTTGTTTGCCAATAATTCCACACTTCACGATAATGGCAAATCACCTATATCAATTCCCCATAGCGGCTCCTTTATGGAGATGCCCAAAATAACACACACAGATGTGCTCACTGCTCTAAAAGGGTTAGATACACGCAAATCCAGCGGCCCTGATGGTATTCCAGCCTTAGTATTAAGAAACTGCGCAAATGAACTAGCTCCTCCCCTTTATAAACTGTACAAACTGTCCCTTGGATGCGGTACCGTGCCTTCTAACTGGAAGGTTGCAACCGTTCATCCCATTCCCAAGAAGGGAATTCGCTCTGACCCTGCCAATTATCGTCCAATCGCAATCACTTTCTTACTTTCAAAAGTCATGGAAAGGATCATAAACGATAAGCTTATGGAATATCTGGAAATCCATAAACTGCTTAGCGACCACCAATACGGTTTTCGCCGTAACCGCTCCAGCGGTGACCTTCTCACTTATGTCACACACGTCTGGGGCCAACGCCTTGATCTTATGGGTGAAACACAAGCTGTTGCTCTTGATATTTCCAAAGCTTTTGATAGAGTTTGGCACTCCAGCCTCCTTAATAAATTGTCATCATTTGGACTTCCCCTCCTCCTCATAGAATGGATTTCCAGCTTTCTTAAAGACAGATCTATCCAAACAGTCATCGATGGTAGTAAATCAGCTCTGCTACCAATCAATTCTGGTGTCCCCCAAGGATCTGTCTTGTCTCCGACACTTTTTCTTATGCACATCAATGACTTACTATCCTGTGCTCCTATCCACTGCTATGCCGATGACAGTACAATTCATGACGGTTTCTCTTTTACAAAGCCCCCAAATAGTTCAGCGATATCTATTGCTCGTGAATCATTAGCTTCAAAGATCAATACAGATCTCAGGGCTGTCAGCCGTTGGGGCACTGACAACCTTGTAGAGTTCAACATCAAAAATACTCAAGCATGTCTGATATCCTTAAAGAGGATTCCAAACAACTATCTCCCAACTTTCGACAATGTCTCCCTCTCTAACCATGAACACTTAAATCTTCTTGGTGTTTCTCTGTCATCAGAGTTAAAATACCATGATGCTATTGAGTCTCGCACAACTTCCGCTTTCCGGCGACTCGGCATATTATACAGAGCTCGTAGGTTTTTTACTTCAGCCCAATTATTGACTCTGTATAAATCCCAAATCCGCCCCATTATCGAATATGGCAGCCATCTCTGGTGTGGTATGTCCAAGAAGTTGAGTGACCAACTTGATTCTGTGCAAAGGAGGGCAGTGAGGTTGATCAATGATCCTTCTCTGACATCCGATCTGCAGCCGCTCCAGCACAGAAGAAAGGTTGGAATGCTCAGTCTTTTTTATCGATATTACCACGGAGCTTGTTCTAATGAGCTCCATTCATTAATCCCTCCCCCTCTCATTTCAGAAAGGGAAACTCGTAGTACGACTCTCATTCATCCCTTTGCAGTCGATCTCAAAACTATGAGAACTTGGCGTTTTCATGACTCATTCCTTTGCCAAACTGCCCGCTTATGGAATGGTCTACCAGTATCTGTGTTCCCTTCCCAATTTAATCCGGTTTTATTCTAAACCAACATCAATCACCACTTCCTTGCAGCGCCTCACGACAGAACCAAGAACTCAAGCAACACCTCTGCGGCACCCTTCCAGGGTGACATAGACCCCCAAGACTCTCAAGAATTGGGGAGCCTCCCGCACAGGATTCCTTAAAAAAAAAAAAAAAAAACGGTTTTGGGATTGCAGAACATCCCACCTTCAGGTGCAAAATATAACAATAAAATATAAGATATATTTTGCACCTGAAGATGGGATATTCTGCAATCCCGAAACCGGTCGTGAAATAAATAAAATAAAACTCACTGTAAACTGTTGTAGTAATTTTACTTTTTAAATCTAGTTGTTGTAGTAATTTTTTTTTTTTGTTTCAAATGAAAATCAAATATCAACTGAAACGGCGATCGAATCAGTACTGATATATTTCAAACATAATATATCAGTAGCTAGTACTGTCTTGAATACTCGACATGAAAATGTGGGATCAAAAATGAATATCGCTGGAAAAATATTTTTTGGGATCTGCGTTGCCATGGTCTATAGGAGCTGCAGCTTCCGGACGTTTTGCTCATGAAAACTGTGATGTTTTCATCCAGATCATCTTCATCATTATATGTACTTCTCGCTGAAGAAGCCCATCGTAGAAATGGGTGAAACGTCCGGAAGCTGCAGCTCCCATAGACCACGGCAACAGACCCCGGAAAGCATCTCTCCAGCATTATCAGCCGACCATGTAAGCCTAGAATATTTTTTTTAAAAATGGATATTTTTATGAATTTACTGCCAGGGTTAATTGTTATTAATTTATTTAACAAGATTTATTTTGCACAATATTGGTTACACAGTACTGTTTATTTATCTTACTCTAACTTTGCTCTGACTTTGCGGTACAATGCTCTAAGCGGCTATGGCTCTCCCTCAGAATCTTTGCTCATATATATAAGGGTGGCAGAGATGACTCTTGCATGTTCCAGATACTTCCACTAGAATTGTTTAACACTATTACAGAGAAGTTACGCACACCAGCAAGCTACATGCCTAGGTACATTTACACCCAAACTCGTAGTAGATTATACTAGAGGCAGACACGCATACACCAGCAAGCTATGTGTTTAGGCTCATATCCCCAGAAACTCATAGGTTCGTAACAATATCATGGATCTTTTTTTATGTTTCAGGGTAAAGGGGAAATGGAGACATTCTGGCTGGAGGGAAAAACTGAAAATTTAGCATCAGGAGTGGTGAAGGAAGACCAGCAACTGTTGAAACGCATTGAAGAAACTTTAGTTGTTACAGATTGTGATTAAAAGTCAAGACAAAGTAAACCAAAGGTGTTTCAAATGTGAGAAATGGTTGTTGTAACTTAATTTCTTTCTTCTCAATGATGTCTAATCTAATCTAATCTAATCTAAGCTGCAAAGATATATATCATTTAAGATTTATATTAAATGCATTCCCACAAGCAGATATGTATAATTTCACGCTAACACATGCCGCATGTGGACCTACAATATAAAAACCCAATCTCAAATGAACATAAGCCTTGCAACTCTTGCCGTCCTTCCCTGAAACAGGGGTGACATTGGCAAAGTGAACCAATTTTTTATATTATGGGTGGTCAGCCGCATAACAACCTATAAGTCAAGGAATATACATGACAAATTACATTTTTTTAAATCAATAAATAACAATATATACATGGACATAAAAAACTAAATCATAAAACCAATTTCACTTTAACAAACCCTAGCCGCCAACATCACAGATCAACCGCCATTTCTTTCTATCCTTGCATACTTCTTTCATTTCCTCCAGAGTCAAAACCTTCTTCATACAAGCTCTTCTTTTATTATGACTCTGGATATTCCATTCATTCGCAATTTCGGATATTTGGTCCATCCATACCTTTCTCGGTCTTCCTCTACCACGACATCCATCTATTCTACCAACATATACTTTCTTCGTCAGTCTTTCCTCATTCATTCTCTCCATATGCCCAAACCATCTTAACAAACTTCTTTTAATCTTCACTTTCACACTTTCTTTTGCACCACATTCTTTTCTTACAAAATCATTCCTTACCCTGTTTACCACTCCGTTTTTTCCCTATCATACTTCTTAGAAAGTCCAAAAAAATGTGTCGTTTCAAATAAAATAAAATTGGAATTTATATTTGTGAGTGTCAATATTTAAGGAAAAAAACTATTTTTCCAAAAGAAAACAAAGAAATGTATTTTTTAGAGTGTATTTTAAACATTGAAATATTGTTATTTTTTTAAATGTAGAATTTTGCGTCTAGTCAAATAGTGAACTATGTAAAATTGCTTATATTTTGTGTACGTTAATAAATAGCTTAAAAAGATTTTTTGTTTAACTACATAAAAAACTTAAATAAGAATTCTTTTGGAATCATATAATGCTACATAAGTTTTGTCTGCTTTGTGATAATCTTAGAAAAAATGAAAAACAGAGCTTTTATTAAATTCTTTATGGATAGTGATAAATTAAAAAATATTCATATTGTTTTTTCTCGGGTTAGACCATGTTCTACTCGCAGTAATTTTATCTGCCGACGTTTCATTCCCTCGAGCGGGGAACATTATCAAGGCTCGTAGCGACGGGGCACCTTTATCCTGCGTTTACTTTTGGCAACTAGGCATATAAAATTACTGCGAGTAGAACATGGTCTAACCCGAGAAAAACAATATTATTAAACACCGACCATCGAAATTAAAAGTGAAAGTTTAAAACTTTATTTAAAAAATATTATTGATATGTAAAGTACCTATAGTTATCTCTTTTAGTCTTTGCCTCCATTCTTGAAAAAATAAAAAAATCAACATTTGATATTTTAATATCCTCATTATTTTTATAAAATGTTTTTCTATCTAAAGCATTATTTTATTTCATGCATAAGATTCAATGTCAATAAATGGAGATTCGAAGATGTTTGATTTATTTTTAACTTACTTCCAATTTTATAAGTTCTATTGGTTCTATATTTCAGAAATAAATTAATGTTTATGATGGTAGGTATATTAAGTTGTTTTTTTTTCTGTACTGTACCCTTAGTACGAGTTGCAAAACTTGAGAAAAGTAAAGTTTACGGAAACTATTAAAGCGTGATTTCTCCCAAAATCTGCCGTTTTTGTTTCTTACACTTTATGGTCTTAGCAGAAAGATTTACAGTGATGAAGAAAATCAAGTTCAAACAAACAAAACGGCAGATTTTGGGGGAAATCACTCTAATTAATAATATTAATATACAGGCCCGAATTAAGGGCGGTTCGAGCGGTACAACCGAACCAGGGCCCCCACAGGGCCAACACAACTCTTATATTTTTATCAGTGCCCAGGTCTTTCCGGGCATTTGTGACCAAAGGGGTCCTCGATGACAGACTTAATAGAAATAAGTTTACAAGCATTACAACAAAATATCTTTGAGGTGTAATTGTCTTATCAGGCATACGCTACCAAGGGGGCCCCCCAAAAGCTAAAAATATTGTATAGAAAAAACTTCAACGTATTTTTTTTCGGAAAAGATATGCATCTCTGAGGTTATGGAAAAGTAGGAGGGAAGGGGGGGGATTTTCATGGAGGGGGGGGGGGGGGGGGGCGTTTAGGAGGCCTCGAGCTTTACCCCGCACCAGGGCCCCCAAAGGGGTTAATCCGGGTCGCGTGTTCCCATTCCACGACCTAAAAGGAATCTTTACTCAGACAGCACACGGAAGTATCATACCCTAAAGCTGCCGTTATTGTTTCTTACACTTTATGGTCTTAGCAAAAAAGTGACAGTAATGAAAAAAATCAAGCATGTTTATTAATTTTTTATCTTAATTATAAAGTTTAAAACAAAATATATAACTTAAAAATTGCGACCACAAAAAAATATTTAAAAAAATACGTTTTTTTCACTTCTGTAGCTACTTTCTCGTGTGTGCTATGTTTTGGAAATATTTTTTTTCATTCTCTTTTTAGAACTATACATTGTCTAGTGTAGTATCGAAACCGTTTTTTTATAATGTCAATAGTTTTTGAGTAAATATGGAAAAACTGAAACTACTTGATGAATTAATTTTTTTCCGTGTGCTCATAGAGCGTGTGCGTGTGCTTGTCTGAGTAAAGATTCCTTTTAGGTCGTGGAATGGGAACACGCATCCGGGTCTAGTAATATATGTGTATATAATATAATAATTGCCGTAAACTTTACATTATTCAAGTTTTGCTAGCAAGACGTTGGCAAACTTGATTTCTAGGTTATACAGTCCGGATACAAGTTGAAGAAGGTCAGATAGCAAATTCTTCAGTAAAATAAACCGATGTTAGGGATGTGCGGTATGTAGGTTACCTTTAAAGTAATAAGAAACTTTTACAATACGCGATTACTTTTATAAATAATTGTTTCTTCTGCATAAATTATGAAGGTTTTGCTAAGGAATCCTGTGTGGGAGGCTCTCCACTTCATAAAAGACTTGGGGGTCTTTGTCACCCGGAAGGGTGCCGCAGAGATGTTGCTTGAATTTTGCTTCTGTCGTGAGGCGCTGTAAGGAAGTGGCGATTGATGGCATATACCCCGAAGCTTTTCGAGGAGTGGGAAACCTCCTGCACAGGATTCTTTAACAAAAACTTCATAATTTAAAAAATATATAAAAGCAAAAATGTCAACACATAATAAAATACAATAAATTTAATATAAAAAACATTTTATAAATTCAAAATTACTTACATTGTTCTGAAACCGCCCCTGGAAAACATTATATACTTTACGCGAGTATTAATAAATAGTAATTTACATGTGTTAGCGCAAGCTAACTAATTATTTTAAAAATTAACAAAGCGAGGGGCATTATTTCATTTTTTTTATTTAATTTGATTTATCGTTTACACTATTATTAATCACTTCAAATTTTATATCACTTTTCAACATTTCAAAAAACGTGGAAAAAAGTAACATTTTTCCGCTAACTTTAAATTTACGAAATCGAGCCTAAAAACACGGCGCTCTTGCTTAACATACCCGCACAGACTGCTCATAATGCGATCGAGATTCTATTTAAGTACTTTCTCTTGCTCAATGACTTTCTCTCACTGTTATTGTTTGGGGGCGTGTCTAAACAAATGTGGGGCTGATATCCCACATGGTTGGAGAGTTTAAATTTGTCATTACTACACGACAAAGGACTCGCTTACTTATTTAAAACTGATCAAAGAGATCGACAAATTATATTGTCCCACTAAAGAACCAAATTCGGTTGTTTGGCAAAAGTACCAGATTTATTTTCTTTGTCACCGAGCTCAAACTACAAATCATCACGGTAATACGAACGTTTCTAAGCTACACATATAGTGTAACTTCTTGCCGCGTTCTCCCCGAAGAGGTCACATTATGTAGTGAGTCGAACTTATTCACTTTTACAAGTAATGGGGCTGGGGCTTACGCTAACGCCTTCAGTTAAAGTGTGTATTTCCCAGCTCCCAGGAGGCTAGCACTCATTTTCTGTGAAGCCTGAGTAAGCCCTCAAGTTATTTTATTTTGGGTTTGAAATAAACACCAAAACGAGATTTTTTTTTGACACCCTCGGTGGGATTAAAAAATACGAATATAAATTGATAAAATTAAGAGCCTTCTACATGCTTGATCGTCACTAGTCAGGCATATTTCTCTACCAACACCTATTTTCTATAGGTAAGGCTGGTCTTTGATGAAAGTCTGTGGTCTGAATAATGCTAAGTAAGAAGACGAAGAGAATATTGATTCATTATACGACCCCATTCAACTTGTATGGGAGCCGTGATTCTGGCAGTTGGTAGCACTGTATCTGTCAATTGTCAAACGCGGGCATGAACACCGGTGTGAAGAAAGCCTGACAGTTGGGAATGTTGACTCACAAACACGTTTCCCCAAAATACAGTTTTTTTTTGTAAAAAAAATACCTAGGTATATTACCTATTGCAGTGTTTTTCAACTTTTTTCATGACACGACCCCCCTTGTATCAAAAAATATTTCGCGACCCACCAACCCTTTTTTTAATATATTTAATTTAATATAATAATTTTATTTCTTATCGACATTTTATTTATGTCTCACAAATTATATGTTGTATAAAAAAAACTGAAGTTTTCTCGACCTCTCGCGACCCACAGGTTGAAAAACGCTGACCTAGGGAATTTAAAGATAGTAAATCATTTTATAATTAATTTTGATCATTGTCAGTCGTAAAAAGCAGTGTCAATACTTAATAATAATTGATATAATTTACAAGTTATTCACAGCCGAGGCTTCTTTTAAATTTTATTTTATGTGTAGTTTATTGTATGTTGTTTCTGTTTGTATATTTTTATACCTACATTTATTGTTTTTTTTTGTTTGTTGAATTCAATGGTTTAATAATATTTATGTTTTAATTATTTATTTTTCTTATATGGGGAAATTTAAACTGTGAGTAAGCATCGGTCAGGCTGTCGTCACACCAGTGTCAAAAACGGTCGCCGCATTTGACAATCTCGAATGTTGCACAGTTTCTTTTAGAACTCTGAAAAATGGCATTCCGCCTCGTACTCGTTGCCTTGATACTAATGTACAGCTCCTTGACCATCGCATCCTTGACTAGAAAGCTAGAAAACGAAAACACAAAAACAATCAAATCGTTAATTTCCGAAGATGAACTCATACAAATGGGTTGTCAAAATGGCTTTATAAACAATGTCGACATCGAGCTTTGTAACATTGCCCCACAAGACATTGGAAACATTACGAGTCTGACCGATGCATATGCCTACCTCTGCATGACCTACTGGGACATTAATCATCGTCTCTGTTCGGAAGTTCTCGACAGTCGCGATCACAGCGTGCGCTTGCCGCAGGACGAGAAGGCAGTGGACCAGGTCCTGCAAGCGTTGGGGCGCGAAGAAATAGCGGCAGATTTTTGCAGGACAAACCATTCTTTGCTAACAGCGGACTCCGCGGTAACAGCAACCTACGAGTAAGTAAAATTAGTCTTTCACGGTCTTTGGTTGGCACTGCAGAGCTGCTTTCAGGGACCAGCTGCGTGTGAAATGTAATTTGTTGTGTATGTTCCTTGGCTTATAGGTTGGTATGCGGCTGACCAGCCATTCTGTAGAGAATGGTTTGCTTTTCCAATGTCGCCTCTGTTTCAGGGAAGGTCGGCAAGAGTTGCAGGCAGAGGCGGCTCGTCATTAGAAATGTTGGCAGTTCATAATTTCTGCATTTACATTTTTTCTTTTATTTTCCATTTTGCTTGGAATGAAAGTTGCAAGAAATACATACATATTATAAATATTTTATTTAGGTATACAGAGAACGTACCTACACCCGTTTTGTTGCATATAACAAACAATTACAACAATTAAATGTATTTGAAGCAAGTTTTTTTTACTAAGCCACATATATAGTGTAACTTCTTGCCGCATTTTTCCCGTGACGAGTGTAACTTATTTATTTTTACAGGTAAGGGGGCAGTCCTTACGCCAACCACTTCGGTTGACGTGGAGGTTTCCCAGCTCCCGTGGGGGCTGACAGTGACGGCCGATGGGTCAGAATATTGGGTGGCAGAAATTTTCAATATAATTATGGCCTACACCTCTTCCCCCACTCCCCCCAATGTACCATACACTTCACGCTGACCGGCCTTGAAAATGTTCGCTGAAATGTTAGCACGAATATTATAATCGATGACTTACATTGTGTAAAAGAGCTTCCTTTAACGGGGATGATCGCCGTCGGTAAATCCAAATTAATTCACTTCATAACAACACAGCAAAACATAGCACTTAAAAACACTTCACATAAAACCTTTTCCTTCACACCAACACCATTTAATAATTAATCTACCTCACAGCTTTTACATGAATATTTGTTTATTTTATCTACCTCACAAATGAGTGTTAATTATAAATTTACATAAGAAATTAAATATCCTCACTTAAAATACGAAAATATATTAAAGGGACTAAGGTCTGCCTCCAGAGAAAAATCCAACTTAACTGAATTTAAATTAAATTAAGATTATGGAGCAGGAGGAGGAAAGATCTGTGACATCATCTTGTACTTACATTCTTAAAAATAACAAGAATGTATTGTTCTGCAAGATTAGCAAGTTCAGAGATTTGCAACATTTGACAAAACTAATCATCCATACTTTAAAGTATGGATGATTAGTTTAACCGTTTCGATTCTGAATTTATTTGCTACATACGCACCGCCAGAACGGAATACTTTTTTAAGGTTATTTTTTTACACATAAATTAATTTCCTACCTTAATTACTTGATGAAACTTCAAAATTTATGAAAAAGTATATTCATTAGTTATCCAGGAACACAAATCACAAACTTTCAACACATGTTTTCACTTGTTGTTTTATGTAAAAACAAGTAAATCACAACAATACTACTTAAAAAAATATATTATACGCACATTCCATAACTAGATTTTATATCCATTAGGTTTTAAACAATTTTTTTACTCACTTAAATACTCGTCACTAAAGAGAAAAATGTATTAGTTATTTTACAAAAAAACAAAAAACGTAAACAGTTATACCTATCTGAATAGAGTATACTTGGCTGGATTTTGTTTATAAACATTGGTACACACGCGCGGGACGAGAGATCGATCTGTTCTGACGAAATATTTGAGAAATAATATTTTCAAAATATGTATAATATGAGATTTTATTAGTGTACCTATAATGTAAGCAACAAAAAAGATTGAAAAATTTGAACACCGATGTCAGGGAAAGCTTTGAACTTCGATGACATGTATAGATGCCAGCCGCACTGTATGCAAGTTACCTCATGACATCTATGCATGCCAGCCGCAGCCAAAGGGTTAAAGAGATATTTTAAAGTACGTTATAGTGGAGAATATGAGTGATGGTACAAAAGAGTACAATTGGGCGTATAGCTGGGCAAAGAGTTTAGTTGAGCATCTACAAATAATGGACGATTCACGACTGATAAAAATAGTGCACAAAGATGATCCCCAAGGAAAGCGTGGAAGAGCAAGACTGACAAATTAATAAATTGATTAAATAAGCAACATTTCAAATTATTGAAATCTGCAGACTGAAAAAAATAAGAGAACTCACGAAGAAAGTAGGGAATGCTGAGAATATAAAAATAAATATGCAATCACAGAACAGAGTAAAGACGCTGACTGACGCTGACCGCCACTAGCGTAGAGATGGTTGCTTTCATATCAGTTAAAACACAGTTTATCCATTTGTATTATTTTGCTTAAAATGCTCGAAAAAACACTTGTTGACCACGACTGAATATTTTTCACTAGGAATGGAATCCTCAAGCAAATAATAAAAACGTCGATAAATTAAAAAGTAATGAGTTTTTGTCGGGCTTAACTTGATCTTAAAATAAACAATTTGTATCCTGGCTAACAATAAAGCATTGTATTTGAATTAAATTTTAAGTATAGAGCTTTATGGTAAAACACAAACATACTTTATGCGAAGATTTTTATTGATACTAAAGCAGCATCTGTTGTGAGCGTTTCAGTTTTCATTATTTTTTTTGTAAACGCAATAGTTAAGTGTCAAGAAATACTTTATAGTTTTGTTTTAAATGACGAATATTGAAGTCTTTTAAACAAAGAGTTGGATATGCTCTGAACATAAGAGTTCCTTTGGTAGAATAAAAAAAAAAGTTTTGTCACAATTCTTCTCCGTTCATGTCATGTCACTTACCTAGGAAAAGCGTGCAGTGCCGGAGCTGCTATCTAAAAATGTACAGGCACCTCAGTATTCACCGTTTGAGCTGTTTTTTCAATAAATGTATGGACTTCATAGAAGGAAGTATGGGCATGTTCGTAGAGCTGTATAATATGTAAAATAATGATAAATGTAAAATAGGACTTGACACAGAGGATATTTTATGGGGAACAAAATTGTAAGTGATGGGTCGTGGCATTCTTACAGGAGGTGCAATGCACCGATGCACCTTAGCTGGAGCCGCCACTGGTTGCAGGGTGTATGTCCATGTGAGATTCGGGTTTTTATATTGTAGGACCACATGCGGCATGTTTAAGCGCGAACTTGTGCATGTCTGTTTGTGAAAGTGCATATAATGTGAATCTTTAATGTTACATATATTTTGCAACTTAGATTAGATTAGGCTACAAAAATGGTGGCATTTTCAGCCTGTTGATAGCTAGATAGATAGATATCACCTCTCGCTGAGCGAAGGGTGCACCGCTTACCAACAATCTCCTCAACCTCACACAGTTCAGTCAAATAAGACGGGGCCGCTCCTCTGAGGGGGCTGGTTCTCATTTCTTGTGAAGGCTGAATAAACCTTGAGATCGAACCCTTGCTCTCGGCATGGAATGCAAGCATTCTACCAATTGAGCTATCAACCTTTTTACGAGATTGGTCGTTGTTGCTACAAAGCTCCAATTCTCAAGCAAGACCCAGTTACTGTAAGGCTGGATGGACCTTTGGTGACCGGTCATTGGTAAAGGTATATGAATTTTTCAACACATCGAAGAGCAAATTTGAAAACATAAATGGTATATTTTTTGTGCTCCGCCGGGATTCAAACCCGCAACCTTCCATTCAGATTCCGAAGTTTTACCACTGAACTACGGACTAGTGACATGATCAGTTTTATCTGATGATGACAATCTTGACTCGCTGGGCAAATACTCATTGGCTTTGTATTTTGTTACAGCTATGTGAAAAAGTTCATGGATTTCATAAGCAACGGTGCGCACTGCCGCAAGGTGTGCTGGGACATCGACGAGCGTCTCATTGGGATGTGCCGGGTCATTGTGTGGGGCCACGGCCACCTGAAGCAGGCGAGGGAACGGAGTAAGGCCCTCAACGAGCAGCCCGGCACAGCAAGCTTCGTCAAAAAGCTAAAACAGATAAAGAAAGACCTGGGCTCCGAGAAGATAGCCGACAGTCAAGCTGCGAAAGCTCCAAATCAAGCGGCGAAAGCACCGAGTCAGAAAGAGGTCGAAGCAACCAGGGTTGCCAATCAGAATATGGATGCCGATCGAAATAGAGTTGTAGCTCAAAATAGCGGTGATGCTGTTCAAAATGTTGGCAGTTTTGATGGCGGGGTAACAGGTCAAAGAGGAGAGAAGGATCCGTCTGCCATCGGGATACCCGCAGTCACTCCCCCGCAAATGATATCCAATTCTTCATCAGAGGCTGTTCAGCATTCACCGCCCAGGAATACATCTCAGGTACTTATTACTTTTTACTTCATAGCCAGGCACGGATTAAGGTCGGTTCGAGCAGTGCGGCCGAACTAGGGCCCCCGTCTCCTAGGGGCCCCCAAGACGTTTTATAAAAATATTCTTAAATAACTTGTACCTACTTCTTTTTACTCTCGTTGTCTATACTCGTTTTTATGGTAGGCGAGGATGAAGGGGTGGGAGTAGGGGAAAAAGGAGTTGGGGTCCCTCATGACTTTCCCCGAACCAGGGACCCCAGTGGTCTTAATCCGGGCCTGTTCATGCAGTCCGTACCGATTGATAACGAAGTTTTGGATTCATGAAAAAGAAACTTGAGATTCCAACAGAAATGAGTTGAGGGATGGATGAGGACATGTAAAACAACCCAAAGTCTCAAACCTGTCAGTCTGTACCTACGTATGTCTCAGCCGAAACTGCTGATCTTAGAGACACAAAAACACTACTTAGCCTTACATATAGCATAACTTCTTTCCGTGTTTTCCTCAAAGGGGTCGCTTGTGGCGAGTGGAACCTATTTATTTTTACAGGTAAAGGGGCCGGCCTTACGCCAACCACCTCTGTTGGAGTGGGAGTTCCCCAGCTCTTGAGGTTGCTGATACTCATTTCTTGTGAAGGCTGAGTAAACCTTGCTGGTACTTTATTTTGGGTTTGAAATGAGCACCAAAAGGGGAAATCATTTCTGACACGCTCGGTGGGATTCAAATCCGAGCTCTCAGTATGGAATGCAAGCGCTCTACCAACTCAGCTATGGGACTGAACTTTTTATGCGCTTGGTCCCCGCTAGAAAGCACCAATTCTCAAGCAAGAACCAGTTGCTGTAAGGCTGGATGGACCTTTTGGTGACCGATCATTTGACCAAAAATATACCCAAAAATAAATACCGGCAAGGTGTACTCAGACTACACAAGAAATGAGAACCAGCCCCCCAGGGAGTTGGGAAACCCCCACTTCAACTGAAAGTGATTGGTGTGAGGCCGGCCCCCTTACCTGTAAAAATAAATAGGTCCTGAATCACCACCTTCGGGCATAACGCAGGCAAGAAGTTACACTATATGTGTAGCATGGCTGTGTAGTTGCGTTTGCGAACTGGTGGCACTAATCTCCCTGTGGACCATAAATTTGGGATTTGTATTTGAAAATGAGATTAAAGATAAGGAACACAAATAAAGATTAAGTTTTTATCTGTGTTTCCATATATTTATCACATTTTTAAAATAAATTCCCAGATTGTGTCCTATGCTTACATAGGACTTTCATATTTCACAGTCCTCATTCCACTATGGGTGGCCAGTACCTCCAAAGATGATCTGTCTTTTTTTTTTTTTAAATAAGTTACAGGAAAAGTTGAATTTACAGTTGAAAAGAGCAGTAAGTAAATTTTCCAATTATAGAATAAAAAGATGACAAAAATGATGATGATACAATATGCAAAAAATGTACATGCATGTACACATATCTATGGTTAAAAGGAAGTGGGCATAAGGGGCGTTTTGGTCTAAAATGAGTTATAAATGCTATCCTATTAATTTTCCTATCTTTCTAATGGGCCAACTCCCATACAGGTTTATGTCATTCACAATCACGCTTATTTGATCAATCCATATTTTCCTCCGTCTTCCCCTTTCACTCTTACTTTTGACATTCCTTTTGCACATTATTTTTTGACAGTTTTTCTTCCTCCAACCTTTCTAGATGCCCAAACTATTTCATTGTTCTCCTTTGTATGGCACTCATTCATAACCCAGTCACAATGCTGTAAAATAAAAATAAAATCCCTGATTATCTGGAATGCAATTAATTTTTAATGTGCAAACTACAATGTTACAATGTTTTTGTAATTTTTAGATCCCTCCATAGTCCAGTGGTAACATTTCGGGTTTCTAAATGGAAGGTTGTGGGTTCAAATCCCGGAAGAGCACAAAAAATACACCAATCGTATTTTGAAATTTGCTCTTCGCTGGGTTGAAAAATTTGTAAACCTTTACCAAAGACCGGTCGTCAAAAGGTCCATCCAGCCTTAAAGCAACTGGGTCTTGCTTGAGAATTGGCGCTTTGTAGGGACGACCAAGCTCGTAAAAAGTCCGGTTGATACCTCAGTTGGTAGAATGCTTGCATTCCATGCCGAGAGCAAGGGTTCGATTCGCACCGAGGGTGTCAGAAATGATTTCCTGTTTTGGTGTATATTTCAAACCCAAAATAAATACCGGCAAGGTGTACTCAGGCTTTACAAGAAGTGAGAACCAGCCGCCCCGGCAGCTCTGAAACCCCCACTTCAAATGAAAGTGGTTTGCATGAGGCCGGCCCTCTTAACGATCCCTGCGGGGATAACGCATGCAAGAAGTTACTCTATATGTGCTTATTTGTGTTGTAAACAATTATTCAGGAATTTGATATAATTTTTCTTGGGATAGGAATTCATGGAAGAAACTCTGCAGAGGTACTGGCCATTCCTAGTGGAACCAGTGTTGCCACCTTAGTTTTAGTAATGAGGGCAATTGAAGAAGCTAAAAAGGGCTAGATCGGGCTAAAAGGAGCACAAAAAGAGTTGGTGTAAAAAAAGGCTAAAAAAAAGACCTGGACTAATGATTTTCAATTATGTATTTATTTTTTTGTATGAATCACTAAAATAAAAAAATCACTAATAAAAGTAATGGGTGTGACTGAAACAAAAATGAAAGGGAATGGTGAGAAAGTATTAGTGAACGGTGAATTGTATATTTGGTCAGGTGTGGAAGATGGGAATGAAAGGCAAGGTGTAGGTGTGATTGTGAGTGAGTGTGTAAAAGGATGTATAACAGGTTATCGAAGAATTTCTCCCAGGATTTTGGTTGTTAAATTCAAAATTAACAGTTTGAGACTTTTCTTGGTTGCCTGTTATGCTCCTGTTGATTCAGAGTGTATGGAGGTGAGAACGAGTTTTTGGAATGAATTGAATGCGGTTGTGCATGAAAGGAAGAATAATGAAAACATTGTAATTTTAGGTGATATGAATGGATGGATAGGTGCACAGAGGGATGAATGTTTGAAAATAATTGGTCCTGGTGGGAGAGGTGTAGTCAATGATAATGGGCGACATCTGATTGCTTTGTGTGCGGAGCACAGTCTTTTTGCATCGAATACTTGGTTTCGGCATAAGGATGTGCATCTGTACACGAGGCAGATTGTGGGAAGTCGCACAATCATTGACTACATCTGTGTGGATGAAAGATTGAGAGGAGCCGTAAGAGATAGCCGTGTCTACCGGGGGCCTGAAATAGGCAGTGACCACTATCTCTTATGTGCTAAAATATTGATTGGTGAAGTAAGAAAGAAGAAACGCAAGAGGCAAGTAAGATTGCCTAGAATAAAAGTAGAAAGGTTGAATGAAGAAAATGTGAAAGAGAAGTATGTATCAGAGCTCCACAAAATTTTAAGTGTGAGTGAACTTGAGAAGAGTGTGTGTGGAAAAGATATTGAAAGTATGTGGAAAGATCTGAAAGAAGGAATGACTGAATGCGCTAAAAAAGCATGTGGGGTAACGAAAGGTGGAAGATTGAAAGGAGATGCCTGGTGGAATGATAGAGTAAAAGAAGCTGTGAAAGTTAAGAAGAAGTGTTATGAAAATTGGCTGAATGATAGAAATGATAGAAAGCTAGAAGACGAATATAAGATAGCTAAGAGAATGGCGAAGACTATAATTTATGAAAGCAAGATGAATGAACAAAAAAAGATTGATGAAAGGATTAACAGAAGTTTCACCGACAGTAAGAAGGAATTTTGGAGGTGGATCAATGCGGATAGAAATAAATCTTCTGCATTGACCACTCCAGGAGTCAAAAGTGCTGCCGGTGAGATGGTATGGGAGAATGAAGAAGTATGCAAGAGATGGAAGAACTATTTTCAAGAAATTTTTGGTCAGGGTGAAAGAAGAATTTATGAACAGATAGATGAAGAGAATGAATTGAAGATTTTGAAAGAAGAATTGATAGTGTCTATTTCACGTCTGAAGAATGGGAAGTCTGCTGGGTTTGATGGTATAAATGGTGAAATGTTGAAAGCAGGAGGTGAATGTGTGATAGATTGGATGTACGAATTATGTAAGCTTTGTGTGAATGCAGGAGTAGTACCGATGGATTGGAGGAAGGCAGTCATTGTTCCCATTTACAAAGGTAAAGGGGACAAAAAAGACTGTCAGAACTTCAGACCAATCAGTCTACTCAGTATACCAGGAAAAGTCTTCTGTAAGGTGATCATAAAAAATGTGATTCTGACTACTAGTGAAAGGATTTCCGATATACAGTCCGGCTTTATGGCCGGTAGGGGCTGTGTTGATCAGATTTTTACTCTACGACAACTTGTTGAAAAATAATTGTCGGTGAGGGGAAAGCTGTTCACAGCCTTTGTAGATCTGGAAAAGGCTTTTGACTCAGTAGACAGAGGTATGTTATGGGATGTTTTGAAAGCATACGGAGTAAATGGGGCTCTCCTAGATGCGGTGCATGCGAACTATGAAAATAGTATGGCATGTGTTCGTATTGATGGTGAGTATAGTGAATGGTTTGAAGTTTATAAGGGTGTGAGGCAAGGATGTGTGATGAGTCCATGGCTATTTAACATAGTCATGGACAAGTGTGTCAGAGATGCTAGTCTTAATGATTGTGGATTGATGATAGGAGAGAGCAAAGTGAGTGTTCTACTGTATGCAGATGATGCAGTTCTTGTATCTGATTCAGCAGTAGAATTGCAAACAATGCTCTCTAGATTGAATGAAGCTTTGTTAGGTAACCATTTGAAGTTGAATGCAAGTAAGACGAAAGTATTGATTTTTCAAAGAGATGATGAAAGTATGAATTATGAATTTAAAATTAATGGAATGAATGTTGATGTCGTAAATGAGTTTGTATATCTGGGAAGTATGTTTGAAAAAGATGGAAGAATGTCCGGTGAATTTGAAAGAAGAATAATGAAAGGCAGGTGTGTACTGGGTGCGACCGCTTGCATCGCCAGGAACCAAAATCTCTCAAAAAATGTTAGATTGGCGGTGCACGGTGGTATACTAGTGCCCACCTTGATGTATGGAAGTGAAGCCTGGACGGTGAGTGAAAGGGAAATTAGTAAAGTCCATACAGTAGAAATGGACTATCTAAGAAGTATGATTGGGAAAAAACGAAGTGACAGGGTGAGGAATGATTTTGTAAGAGAGGAATGTGGTGTAAGGGAAAGTGTGAAAGTGAAGATTAAAAGAAGTATGTTAAGATGGTTCGGGCACATGGAGAGAATGAGTGATGAAAGATTGACGAAGAAAGTATATGTTGCTAGAATAGATGGATGTCGTGGAAGAGGAAGACCGAGAAAGGTATGGATGGACCAAATTTTCGAAATAGCGAGTGAATGGAATATCCAGAGTCATAATAAAAGGAGAGCTTGTATGAAAAAGGTTATGACTCTGGATGAAATGAAAGAAGTATGCAAGGACAGGAAGAAGTGGCGGCTAATCTGCAATGCTGATTTGTAATGTTGGTTTATTAGTTTGCTACATTTTTTGCATAAGAAATTTTTGACTTTTTTTGTATAGATTTATTTTTAAGGTTTTGTTGTTTTTTTTTTTTTTTTGTAAACTTAAATGTCATTTATTACTCGTATTCCTTGACTTATAGGTTGGTATGAGGCTGACCACCCATACTGTAAAAAATGGTTCACTTTGCCAATGTCACCCCTGTTTCAGGGAATGTCGGCAGGAGTTGCAGGGCTTATGTTCATTTGAGTTTGGATTTTATTTGTAAGTACACATTCAGCATTTGTAAGCGCGAACTACACGTGTTTGTTTGTGGGCATACATCTGAGAGCTTTAAATGAATATATGCTTGCAACTTAGATTATAGATTATAGATTATAGATAGAATCACAATACTTTTTTTCAAAATTAGGTTAAAAAATTAAAAATATTAGTTATTTTACAAACTAAAATTAACAAATTTTCCATTTATAATCATTTAGTTGCCATAGATATGTTGCCATAATCGAACAAATGGTATCTACCAAAAAAAAAACAATATATATGATAAAAATCGCGAAAGTTCGATGTTATCGCGATGTCATGGCGCAAATTTCAGATTTTCGTACAATATTTTTAAGTAAATGAAAAGGGCTAGATAGCCCTTTTCGGGCTAAATCATTAAACAACGAGTTCACCTACAGTAAAAAGTGCTAGATCTAGCCCCAAAAGGGCTAAGGTGGCAACACTGAGTGGAACGGCGACAGCATTACTGTTAAAGTTGCTATGGTATTCAAGAAATCATTGAAATATTTAGTCTGGAGCTAAATATAACACTCCATTGTTCTCTTTATGTATGATTGTTTATACTCTTTATGAAGGTTTGTAAGTTGAAACTCATATCCAGTCCACCAGTTAAGGCTATTATATTTAGTGTTTAAAGCAGTGTCTCGCAAATGTTTTTCCTCCTGAACTGCCTAATTTTTTTTTTCAAAGAATGTCAAAAAATCATAACCTTCCCATGTGACTGTAATTTGTGTATCTAATCTAAGTTGCAAAGATATATTTTAACACTTAAGATTCCTTGACTTATAGGTTGGTATGAGGCTGGTCACCCACACTGTAAAAAATGGTTCACTTTGCCAATGTCACCTTTGTTTCAGGGAAGGTCGGCAAGAGTTGCAGGGCTTATGTTCATTTGAGATTGGGTTTTTTATATTGTAGGTCCACATGCCGCATGTGTGAGTGTGAAATTATGCATGTCTGCTTGTGGGAATGCATTTAATATGAATCTCAAATGACGCATATCTTTGCAACTTAGACTTAGATTTAGTAAATGGATTGGTATGCGGCAGGCCCCCCATTCTTTGTAAACTTGGTTGACTTAAGCCAATGTCACCCTGATTATAGACGGGTGACCACGGGTTTGTACATAGGTCATAGACTCCCATTTTTATTGCCACATCATTGTAGGCAGACCCCCAGGGTCTGTATCAACCACAAATATCGACTACTGTGTGAATCACTGATCACCGACATTCTTTCTTCTTTTCTTTGTTCTTTCCCACCTCTATGGTGGTTGGCCACTTAGTCAGGAGAGCACCTCCCGAACAGTCTCAGTAGTAGCATCTCGAATTATAGGCCTTAAGTCATATGTTAAGACGCTCAAAATCACTTTGCATTTTTGTTTGTAAATTTAAAATCCTCGAGCCCTAAACCCTCACGGGGTCACGGCTATAATCTTTCAGTGATTTCTGAGCCTCCTTTGCTTTGTGTAAACACTTGGGAAAGTATAGGGGAGGGCCTTCTGCCACTCGTATCTCACATAACTTTTGCACGCGAGTCCTGTGGCATATCCCCGGATGGATATACAGGGCGTGGGTCAGTGGAGGGGAGACTGACGCTGAGAAAAGGTGTTGTGATGTAGACCTATATCTGCATATCATGAATTTCATTGACTCCCAGCATGTTGAAATGGACCCATGGGACCCATCACTTTGGGAATCGCTGGTTTAAAGTGTTTCAATTGTTTATTTTAAACCTCTGGTATTTTAATTTGAAACCATACTACCAGTAAATATCAAATGACCACATGCCATGCTTTTTAAAAAGGAGAGAATTTATTAAAATATTGCCTTTAAAATATAATATAAAATGAAATTAGCTTCTTAGGAATTCCCCTGAAATTCAGTTCCAATGCTAAACATTCCCTGTAAGAAAAGGTAAAATAAAATACCTACTTACACTATTTTGACTGTTACAATTGGATGTCATCTATAATCTAAGTTGCAAGGATATAATCATTCAAAGCTCTCAGATGTATGCCCACAAACAAACACGTGTAGTTCGCGCTTACAAATGCTGATTGTGTACTTACAAATAAAATCCAAACCTCAAATGAACATAAGCCCTGCAACTCTTGCCGACATTCCCTGAAACAGGGGTGACATTGGCAAAGTGAACCATTTTTTACAGTATGGGTGGTCAGCCTCATACCAACCTATAAGTCAAGGAATACGAGTAATAAATAACATTTAAGTATAAAAAAAAAACAACAAAATCTTAAAAATAAATCTATACAAAAAAAGTCAAAAATTTCTTATGCAAAAAATGTAGCAAACTAATAAACCAACATTACAAATCAGCATTGCAGATTAGCCGCCACTTCTTCCTGTCCTTGCATACTTCTTTCATTTTATCCAGAGTCATAAACTTTTTCATACAAGCTCTCCTTTTATTATGACTCTGGATATCCCATTCACTCGCTATTTCAAAAATTTGGTCCATCCATACCTTTCTCGGTCCTCCTCTTCCACGACATCCATCAATTCTTGCAGCATACACTTTCTTCGTCAGTCTTTCCTCATTCATTCTCTCTAAATGTCCAAACATAATATCTTTTATAACCGTAAAATAAAAATTAGGCCCTCATATATTCCCTCATGGTCATTTTTTAGAATGAACAAGTGAATAATATTAGTATAGGGATGATTTATTTGGTGAGCTCTGTTTTTGTGTGAATCACACCTCAAGAACTAACAATTTGATAAAAAATAAATCTTCTTCTACTTGTTAAATGCGTTAAGAAATCATGGCGTGTCCCTCTCAAGAATGTACATCGATATTGAACCAAAGTTTGACCAAATTTTTTATTTTAACCGAATGTTGGGCCAAAGTTCGTATTCAGTTCAAACCACATTCGGCCCATCCCTGATTATTTTTGTATATATATGAGTATAATTTATTTAATTAAAAATTAATACATGACAAAAGAGCGCCGTTTTTGTGTATGTCACACCTCAAGGGCCCTCCTTATCATGAATGAGATATTTTAAAAAGGTGCTGTTTGAGTGCTTTCTTAAAAATGCCAACAGATTCCGAAACCCTCACTCCGGGTGGCAGTCTGTTCCACTCCACTGGTCCCGCAAACCGGAAAGCGCGATCCCCAAAATTAGTGCATATTTGACGGCGAGGCTGCACCAACCTGACAGCTCCACACCCCGCTGACCTAAGTGTCCGACCCCTCACACTCACCTCAACGGGGGAAAACATGTCTGCCAGATATGATGGAGCCAATCCATTTAGGGCTTTAAATACCATCAAACACACACGGTAGACCACCCTCTCAGGAAAACGAAGCCAATGTAGTTCTTTCAACAGCGGAGTGATGTGAGAGAATTTGAACATCCCGAAGATCAGTCTTGCGGCCGCATTCAAAATAGACTGAAATCTGTTCAGTTGCTTCTTTGACTGGCCGATATAAAGTGTGGAACAATAATCAATTCAGGACATCACAAAAGCACTCACCAATGTTTTAACCACACCCGGCGGTAGACACCTCCTGATAGCCCTTATTTGGCGTAGGCCAAAAATAAATTGTACTTAGTTTTCATTTGAAAATTTGTTTTCAGTTTGCACATTAGCATCAATGTAAGCGTAAACTTAACACACATCTGTTTTTTGAGGTGCATTAATTATGAATCCCTAAATGTTAATGTATCTTTGCAACTTTGATTATGGACAAATATTATAGGTCCGGTCGGTAGCTTAGTTGGTAGAGTGCTTGCATTCCATGACGTGCGCTCGGGCTTGAATCCCGCCGAGGGTGTCGGAATTTTTTTCCCGTTTCGGTGTTCATTTCAAACCCCAAAATAAAAATACCGGCAAGGTTTACTCAGCCTTCACAAGAAATGAGTACCAGCCCTCTCGGGAGCTGGGAAACCCCCACTTCATCTGAAGTGGTTGGCGTAAGGCCGGCCCCCTCACCCGTAAAAATAAATAGGTTCAACTCGCCACATGCGACCCCCTCGGGGATAACGCGGCAAGAAGTTACACTATATGTGTAGCTTAGTTGCGTTTGCGTTTTTTATCCATCCATTCACATTGCATTAATTTAAAACCTCTTTACATATTCCTCAGGATGACGCAGCACATGTTGGAATGGTGGACAGCCAAAGCCAAAAAGGGAAAGAAACCAAAAAGTCTGATGCCACCGAGATCAAATTGGTCACCGGTAGTAATTCGGGCCAAAATGCGAAGAATGAAAAGCCGGAAGTTGGGAGAGAAGGTGCTCCGGCCGTCCTGCCCAATCCCCTGACGGAAGTCAAGTCTCCGCAGCCTGATGAGAAGATGCCGGCTTTTGAGAGCCACGAAGTCCAATAATGATAGAGCGCAACTGGAGCCAGACAGCCCCGTGCCAATCGATGTGGACGAAGATGACAATGGTATGAATATTTTGTGTATTTTGATACTTTTTTTTTTTTGTGCAAATGGAAATGTTCAGTAAGATGAGGATAAAATGATTTTTTTTCAATTAAATGTTTTGTGATTCATTTTAAAATTTACTTATACTGGATTATTTTTCTTTAATTTTAACCGCCCTATGCATATGAACGTACGCGATATGCAAACTTTGAGTGTACCATTCTGCTGCATCCCGTATCGCGTACGCGCTTGAGAAAAAATAATATATTTGAAAACTACAAACCGCCTGAGTTCCAAAGTCACGTCATTACAAGTCTAGACAAGTTAGTTCCTCAAGGGCAGGCTAAGCGTTTGATTCGTTTAATGTTGCATAATTTTTATACTCGTACATACTGTTATGTAAATATGAAATATAAATATTTAATATAAGTAGGTATTAGTTATAGTTATAAGAATTCTGTATTGTATTGTGTGGGTAGGAATCATTGAATAAAAATACTTCATTGAATAATAGAAGCATCGAGAAATAATGATTACTACGCCTTTCTGGAACTGTCCAGCGAATATAGGTCTAGATTGTACTGTTTTGAAGAGTATAAGAAGGGTGTGAGTTGCTTGCAGAGCGAGTGTTCTACGAGCGTTACAACTACATACATTGTACCAAAACCAGTGAACAGAAACCAAGTGTAATGGAATAGTCGAGATTATCTTTGTGCAAATAAATTATTAAAAGTGTAAAATAAACAACTGTATAAGAAGACCAGTATTTTTAATTGAAAGACTGTTGAACCCTAAATTCGTAACACTCTTTAAAAGTAAGGGATACGTACTTTGTGGTATTGATTGCTTATTATTTTTTGCCTATTTCTCGGAAAGTAACCTAAAGGTGGGGGGATTAATTTTTCTGGCAAATGACTTCTTTAATTTCTTTTTCTTTTTCCCACAGATGTCTACGACGACCAGATGAAACCGGGGCTCGACATGGACAGCAAGGATACCTTCTCAGCTGCTCTCCCCAAGAAGCCAGACAGTCCAACCATTGGTGCTCTCTTTGTCCTCTCACTAGTCATACCTAGGATACCTTTCTCACGCTATGTAATCCTTTTCATTTTACACTGCATCCGGGGTATATCTGTGTGTCACTAAACAGCCTCTAACATTTTATATGTGCGTAGAAAAATTAACAATGAAATCGGAACATTGCTTTTCATGGATGTTCCACATTTGATTTTGTCTCGGTGGGCAAACCTCTATTTAACCCTTCAACTGCGGGTGACACGCATAGGCGTCAAGTGTAAACTTGCATACAGTGCGGCTGTCAATCATAGACGTCATCCAATTTTGAACTTATCCCTGGCATTGTTCAAGAATGGAAAAGTCTGCAAGTGGAAATATGTGATTTTTGTTCTTGAATAACTAATGCATGTGACTGTTCACATAGTTTGAAGTGTCATCAATCAATGAAGGTAGGAAATCGATAGAAGTCTTAAAAAAAAGTACTTGAAAAAGTATTCCATACTGTGGGGGTATTCATATAGCCAGAATATTCAGAAGCGAAAAGGTTAATATTAAAGAGTTGGAGAAGAGTGGCCTCCTTATCTGTGAAAATAAATAGTTTCCACTTGCAACTCCTTTGGAGACAACGCATTCAGAAGTTGCGAACGTGCAGCTTTAAGGACCCTAGTTACGTTAAACGTCACGTCACCGAGGAAAATTTGGAATGTGCCGACTCCATAGACATGTTTCTTTGACTTATAATCTATCATCTAAGTTGTAAATATTTACTAACATGAATTAGCTTGATGCATGTACATAAGCAAACACATGTAACTATCTGTGATCTAGTTTTTTTTTTTAAGAAATCTTGTGCGGGAGACTCCCTAGATTTCAGAGACTTTAGGGGTCTATGACACTTGTTGTAGTGTCACAGAGGTGTTGTTGACGAGCTTGGTAGTCGCTACAAATAATAATATAATAATATGAGAATGATTTATTTGATGAGCGCTGTTTTTGTGTGTATCACACCTCAAGAGCCCTCTGCGAGCTTGGTCGTCGCTGTAGAAAGCGCCAATTCTCAAGCAAGACCCAGTTGTTGTAAGGTTGGGTGGACCTTTCAGTGACCGGTCTTTGGTAAAGGTTTATGAATTTTTCAACTCAGCGAAGAGCACATTCGAAATAAAAATGGTATATTTTTGTGCTCTGCCGGGATCCGAATCCACAACCTTCCATTTACGAGTCCGAAGTGCTGCCACTGGACTATGGACCGGTCCAAGATGCCAATGACACGCGGTGTACCTGAGCGGTAACCCATCCAAGTACTATCCGCACCCAATGTTGCTTAACTTCGGTGATCTATGGGAACCGGTGCTTTCAACATGGTAACGTCGTTGACTAAGCGTCAATACTCAAGCAAGACCCAGTTGCTGTAAGGCTGGATGGATCTTTAGTGACCAGTCTTTGGTAAAGGTTTATAAATTTTTCAACCCAGCGAAGAGCAAATTTGAAAATATAAATGGTATATATTTTTGTGCTATGCCGGGATTCGAACCCACATGCAATTAGTTTGTCAAAGCTAAAACGTCTAAGAATAGCACCGTATGAAATCTAGGGAGTCTCCTGCACAGGATTTCTTGCTCGGAGAGGATTTTTGAGGTGTGATTAACACAAGAACAATGCTCACCAAAAAAATCTACGTTGCATGGATATACTAACATTTAATGCACGCCCAGAAAGAGGTAAGGTCGCACTTCCACATGGTGCACTTGTACTTACAAAATAATACCCTAATCTCATCTAATCTAATCTAAATCTAAGCTGCAAAGATATGTATCATTTGAGATTCATATTAAATGCATTCCCACAAGCAAACATGCATAATTTCGCGCTTACACATGCCGCATGTGGACCTACAATATAAAAAACCCAATCTCATATGAACATAAACCCTGCAGCTCCTACCACCTTTACCTAAAACAGGTAAATAATATTATAACGCCTCCTGCTTACTCCTGTTCCTAAGTTATGCGTGGTCTAATCTAAGCTGCAAAGATATATATCATTTAAGATTTATACTAAATGCATTCCCACAAGCAGATATGTATAATTTCGCGCTAACACATACCGCATGTGGACCTACAGTATAAAAACCCAATCTCAAATGAACATAAGCCTTGCAACTCTTGCCGTCCTTCCCTGAAACAGGGGTGACATTGGCAAAGTGAACCAATTTTTATATTATGGGTGGTCAGCCGCATAACAAATGTGGTAATGTTGTTCATTTGTTTCCATGGGTTTCAAATCCTCCCGCCAGTGCTTGTTTGGCTTATCTACCATTGGATTCAAAGATGACCTGTAAACGAAATTGTCTTTATAGAATCACATGCTATTTCACAAATGAGACAAGAAAAAGCTTAAAACACGATAATGTGAGATTTTTAAAAAAAAAATTCAAAAACAAAATTCAGAATTAATACGATACATTGGTCTAGTACACATGGAAACATTGCTCATGTGAAATTACCTCTGTTGGAGATAAGACAAACAAACTCTAAGGTGAAAAAATGTGAGATAATATAGTAGATCGTATCGTCTGATCTGTAATGTTGGTGGCTAGGACGAGGGTTTTTTAAATTAGAATTTTGTATTATGTTTTAGTTTTGATGTCCATAAGTACATATTATTATTTGTTGATTTTAAAAATGTAATTTGTTGTGTATGTTCCTTGACTTATAGGTTGGTATGCGGCTGACCACCCATGCTGTAAAAGATGTTTCACTTTGCCAATGTCACCCCTGTTTCAGGGAAGGACGACAAAAGTTGCATGTTCATTTGAGTCATTTGAGGTTTGGTTTTTAATTTGTAAGTACACATGCTGCATTCGTAAGCAGGAACTTATACTTGCCTGTTTGTGGGTATGCATTAAATATGAATTTTAAAGTTAATATATCTTTGCAACTTAGATTATAGATTGGGTAGTTCCTGACTGTATGTATCAACGCATTAAGTTAGTTTCTGCTCCTCTATGTTATTACTCAATGGCAGAAACTATGACCACCCCTAATTGAACGGTGATGGTATGAGGCTGACCACCCATACTGTAAAAAAATGTTTCACTTTGCCAATGTCACCCCTGTGTCTTTGGCAAGAGTTCTAATCTAATCTAATCTAATCTAAGTTGCAAAGATATGTTACATTGGAGATTCACATTACATGCATTCTCACAACCAGACATGTACAAGTTCGCGCTTGCACATGCCTCATGTGAGCCTACAACATAAAAACCAATCCCAAATGGACATACACCCTGCAACTCTTGCCGTCCTTCCCTGTAACAGGGGTCACATTGGCAAAGTTGCAGGGTGTAAGTTCATTTGAAGGTTTGGATTTTTATATTGTGGGTCCACATGCGGCATGTTTAAGCGCAAACTTATACGTGTCTGCTTGTGGAAATGCATATAATGTAAATTCCCAATGTTACATATCATTGCAACTTAGATTAGTTTAGATTAGATTCATTTCACTGCCACTTTTGCCTAACTCTGGCACACTACATCTGGAAATACACACATCAACAAGTATGATAAACAATCTAAATTCTAACAGGGCTATTCTTAGACATTTTAGTCATCGGTTAAGCCCACGCTTTGACAAACTAATGATGCATTTGTATGAAGACCTGTCAATCCAAGATGGCCGCAAGGGAACAGCTGATTTGTCGGTAGGTAAGAATAAAACTTCCAGCGCAGGCACCATTAGTTTGTCAAAGCGTGGGCTCAACCGACTAAAATGTCTAAGAATAGCCCCGTTACTGATTAGTTGAATATCTGTGTAGTTTTATCACTTTCAGCAGAAATTTCAACAACATGCCATGGAGCAGTACATTTAGTAGAAATAAATAAAAACAAACGGAGCACAGATAATTTACTGATAGGATAACTTCCATATCACACAATAAAACACAAGTTATTATCAAAATGATTTTTTATAAATGAAGCTTAGAACTTCCTGAAAAATAAATGTTATCTACGTATCTATCTATCTATAATCTATACTGCAATGATATGTTAACATTTAAGGCTGTAAGTTTGAAGTTCAGACAACCAGTACAACCCGTATGGAATGAAAAAGGCGACCAATGTTTTATCTCGGTCATATTCGTCCAAATTGAACGGCTGTCGCATTCTACCTATTCTTCTCGCATTGTTCTTGTGTTTTATTACAAAATCTCGTTTTTTGCAATTTTTGAGTTATTGCTCTTTATTATTAATCGTGCGACATGTAGGTTCGCGCCGACACATTCTGCATCTGTGCATACAAATAAATGAAACCTCACATGAACATGAACCTTGCAACTCCTGCCGCCTTTCCTTGAAACCGGGGTGGCATTGGCAAAAGTGACCCATTTTTTACAGCACGGGGGGGGTCAGCCTCATACCAAGCTATCAGTCAAGGAATTTGAGGCAAAGATGATGTTTGTATTTACATCAACTTGGCGCGTAAAAATGCACGCCCACAAGCAAACATGTGTAAGTTTGCACTTACACATCCTTCAAAGAAAATCAAACCTCGAATAAACATAAACCATGCAACTCTTGCTGCCTTTCCTTGAAATAGGAATGGCATTTGCAAAAGGAAACTGATTTTTCTGTTTTACCTGTTTTTTCTGTTTTACCGGCCCCCTCGGGAGCTGGGAAACCTCACTTCAACTGAAGTGGTTGGCGTAAGGCTGGCCCCTTACCTGTAAAAATAAATAGGTAAATAGGTAAAATAAAGTGTATCAGTAAATCAGCTATTATCCAAGTTGCAAAGATAAATTGACATTTATGATTCTCATTTAGAGCAGGCATTTGTAAGTTCCTGTTGACAAAATAAATTTAAAAAAAAACAAATCGCAAATAGCCATAACCCTGCAACTATTGTCGCCCTTCCCTGAATCAAGGGTGGCATTAGCAAACTATTGTTGACAGTATGAGAAGTCAGCCTCATACTAACCTATAAGTAAAAAATAATAAAATAAATTTAAGTACTGTAACTGTAACTCTGTCGCCATTCCGCTAAGGATATTCCTTGACTTATAGGTTGGTATGCGGCTGACCACTCATGCTTGGTTCTCTTTGCCAATGTCACCCATGTTTCAGGGAAGGATGGCAAGAGTTGCAGGGTGTATGTCCATTTGAGATTTGGTTTTATGTTGTAGGTTCACATGCGGCATGTGCAAGCGCGAACTTGTACGTGTCTGCTTGTGAAAATGCATGTAATGTGAATTTCCAATGTAACATATCTTTGCAACTTAGATAAGATGGTAAGAGCCTCTGCAGAGCTGCCTCCATTTCTTCCTATGTTAATAGTTATGTTATTTTGTTTTTGTTTTCAGATTTAGTGTCTGCCGGATACGTTTCAAGCGGCCATTTTGTCCAAGTTGAGGATTCCCATTTCTTCTTGTACTTCATGTTTGCTTCCGGAGTGCTCATTGTCGGCTACCTCGTGTTCCATAATAAAAATAAGGTAAAGTCACTTATATTTTACAGATTATTATCAATTCTTTTGTAGGAGAGATGATTTGGTAATGCCCTACTTGTGAAAAAGCATGAATCTGCAGTGAAAACACAGTCAATAATCTATAATCTAAGTTGCAAGGATATATTCATTTAAAGTTCTCAAATGCATGCCCACAAACAAACACGTGTAGTTCGCGCTTACAAATGCTGAATGTGTACCTACAAATAAAATCCAAACCTCAAATGAACATAAGCCCTACAACTTTTGCCGACCTTCCCTGACACAGGGGTGACATTGGGCAAAGTGAACCATTTTTTACAGTATGGGCGGTCAGCCTCATACCAACTTATAAGTCAACCTAAAAGTCGATCTGTCATAATCTTTATTTTAACTCTTCAAGTGCGAGTGACACGCATAGGCGTCAAGTGTAAACTTGCATACAGTGCGGCTGTCAATCATAGACGTCATCCAACTTTGAACGTATCCCTGACATCTGCGTTCAAGAATTCAAAAGTCTGCATGATGAAGATGATGATGAGATGAGATTTCTTTATAGCGCCGTTTCGTGATGTAGTCACTCCAAGGGCGCTGGTAGAAATATGTGTATGTGCTAAACCTTTGTGATTTTTGTTCTGAATAACTAATGCATGTGACAGTGCACATAGTTTGTTCACAAGTGTTGTCAATCAATTAAGGTAGGAAATCAATAAATGTTTTAAAAAATGTGTTTAGAAAAGTATCCCGCACTGGGGTATTCATATAGGGGCTGTCCATATATTACGTCATTCGCATTTAGGGGGGGGGGGTCTGGTCTGCGGATGATGGTAAATGATGTACGAGTCCCAGAAGTGACGTCGTTCTTGTAAATACCAATTTGTACACAATATCCAAAATAGTATGCAAGTAATATAACATTATTAATTATTAAGCTCATCCATTATTACAGCAAGAGGGGGGGGGGTCATTAGATAATGACAATAGGATGATTGTAGGGGGGGGGGGTCGAAAATTGGCCAAAATCGATGACGTAATTTATGGACGGCCCCATACCCAGAATATTCAGAAGCCAAAAGGTTAAGGGAGGGATGTATAAATAGACTATGGAATTTCCTAAAAAAACACAAAGCAAATGATTTTCCAAAGAGCCAAGGGAAGAAGGCATCTACTAAAGGCGTGCAAGAAGGAGAGGGTGGAGTACAAAGTCTGCTTAACTGTATTTAAGTCCTCGCAGAACATTGCGCCACTGTATTCCTTGACTTATAGGTTGGTATGAGGCTGACCACCCATACTGTAAAAAAGGGTTTACTTTGCCAATGTCACCCCTGTGTCAGGGAAGGTCGGCAAAAGTTGTAGGGCTTATGTTCATTTGAGGTTTGGATTTTATTTCTAAGTACACATTTAGCATTTGTAAGCGCGAACTACACGTGTTTGTGGGCATGCATTTGAGAGCCTTAAAGGTTAATATATCTCTGCAACTTAGATTATAGATTATTATAGTATGTCTCAGAGCTATGTGGGGAGGACGCAGTTGAGGGTAGGTGGGGAACTTTGAGATCTGCATGCAGCACTGCTGTGAAAAGACTCAGGGTTCCCTGCAGAAGCAACATGGCCAATTATTTAGATCGTGCCTTTTGCCTTGCCGGCCCTGTGCTGTGGAATGCCTTGCCACACGAGCTGAGAGCTGTGGAGAGTGCAAATGCTTTTAAATCAGGATTGAAGACATGTCTGTTCAGAAGGGGTTATGGCTCTGCAGTGCCCTTGCGGTGAACCAACAAAACGGCACTAAAAATAATGTCAAATTATTATGATTATTATTAAGTAACTGTAACTCTGTCGCCATTCCGCTAGGGGTGACCAGAGCCTCTGCAGAGCTGCCTCCATTTTTTCCTATCCTGACACACCTCTTTCAATTCATTCATATCCATCACATTTTTCATGCATTTTCTTATTTTACGCTCACTTTGTATATCCCATTCTTTCCGGCCAACTATAAGGGCCTGTTGCACCAACCTCCAATCAGACGAAAATCAAAATTTAGTGTGATTTCTCCTTTTCAAATCAAACAATTGATTGCATATACGTAAGTCAGCTGATGTGAATCATATTTCCTGTTCAAATTCCATCACATTTTTACCAACTTTCGAGAAATATTTCACCGAGGTCCTTACCAGAACTAAGCAATCAAATTTGATGTTTCAATCAAATATTGATTGGAGGTTGGTGCAACAGGCCCTAAAAGTTTTTTACAGCATGAGGGGTCAGCCTTATACCAAACTATTAGTCGAGGAACAAGGAAGTTAATGCTGTAAATGGTATTTTATGTTTTTCTCCAGGTCCTAGGCCTGCTGGTGGAAGGGAGGCGTACAGAGGGGCGCAGGCGCGTCCCCCGAGACAGCCACGCTTACCGCAAGTTGGACTGCACGCTGGAGGAGGCCGTCACATCCAGTGCGCCCCCGTCACACGCACCGCACATCGTTTACTGACTGCCCACTGCCCAGCACTTCTAAGTCTCTCTCTTTCCGGTGGCGCTGCAGCCTTGGACTCTCAAATTCTGCTCCTCCAACTCCTCGTGTCCTGGAAAAGCTGCCTGGCATCTCTTGCCACTGCAGCATGGACCTCCCCACCAGTAAAACACTGTGAGTTGGATAAATTCAACTAGAGTTACGGTCGTTTGACATATTTACATATTTTCATTAAATTCCAAGAAAATGTCTCTTTTCGGGTATTAGACGAACCGTTATTTTCCTTGACTTATAGGTTGGTATGAGGCTGACCACCCATCTAATCTAATCTAAGTTGCAAAGATATGTTCCATTGGGGATTCACATTATGTATATGCATTCTCACAAGCAGACACGTACACACGTTCGCGCTTGCACATGCCGCATGTGAACCTACAACCTAAAAACCCAAATCTCAAATGGACGTACACCCTGCAACTCTTGCCTTGCCTTCCCTGATACAGAGGTGAAATTAGCAAAGTGAACCAATTTGTACAGTATTTTTGGTCGGACTCATACCGACCTATAAACCAAACGATGCGTAAGTAAAATATGAAAATATTAGACTCGATTTCTCAAATTGTAAATTTTCAATTATGTATGAGAAATGAAATGAAAAAGAGTTGCTTGAAAATTGAAGTAGGTATTCATTTATTCCATTATGTTAAAAAAATAATAATAATTATAAAGTATGGAGATAAATTATGCCATAGACCAAAAGATTAATTATATTTTTCCCTTTGTTAGAATCCATGTATTGTTTTTAAATAGTTTATTAAAGAAAAAAAAACAAATAAGAGTCCTGTAGAACCAGAGGCGGCAATGTAGGATTTTTTTAAAAGTCAATAAAAATGCAGAAAGCGTAATGTTGTGTATTGCTATACATTTATCTCAATTTGAAAAAATCCTAGATCCAAAGGTCCATCCAGCCTTACAGCAACTGGGTCTTGCTTGAGAATTGGCGCTTTGTAGCGACGACGACCAAGCTCGTAAAAAGGTCGATAGCTCAATTGGTAGAATGCTTGCATTCCATGCCGAGAGCAAGAGTTCGATCTCAAGGTTTATTCAGCCTTCACAAGAAATGAGAACCAGCCCCCCCACAAGGAGCTGGGAAACCTCCACTTCAACTGAAAGTGGTTGGTGTGACGCCGGCCACCTTACCCGTAAAAATAAATAGGTCCCGAATCACCACATGCGACCCCTTCGGGGATAACGCAGGCAAGAAGTTACACTATATGTGTAGCTTAGTTGCCGCCTTTGGTTCTATGCAACTCGGCCATGTAATGAAAAAGTAGCAAAAAATTTGGTCAGTCTAAATTTTACATATTTCTTGCAACAGATTATTTATCCTTTGTATAAGATTGACAATAAAACATAAGTTACTTTAATTATTTTTGACTGTAAGGCTTTTTGAAATGATTCAAGTTGTCTTTTAAAAGTCAAGTAATTTTCTTATGATCAATTATAAACTATTGCTTTCTACTTACAGATGAACGTTTAATATTCAACATACTTGCATGTCATTTTTGAATGCGGGCCCTTGAGTTGCGAAATGATGATGCATGCTTGTTTCTTTTACGTTTGTCATTTGCTCCTTGACTGATAGGTTGGTATGAGGCTGATCCCCCGTGCTGTAAAAATCGGTTCACTTTTGCCAATGCCGACCCCGGTTTCTGGGAAAGGCGGCAGGAGTTGTAAGGTTTATGTTCATTTGAGGTTTAGTTTTTTTGTATGCACGCATGCAGAATGTGTAGGCGCGAACCTACATGTGCCTGTATGTGGGCATGCATTTAATATGAGCCTCAAATGTTAACATATCTTTGCAGCTTAGATTATAGATTATTATAGATACCCCGGTTTCTGGGAAAGGCGGCAGGAGTTGTAAGGTTTATGTTCATTTGAGGTTTAGTTTTTTTGTATGCACGCATGCAGAATGTGTAGGCGCGAACCTACATGTGCCTGTATGTGGGCATGCATTTAATATGAGCCTCAAATGTTAACATATCTTTGCAGCTTAGATTATAGATTATTATAGATTCATGCCTCCACTCAAATGAATCAGACACGGTTGATCGCCGTGCATTTGTTTTGGGTGGATAACATTGCATGCCTCTCGCATGTCGGCTTCTTACATCACTCTTGAATGTTCAAGGATGTCAATTATAAACTATTGCTTTCTACTTACAGATGAACGTTTAATATTCAACATACTTGCATGTCATTTTTGAATGCGGGCCCTTGAGTTGCGAAATGATGATGCATGCTTGTTTCTTTTACGTTTGTCATTTGCTCCTTGACTGATAGGTTGGTATGAGGCTGATCCCCCGTGCTGTAAAAATCGGTTCACTTTTGCCAATGCCGACCCCGGTTTCTGGGAAAGGCGGCAGGAGTTGTAAGGTTTATGTTCATTTGAGGTTTAGTTTTTTTGTATGCACGCATGCAGAATGTGTAGGCGCGAACCTACATGTGCCTGTATGTGGGCATGCATTTAATATGAGCCTCAAATGTTAACATATCTTTGCAGCTTAGATTATAGATTATTATAGATTCATGCCTCCACTCAAATGAATCAGACACGGTTGATCGCCGTGCATTTGTTTTGGGTGGATAACATTGCATGCCTCTCGCATGTCGGCTTCTTACATCACTCTTGAATGTTCAAGGATGTTGTGTGCAAAAATGTTGAATGATAAACGATCATCGGTAGAGGATATTAAGCTGTCTTTTCTTTAGTGAAAATGCAGCTTTCCTTTTTAAAAAACCTTTTATTTTTTATTGAATTTTTAAAAACATAAATAAGTCTTCATTTTACTTGTAAAAATAATATAATAGACTTTTTAACTGTAGCTATTTTTAGAATAGTCAAAAAATCAATTTAAAAAAAATTATATTCATCTAAAAATTTGTTAATTTTCACATTATATTTTATCTAAAATATCTTGTTTTGTTTGCACACAAGAAGATAAGATTTCCTCTTTTATTTTTACTCATATCCTTACCAAAATGTATTAATTTCACTGTTTTCATACTTCATTAATGTCAGAAACTTAAAATAATTTTTAATTATTGTAAGACTCAACATCAAAATAACTCATTTCATCATTGGTCGCTATAATGCGCTCCGCTTAAAGCCCATTGTTACTTAGAGACCAGGGCTGGAAGTCTCATCACCACGGTAATTCTTACCTACCGAATATCGGTAATATTTTTATGAAAACGAATTAATCAGCTGTTTAGTTGCGGCCATCTTGGATTGACAGGTCTTCATACAAATATAACCAGTATTCGGTAGGTAAGAATTGCGGTGGTGATGAGACTTCCAACCCTGTAAACTCCTTCATCTGGTTAGGTCACCGAGTTGAAGATCTGTCTTTTTTTCTCCGACCTTCCAGGCTTCTGGTTGTCGCAAGTCTCAATGGTATTCCTGGCCCTGCGTGCAATGTGACCAAAGAATTGTAGGATTTGTCTTTGGTACAGAACTAAAGAGCAATCTAAATAATGTATTAACTAAGATTATACAAATGAACAAATTTAAATGTTTTTTTTTATGTCCTGTAGCTAATTAATGACTTTTTAATAAGTAAATAAATTAATGCTGGAATTCATCAACATCTCCTTAGCTCCTCGGGTAATGGGGGAATGAAAAAAAAAAAAAAAAAAAAGCTCCTCGGGTGCCGGAACGTGGCCTCGCTCTCATAGTACTAATCACATTTTTTTTTCATTTTTCTTTAGTTTTTACACAGCAATAAGATGGAAAATCATATGAAATACTGTTATTGAGTAAAAGCATCCACCAATAAATTCAAAGCATTCATTTTCGTTTGTAGGTACCTATTTAAAATAAAATATTGAAGTTGACCTTGAAAACAGTTTCAAAACAACACTTAACACACAAAATAATGCTTTTTGTAATTAAGAAGGGGTCACTGGCCTCTATTTTTTGTGATGTATTTGGGTTTTGTGTGTATGCATACTAATGAAGTATATATACTAATAGATATATCTAGTAGAACTAATGAAGTAATAGATATATCTATTTCTAGAATCTTATCTTTTTTATGATTAATCTTGATCTTTTTTATGATCTAAATTATGATGGAGTATAATAATAATGTCACAAAAGATTTTTTTTGGCACAACAAAAACATTATCTCACTGTCCTTTGAGATAATAAAAAAGCAGACAGAGATATGTTTTGTATCTTTGGAGATATTTAATATCAAAACCAAGAGTTGGTCGTAAACAGGCTTCAACTGCCTCTTCGACGGAACAGAACCGGTTTCGGAGACAGGGCTTTTAGTTCGGCTGGTCCATCCTGCTGGAATAGTCTACCTCTGGAGTTGAGAACAGAGACCAGTGTTGGCAGTTTCAGGAAGTTGCTTAAGACACATTTGTTTAACAGAAGCTTCAACACATAAAAGCACCCTTGGGGTGGCTAGTGCCACTAAACGGCGCTGTATACAAACTGTCCAATTATTATTATTATTATTATTGGGTGGCTGGATTGTGGATGAAGGCAATCAATTTTCTCTTCTATTTAATTAATCACTTTTGTCATTTCATGTTACTAAACATTTTTTATCACAATGCTGTGAATTATATTTTAAAAAAATCCTTATCGGGGATACAATTTACTATGTGACGTTATCCAGCTGAGGAAATTTTTAATGTGTAGACTACATCATTGGCTTCAGACTACATCTTCATAAGGACATATTAAATTATAAAGGATTGTTGGTGAAATGAAGCATTAGTTATTGTAATTGAGTTGATTTTTTTTTATTATTTTAATATTTTGTATTCTTTGCTATGTTGAAAATTATAAAACTGATGCTGACAGATCGTAATGAATGTAGAGAAAATTGTAACTACAGGTGCCATCTTGTAAAACCCCAATTTTGATGGTTCACCTATAAGTGCTGTGTTGTTCTTTAAAAAAGCCCAATTTAGAGCCCGTTCCCACTTGTCGGGTGTCGGATCCGTATATTCATCGGAGGTTCCAGTTTCAGAACATTTCGAACTAAATCGGTTTCCGACAAGTGTGAATAGCACCATACATAATGTTCTGCCACTGGAACCTCCGATTGATATACGGATCCGACACCCGACTAGTGGGAACGGGCTCTTACATGTTTTAAATTATAAGAAGTGGTGTCAGGGAGGTTGTAATTGAGCTGTTTGGTAAAGCAAAAACATTTTTATTAATTGGCAGCCCTGAGTATCCCAACAAGGCTCTCGCTCAATCGTCACCTACGTTGACATAACAGAAACAGTTGTTTCTAGAACACCAGATCCTGTAAGAAGATCACAGCGACTGGCAAACCGCTGATAATGCCCATCGGAGCAATGGGCGAAACTGTCCGGAAAGAATCAACCAGACCACGGCTATATAGCCCGAAAAAAGTGATTGTTATGTCAACAAAAACCGGCCGTGAAAGCTTCAATGTACAATTAAGTCCTACGTTCATTGCGATCCGTTAACATTTATATGCTTAGAAATTTCCTTATGGATTAACGAAAGATGTTGAAAATATTGTTAAAGTTCTTGTATTATTAAATAAAAAGTCTGAAGTACTTGAATGAGGTTGCTTAGAAACAAACTTATTAAAAAGAATATGTAAATAGGTGCTTGGTATCAATGTAAATTGAATGATGCCTGTCATTTTTTATTTCATTTAAAATTCTATTGAAAGTTTAATGGCGGTATTCACCATTGCCATCTGAACGCTTAAGTTTTGCTTAGGAAAATTTTCTAGTATGTATCGAAATACTAGTAATCTATTTCGATACTTGCTAGGATTTTTTCCTTAGCAAAACTTAAGCGTTCAGATGGCAATGGTGAATACCGCCATTAGCGGCTTGTAAAAGAGTTGTATCAAATCAAAAGGGGCGATCTAGATAAATTTTTTCAAGAATGAGATAAATATGTCGACTGCTCCAAGGAAGACAGCACTAAGTCAAAAAATATAGTTTTGCAGGAGAGCCAATTGAATGTTATTTATTCCATGGAGAACAATGCCCAAACTATTTGTTACATTCATTTATTAACGAATTTTAAAAGAGATAGAGACACGGCTGTCATCTTGGAATGAAGATGATGATTTGTTACAGAAATGGAAATAAGTCAAAAACCTCAATTTCGGAGTTACTTCCTTCTTCCTTGGAGCAGTCGATGTGCAAACACAGAATGTCATTTTCTGTGTGTTCTATTAAGTTGCATAGAATCAAAGTCTGCAATCTAGGATTTTTCAACATGTGCGGTGTGAAAGGAAAAAGATGCAAGGGATGCAAGAATGATCAGATTGAGGAGATTGTGAAGGAATGGGATATACAAAGCGAGCGTAAAAGAAGAAAATGCATGAAAAAGGTGATGGATATGAATGAATTGAAAGAGGTATGTAAGGATAAGAAGAAATGGAGGCAGCTCTACAGAGGCTCTGGCCACCCCTAGCGGAATGGCGACAGATTTACAGTTTACAGGAAAGCAAATTTTCATCTTTTAAAAATATTCTAGATTGCCGTCTGTGGTTCTGTATGACTCAAATGATGTTTATAGTCAATTCTGCAAATCCAATATTATATCTAAGGCTATTTTTTTTTTATTTCTAATGGATATATAAATTCCACTACTTTTAGGGTTATGCTATCGGCTAAGAAGATGCTATTTTAATTTATTTTAAGTCCCGGTATTTTCAACGTTAGCTTATGTGACTTAAAACTGATGAAAAAAACTACCCACACACTTGACATAAGTGCGTCCATATATTTCAGTATAGTTGCCATGCTAATGTTGAAAATACCAGGTCTTTGAGTGTGTTTTTTTCAATTATTAGAGCTTAGCGATGATTGAGGTTATACCGAATGGAAAAGGACAATGTTATTGGTGGTTTTTTTCTTCAGTTTAAAGTCACTAAAGCTAAAATTACTACTTAAGTTTGATCATCGAAAATGTAGGGAAACTAAAACCATCACGAGAGGCGCTGTGTTGCCATACATAGCATTTTTATATTTGCGGTACTGTTTCACTCGGTTCAGGGTTTGCAGTCTCGAAAAATCAATGGATATTATCAAATGATAACTAAGCAATCCAATATGGGCATTTGTGAACAGCCGATCGGTCAAATTGACCATCAGTTCGCTGCCTTAGTTCTTGTTTACCGTATACGCCATTGAGAAAATTTTACATGAGCAATGTTTGCATGTGTACCTACTGGACCAATGTGTCTTATGAAAACAAGAAATTTATTGAAAAGAACTCTCACATTATCGAGTTTTACGGTTTTTCTTAGCTCAGATTGTGTAGAATTTGATTCTTAAGACAACTGCATGAAAAAGTTTTATTTGACAAGATTGGCGTATACGGTAAACAAGAACTGGGGGAGCGAGCTGTTAATGTATGGCAGGCGCGTGCATAGAGTAAAGGCAAATAAATTTCAGAATAAATATTTTCTCCCATTTCCTTTAAAATAGCTCATTTGAAATTGACTGGAGTGCTTACTATTCCTTGACTTATAGGTTGGTATGAGGCTGACCACCCATACTGTAAAAAATGGTTCACTTTGCCAATGTCACCCCTGTTTCAGGGAAGGTCGGCAAAAGTTGTGGGGCTTATGTTCATTTGAGGTTTGGATTTTATTTGTAAGTACACATTCAGCATTTGTAAGCGCGAACTACACTTGTTGGTTTGTGGGCATACATCTGAGAGCTTTAAATGAATATATCTTTGCAACTTAGATTATAGATATATTATTATTTATTATAGCTTACACAATGTCTCCAACCAAACTTAAATTTGGTATTTCAAATCTGAATATCAAGCTTAAAATAATGGTAGCTTACCATATACTGCCTACCTATTAGGCGTGTGTGCCTATATGGGATACACGCCCCTGATGTATGGCATGTTGTATTGCTTAGTATTATATGAAACCTATTAATTTTTCAATATTGCCTACCCAGTTCTAGTCCTTTACTAGGTCCAGGAAGACAAATTAATATTCTCGATTAAATGAAAGCCATTTTAATTTGTTTTTCTCTGAGCACATTTCAGTTTCAGTTTGTTTATACTTGCACACATTTTTGAATAATAATATTTTGAGTCACTACTTAATTATACAGTAAGCTGTGATTACTATGTAAACAAATTGATTACAAATAAGGATTAATGCTAATGTTTGTAATAAAATTCTTAATAAACTAAGAAGAAAATGACTGTTTTTCATTACAAATTTTATGTCATCTAGTTTATGTACAATAGAAAGAATTCTTAACACTTTCACATCTTGGAAGGTGTATAATATGAATCCAAGACAGCAATCAATATATCGACGGTTAAAAGGCAGTAAAAGCGACATTTTGGTCAAAAATGAGTTATGAATGCTATCCTACTTGAAATTTTCCGCTCTTTCTAATGCGCTAACTCCCATAGCTTTACAATGATTTTTGTGTTGTTTATGCCCAAGCAAACAACTGTGATTTCGAAGTATAGTTTTGGTGTAAGTGATAAGATGTCCTAAAGGCGCTTGTGACAAAAAAATTGTAAAACCACATTAATAGGAATGCCAATAAATGACTTTATTTTTTAAATTTTAGAGTTGTTTTGATTTTAACGATATGATAAAAAATAAAAAAGTTATGCCATTTATCTACAATCTCAAACTTTAAACTGCTCTCCTAAACAATTTAGCTTATGTCGCTTATGCCCTACTGCCTTTTAACCGTCGATATTTACGAAAAAAAAGAGATGAATGTATTTATTTCACCACTAGTCTTGTCCATAGTTTAGTGGTTAACACTACAGACTCGTAAACGGAAGGTGAATGAAGTAATATTTGGTCTTTCATGAACCGGAAATAATCCATACGATTGCATAGCCATGCTTGAAATGCTGCGCACGCCCCTGGTATATTAGACTTGTACTACCTAATTTGAAGAGAAGGAAGCCTATAATATCCAGGTTATACCAATGCACGGGTGTGTAATGTTTTTTTTATTTTTAATGCGTTTCCATAAAAGTGTCCATGATTCCTCGGACTTGTTTTTTCAACTTGTGATGTGTGCCGTCCCCAGTTCTCCTTACTCTAGATTCCACCTACAACAAAAAACATTTGTATTATTTACTTGTTATCTGCAAGCTGCAACTAAGCTACACATATAGTGTAACCTCTTGCCAGCATTATCCACGAAGGGGTCGCATGTGGCGATTCGGGACTTATCCATTTTTACAGGTAAGGGGGCCGGCCTTAAGAATTATTGAAAAACTTTAAGTTCAAATGTTCTCAACGGAAATGGGAACAATAATTACATTTTGTATTGTATGTGTATTAAATGCAACTAAGCTACACATATAGTGTAACTTCTTGCCTGCGTTATCCCCGAAGGGGTCGCATGTGGCGCTTCGGGACCTATTTATTTTTACAGGTAAGGGGGCCGGCCTCACACCAACCACTTTCAGTTGAAGTGGGGGTTTCCCAGCTCCCGGGGAGACTGGTTCTCATTTCTTGTGAAGGCTGAGTAAACCTTTGAGATCAAACCCTTGCTCTCGGCATGGAATGCAAGCATTCTACCAATTGAGCTATCGACCTTTTTACGAGCTTGATCGTCGTCGCTACAAAGAGCCAATTCTCAAGCAAGACCCAGTTGCTGTTAGGCTGGATGGACCTTTGGTGACCGGTCATTGGTAAAGGTTTTACGAATTTTTCAACCCAGCGAAGAGCAAATTTGAAAATATAAATGGTATATATTTTGTGCTCCGTCGGGAATCGAACCCACAACCTTCCCATTCAGAGTTCGCAGTGTTACCACTGAGCTACAGACCGATCCGTATTAAAATATAATTTAAAAAAAAAGAGCCTCCGTTAGCGTGGAGAGTTTGAATTAGTCACCCATAATTAATGTTATGGCAAATATAATTTACTCTTTCAAAAGCTATTAAATTATTAGTGGTATAATATATAGCTAACAATAATCCTGTTAAAATTTGAATTATTAAACAAAATCCTAGTAAAGTCCCAAAATTTCATAAAAATGAAATTCTCCAACACTGATTTCAGGTTAAATGGTTTTTAATATTTTTTTAGAATCAAATTCCAATGGAACACTTTATATTTTCACTAATGATTAATTTACTTCAATTTCTCTGTAAGAATGTTTCTGATTTAATATCATCATCAGATGATTGTACCTAAAGATGATTGTAAATCGCCAATTCTATCCACCAATTATAATTATTGAAAATACACAGTGTTTCTTTTTTTTTTTTTTTTTTTTTTTAAATAGTTTATTCAACAAAACAGGAAAATACATTAAAATATATAAAACAATAATAAAAATATATACAATTGATGTTGTACCTTCCCAATTACAATGTTGACATTAAATATAAGTATTAAAAATAAAAAGAATATAAAAAAGAATATAAATATAAATACTAATGACAATATGATATTTTTTTCATTGGAATTTGATTGTAAAAAAATATTTATAAAAGCAATAGGAACAATTCACTGTGAAAATGGCATTTTCCCCTGTAAGTGAAGTTAGTGAAAACAGATGGTTCTTAGATTAGACAACTTTGATTTAAACAAGTGTCTCACCATGTATATATGTGGATGATTTATTTGTTTTTATTTTCTAAATGATAAAAGAGCGCTGTTTTTGTATGTGTCACACCTCAAAGGCCCTCCAAATCTCCAAATCATGAATGAGATATTTTTTTAAGGTGCCGTTTCAGTGTTCCTTTAAAAATGCCAACAGATTCGGAAACCCTCACTCCGGGTGGCAGTCTGTTCCACTCCATCGGTCCTGCAATCCGGAAAGCACGATCCCCAAAATTAGTGCGTATTTGACAGCGGGGTTGCGTCAACCTGCCAGCACCACTCCTTGCTGACCTCAGTGTCCGCCCCCTCACACAAACATGTCAGCCAGACATGACGGAGCCATACCGTGTGGGGCTTTAAACTTACCATGCTGGGAGTAGCTTCTTTGAGATCATACGCCTGTCCTATGTCCCTCAGCCATCTGATCAGCGAGGCAGTGAAGGTAAAGCTTGTGCCGTACTCTGCCGCCTGGTAGTCCCAGGGAAAGGCGTGGTGGTAGTTGTGCCAGCCTTCTCCATTACTGATCACTGACACAAACAGCGACTCAACGGGAAGGAGTTTCCTAGAAAATAATAATCATTCAAAAAGATGAAGAACAAAATTCCTTGGATCTTGGAAAGATGAGTAAGAAGTAGTTAGATTATTATATATTCAAACTTCTAGGGTTTGAAAGGGCTCATGAATGTCTCCTCCACTGTCGATGGTCAACATGGTTATTGTGGGAACTTCAAGGCGTATCTAATCTAATCTAATCTAAGTTGCAAAGATATGTTACATCGGGGATTCACATTATATGCATCCTCACGAGCAGACACATACAAGTTTGCGCTTGCAGATGCCGCATGTGAACCTACATCATAAAAACTCAAATCTCAAATGAACATACACCCTGCTACTCTTGCCGTCCTTCCCTGTAACAGGAATGAAATTGTCAAAGTGAACCATTTTTTACATCATGGGTGGTCAGTCGCATACCAACCTATAAGTCAAGGAACATAATTTAAAAAAATAATGCAATTCAAAATTTAAATTATTTAGAAACACCTAGCCATGGGCCAATAAAACTTTGTCATACCTACCTGAATTTTATAACTTTGTATATTTTGATATTCTAATCTAATCTAATCTAAGCTGCAAAGATATATATCATTTAAGATTTATATTAAATGCATTCCCACAAGCAGACATGTATAATTTCGCGCTAACACATGCCGCATGTGGACCTACAATATAAAAACCCAATCTCAAATGAACATAAGCCTTGCAACTCTTGCCGTCCTTCCCTGAAACAGGGGTGACATTGGCAAAGTGAACCAATTTTTTACAGTATGGGTGGTCAGCCACATAACAACCTATAAGTCAAGGAACATACATGACAAATTACATTTTTAAAATCAATAAATTATAATATATACATGGACATAAAAAACTAAATCTTTTAATATTTGATACGCAAATAAAGATGTCTTACTTATCATAGGGTCTAGTTCCATATAGATGTGCCACACTGTTTACAGACCATGTTGCGTGAAGTTGCAGAATGTATCGGCACAAATAGCTGACGAAGAATGACACCGTGGCACTCTCGTTCCAGATGTATACGGGGACATAAACGGGAAGCAAGATGGCAAAGAAAATGTATAATGTCTTGTAATATCTGTAAAATAAAATAAAAACCATTATTAAACAATTCAGATTAAATATAATGCTATGATTTTAGTTGAGTTCTTTTAATCAAACTGTAATTTATATTTCAAGATTTATTTTACACAATGTCGATTTACAATGTACTGATTTCTAGCTCTTGCTTATCAACTTCATGGCTCAATGTTTTAATTGACTCTCATCTCTCACACAATTGGGGTTCAAAAATATAGCATCTAAACGGACACCTCTCGCATATTCTGAACCCTTCTATAGTGAACCACACACTTTTGTTATTGTATTGTTCCATACTATTCTAGTTACGCATACCAATAACTACGTGCCTGGGCACATGCATACATTCAAACTCACAGTAGACTATACTAGAGGCGGACACACACGCATAAAAGCAAGCCACGCAATCGAGCCCATAAGTTCGTAACAATATGATAGGGTCTGTATTTGAACCATTCTGAGCCGAGATTCTAAACTAGATGTATTAAAATGGATAGAAGCTGAATTGTTAAGGCACTATTCTTTATTCCTGTACAGTTTGGTATGAGTCTGACCATCCATACTATCAAAAATGGTTCAATTTGACAATATTACCCCTGTTTCAGGGAAGGACAGCAAAAGTTGCAGGATTTATGTTTATTTGAGGTTTGGATTTTAATTTGTAAGTACACATACAAATTCATAGTTCATAACAATATTTTACTTTTTCTGGAACATGATGAGCGGATCGGCTTCCAGATCCGACATGTCTATCTTCCTGCCTGCTCTGATGACTTCTGGATGCTTCTTGGACATCAGCCAGCCGATGTGAGAGAAGAAGAAGCCGCGGGAGGCGTTGTGCGGGTCTGCGTCTGTGTCCGAGTGGCGATGGTGCTGACGGTGATCGCGCGCCCACACCCACAGGCAGTTCTGGAAAAAGAAACTACTTTACTTTACTTTCTTCGGCTCATAAGCCTTGAAGGCTCAGGGCCTCCCGCACCACAATCCTCCAGGACTCTCTGTCTTGTGCAGCTTCCCTCCATGGTCCCCTCACTCCCAGAATTTCGGCATCGGCTTCAATGTTGTCTGCCCACCGCATCCTGGGACGTCCGAGTGGTCTAACACCTGAAGGGGCACCATCCAAGACTGTTTTAATGATCCTGGAGTCCTCTGCACGTGCTACATGTCCGGCCCACTGGAGTCTTCTTGATTTCATTACCGACACTATATTAGCATCTTGAAACACGGACATCAGCTCCGCGTTGGTCCGGATACGCCACCTGTCATCTTCAAATACAGGTCCGAGAATGCGACGAAGCATTTTGTTCTTAAAGACCTGGAGAGATTTTTCTTGTTTTTGAGTCAGACTCCAGGCTTCGCATCCGTACAACACAACTGGCCGAACAATGGAAGTGTAAATCTTGAATTTTGTGGAGCGGGATAGCCATTTTGAGCACAATAGCCCTCTAAGGCCAAAAAAAGCATTATTGCCGGAGTGAATTCGGGCATGTAATTCTGAGGATAGGATATTTTTGTCATTTATAAGGGTACCCAAGTATTTGAATGAATTGCAGTTCTTAAACTTGTAATTATCTACATTCAAATCTTCTTGAATATCCCGCCGCGCCACAGGCAAGTATTCAGTTTTCCCCTCATTAATTCTCAATCCTATCCTCCTTGCCATTCTCTCCATTGGTAAGAAGAGCGCCCGGAGCTGTGCAGCGTTCTCTCCCAGAAGCACCACATCATCCGCATATCCCAGCAGCCTAATGGTACTTCCTATGGTGATTCCACCATACACAGGTTTGGTTTCTCTCACAACCTTTTCTAAGGCTAGGTTGAAGAGCAATGGAGAAAGGGCGTCACCCTGCTTTAGGCCTGAACTGATCTCAAAGGGATCCGAGACCTGTCCCTGCAGCAGTATTTGAGCTCTTGAATTTTCTATGGATATCTGAACCAGTTTGATGAGTTTTCCAGGAATTCCATAGTCTCGTAAAACGCTCCACAGCCCCAAACGATGCACTGAGTCATAAGCAGTCTTGAAGTCGACAAAAAGGCAATGAGTATCTTGAGCATATTCCCACTTCTTCTCTAATATTTGCCTCAAAGAAAAGATCTGGTCCGTTGTGCTCCGATTCCTTCTGAAACCTGCTTGGTACTCTCCAAGAGCACATTCAGCATATGGCATAATTCTTCTTAGCAGAATATTAGACAATATTTTGTATGCCGCTGGGAGAAGTGAGATACCTCTATAATTAGAGCATAGCATTTTGTCTCCTTTTTTATGTATTGGACACAATAGTGCAACTTTCCAGCTATCTGGCAGTACCTCATGTTTCCAAACATCCTGATAAAGACCCCACAGAGCATTTTCTAAGGCTTCTCCGCCACATTTCAGTAACTCAGCAGGGATATCATCGTTTCCAGGAGCTCTTGACTTCTTTAAACTCTTAATTGCCTGTACTACCTCATCTCGACTTGGTGGAGGAACTTCGGGTTCCACCGTGAGAACTCTAGATGGTTGCAAAGGATTATCCGGACTCTGACCTCGCAGCAATCCAGTGAAATGATTCTTCCACACGTCAAGTATTTGATCTCGATCAGCAATGATGTTTCCCTGTTCATCCATTATCTGGCTACTACGCTGTTGAGATCCACACTTCGCCTTTCTGACGGAATCAAAGAATTTCCTAGAGTTCCTTCCATCCCTATTGTCACTCTCAAGCTTCTCCATCAGCCGCTTATGATGCAAGCGTTTTTTGGCTCTCAAGAGGTTTCGTACTTGTCTTTTTCTTCCTTTCCATTCATTCTCCAGGTTTTGGTTACTTCCTTGAAGAAGACAGTTTCTGAGTTCCTTCCGCCACATAACAGCACGTCTGCATTCCTCATCAAACCATGGCTTACTTGCATGTTGATCCATCTTCCCAATCTCCTTTTCAGCAGTTTGCTTAATGACCTGCATAATTAGCTTCCAAGACTCTTCAACCCTCAGCTGGTTTGCTGTAGGATCACTTTCTTCCACACTTGAGACTTCATCCATGACTTCATCTTGAGACATCTGAAATTTCGAGTACTGGTTATCACTGGCTTCAGTTATTTCTTCAGTTGCCACCTGACTCTCACTCAGGTTGTGCAATTGGTCATTGATGCCTTTTCTATACCTTTCTAATCCCTCTTTATTGTTCAGGATGTCCAGATTATATCTTAGTCTTGTAGACGGTTTTGATTTATTATGCCTCAGTATTTTTTCTTTGAAAATTGCCACAGACAGGAAGTGATCTGTGTCACAGTCTGCCCCCCGATAGCTCCGAACATCATGAATCATTCTTAGATGTTTCCTTTCAACGAGAAGGTGGTCGATTTGATTCACTGTTCTACCATCGTGGCCGTAAATAAAAAGGTCTACGCGGCTTTCGTAGATCTTGAGAAAGCCTTCGACTCGGTGGATAGAAGTATGATGTGGTGTGTGCTTGAGAGGTATGGTGTGAACAAAGCACTTCTGAACGCGATACGCGCCATCTATCTTAATAGCAGGGCGTGTGTCAGGGTGGATGGAGAATACAGCGAGTATTTTAATGTGTACAAGGGTGTGAGACAGGGTTGCATAATGAGCCCATGGTTATTCAATATAATCATGGATCATTGTGTTAAACAAGCGAATCTGGAAGGGCATGGCATACAGATTGGAGAGAGAAAAGTCGGAGTTCTGCTTTATGCTGATGACGCAGTATTAATTGCTGAGTCAGCAGCGGAACTTCAGGCAATGTTCTCTTGTCTGAACCATGCTCTGTGTGTGAACAAGTTGAAAATTAATGCAAGTAAGACAAAAGTACTGATTTTTGACAGAACGGATGAAAATGAAGAATGCACGTTCATGTTGAATGGTACGAAAGTTGAAATTGTGGATGAATTTAGATACTTGGGAAGTATGTTTGAGAAGAATGGAAAGATGACAAGAGAACTTGAGAATAGGATGTGTAAGGGCAAGCAAGTGGTCGGTGCAATAGGAAGAATAGCAAAGAACAAGCGATTGACGATGGATCTGAGAATGGCGGTACACAATGGCATATTGTTACCGACTTTGATGTATGGAAGTGAAGCATGGACAGTGAACGATAGCGAAATGAGTAAAGTATGTACGGTGGAAATGAAGCATTTGAGAAGCATGACAGGAAAAACTCTGAGGGATAGAGTTAGGAATGAATGGGTAAAAAAAGAATGTAATTTGAAAGAGGATGTGAAAGTTAAGGTACAAAAGAATGTGATGAGATGGTTTGGGCATGTGGAAAGAATGAACGATGATAGACTGACAAAGTTTGTATACAAAGAAAGTGTGAAAGGAAAAAGAGGGAAGGGACGACCGAGAAAAGTATGGAGTGATCAGATTGAGGAGATTGTGAAAGAATGGGATATACAAAGTGAGCGTAAAAGAAGAAAATGCATGAAAAAGGTGATGGATATGAATGAATTGAAAGATGTATGTAAGGATAGGAAAAAATGGAGGCAACTCTGCAGAGGCTCTGGCCACCCCTAGCGGAATGGCGACAGAGTTACAGTTACAGTTACAGTTACAGTTACCATCGTGAGACTTCCACGTTCCCTTGTGGATTTCTTTGTGTGGAAAAATTGTGCCCATGATTGACATTTGTCGTGCTGAGGCAAAGTGGATGACTCTCATACCATTATCGTTGCTGTTTTCATGAAGGCTGTTTGTTCCAATGGAGGGTACAAAACATTCTTCTCTACCAACTTTGGCATTTAGGTCACCTAATACACATTTTTGCATAACATTTTTCCATATACACATGGAAAAAGAAAGGTCTTCTAAAAACAATGGGGTCAGCACAAATGATATTGAGAGATAAATTGTGACATCATCGGGTGGGTTGCATTTGGAAAAGGCTAACAATGGACTTGCGCATGAATTGACATAGACAAAGTTGTCATGCTGTAGAAAATGGTTCACTTTGCCAATTACACCCCTGTTTCAGGGAAGGACGGCAAGAGTTGCAGGGTGTATGTCCATTTGAGATTTGGGTATTTGTGTTGTAGGTTCACATGCGGCATGCGCAAGCGCGAAATGTATGTGTCTGCTTGTGAAAATGCATATAATGCGCATCCCCAATGTTGCATATCTTTGCAACTTAGATAATGTTACATATATTTGCAGTCAGATTTAGGTGGCTGGACGGAATGCTGGTAGACTGCCGTGCGGTAGTAGTATGGAACTGGCAGAGGAAGGCTTTAGACTGTAGCGGGGCCGAGCTTGATCAAGGAGATCAAGGCCCACCCTGGATTGATGTGTCATGGAAGATCATGATGCTACTCACCTGTCCGGACATTGTCTGCAGTGCCAGGAGTGTGGCTCTCAGAGGAGCCTTGGCCTTGAAGCTGCGATGCGACCATAGCCTGTGCGCTCCCACTGTTATTCCTTCTCCAGCCGCCAAAGCCAAGAATACCACTGAAAATGTAGAAAACAACTTTCTAACATTGCGATTCACAAGACCTTCGATCTATAGCAGTACCCTTAGTACGAGTTGCAAAACTTGAGTAATGTAAAGTTTACGGCAATTATTATTGTGTGATTTCTCCCAAAATCTGCCGTTTTCGTTTCTTACACTTTATGGTCTTAGCAAAAGAGTTACAAAGATGAACAAAATCAAGTTCAAACAAACAAAAACGGCAGATTTTGGGGGAAATCACTCTTTAATAATTGCCGTAAACTTTACATTACTCAAATTTTGCAACTCGTACTCAGGGTACAGATCTATGGATAATATTTTTTTTGCAATAATAACTACACAGTTAAAATTTATTAAACAGAAATTAGACGAACCGTTAAAAGAGAACTTACATTATTCTCAAGAGTTACAAAAAAAAACAGTTCATCCTCAGTCGTCAGAGTCAGAATCAGTCGTCGTGCAGAGAGGGTGTCTCCTGAAGTTGTAGCTACGTCGCTAACGAAACGTCGAGAATAATGTAAGTTCTCTTAGAATGGTTCGTCTAATATCTGATTCATAAATTTTAACTATATACTTAGTTATTATTATTGTAAATATGTCAAACGACCGTAATTCCAGCCTAAGCCCAGCAATTGTTTTTTTGTATGGAAAATTTTCTGTAGATTGCGGATGAGCCATGGCTTTGCTGTTTGAGAATAACACTGTAAATGTCTTAAATGTCTAGTCATTTTTTGTTCATTTTTAATGTGGGAAGAATATCTACCTACTTGTAACTGTCAGTCCTTTAGGGGTAACTTGTACCTTAGAAATTTTGTTCTGTCCTTGCACACTTTTTTCATCTACACATTCACCACTCTCTTCATGCATGCTCTTCTCTTGTTCTCTCCCTGCAGATTCCAGTCATTTTCAATTATTTAATTTTGAAACCCCCGGACCTTTGATTACATTAAATTAGGGCCTGTTGCACCAACCTCCAATCAATATTTGATTGACACACAAAATTTGATTGCTTAATTCTGGTAAGGACCTTGATTAAATATTTCTCAGAAGTGGGTAATAATATGATGGAATTTGAACAGGAAAGATGATATACATTAGCTGATTTACGTAAGTATATGTAACCAAATTTTTGATTTGATGCGATACTGTAAAAATGGTTCACTTTGCCAATGTCACCCCTGTTACAGGGAAGGACGGCAAGAGTTGCAGGGTGTATGTCCATTTGAGATTGGTTTTTATGTTGTAGGCTCACATGAGGCACGTGCAAGCGCGAACTTGTACGTGTCTGGTTGTGGGATTGCATGTAATGTGAATCTCCAATGTAACATATCTTTGCAACTTAGATTAGATTAGATTAGATTAGAATCACACTTAACAATCTCTTTTTCGGGCTATGTAGCCGTGGTCTGGTTGATTCTTTCCGGACAGTTTCGCCCATTGCTCCAATGGGCATTATCAGCGGTTTGCCAGTCCCTGTGATCTTCTTACAGGATCTGGTGTTCTGCAAACCGCTGCCTTAGTTCTTGTTTACCGTATACGCCATTGAGAAAATTTTACATGAGCAATGTTTGCATGTGTACTGGACCAATGTGTCTTATGAAAACAAGAAATTTATTTAAAAAATATTTAAAAGAACTCTCACATTATCGAGTTTTACGGTTTTTCTTAGCTCAGATTTTGTAGAATTTGATTCTTGAGACAACTGCATGAAAAAGTCATAAGTAAACAAGAACTGGGAGAGCGAAACAACACTGGCCTTTGAATTATGTTTTATCAATGTACAATTAAATCATACTTAATTTAGATTTTTGTCTGATTGGAGTTTGGTGCAACAGACCCTTAGTAGTTATAAAAGTGCTTACTCCATAAATTGGTGAAAAACTTCGCCCGGAAGAAACAGAGATAGAATCCATACAAAGCTGCTAAATGCAGGAACGCGAAACCAATGGCATTCTTCCACACTATCTCCCTTTTGAAATTGAAATCCGTTCCAACACCATTGTCCACTTTTTCATAGCTGAACCTCGGCTCCTCCAGTTCATCACCTTGTATGATTTGATCATCTTTTAAAATGTCATAACTTTTATTATTATTCAGATCAAAGCAAAACTGTTTTGAAATTTTAGGCAGCTTGGTCTTTCCGATTTGAAAGATTGAAAAATGATCTAAATCATTTCTTAGATTGTTGATGTCATCAATTTTATGTTTTTTGGCGTTGACCATATTTTCAACCTTCATTTTTAGTTTATGCTTTAAGTAGTGAAATGTTATCTAATGGTTAACGCTTATAATTGTTAATTGAAAGGTAATGGCTTTAATTCCCAGCAGGACACAAAAAATATCATTTAATTTTCAATGCTGCTCTTTGTTGACTGAAAAATTCCAAACACTTATATTAAAGAATGGTCACAAAAGTTCATCCAGTCTTCTTGCTTGAAAAATTGAACTGTCGAGTGGCTACCAAGTTTGTGGAGAGCTCTTAAAGTATGATTCACTCAGAAACACCTCTCCATCTGATACTTATTGTATTTTATATTTTACAAATATGATTTATTTTGACTAGTAATGAATGGTTTATATATTGCAGACAGTCTCAAGTATTCTAATAAAAATCCAAATTTTCTGGTGTATTTATGAGAAATTTGATCTATTGTTATGCCAAACTAAATGAATCATTGTGATGGCTGTTTTATAGGTCAATCATTGTCAAATGAATTTATTTCTTAGATGTATACAAACAATTGTTAAACTCATTTTAGACTAGGCAGTACTAATCTAATCTAAGTTGCAAAGATATGTAACATTGGGGATTCACATTAAATGTATTCTCACAAGCAGACACGTACAAGTTTGCGCTTGCGCATGCCGCATGTAAACCTACAACATAAAGACCAAATCTCTAATGGACATACACCCTGCAACTCTTGCCGTCCTTCCCTGAAACAGGGGTGACATTGGCAAAGTGAACCATTTTTACAGCATGGGTGGTTAGCCGCATACCAACTTATAAGTCAAGGAACCAAAGGCACAAATTGCTTTGATGATCACCACCAGTGCATAGTCTAGTGGTTAACACTTCTGACTCGTAAATGGAAGGTTATGGGTTCGAATCCCGGCGCAGCACAAGAAATATACAATTTATAATTTCAAATACGCTCTTCGCTGGGTGAAAAAAATATATACCTTTACCAAAGACCGGTCACTAAAGGTCCATCCAGCCTTACAGCAACTAGGTCTTGCTTGAGTATTGGCTCTTTTCTACAGCGTCCACCATGCTCTTGAGGGCTCTTGAGGTGAGATACACACAAAATCAGCGCTCATCAAATAAATCAGACTATTATTATTATTATTAATCTTTTCTGAAGAGGTACAAGAAGAAGAAGAAATAATTGATTATTGAGATTCTAGGACAAATAAGTAGTGCACATTTCAGTAATTTAGTGTTAAAACAATGGATACTTGTCATGTATGTCAGTACTTAAATAACAATAACATTGATGTACCTAGCTGACATTGATTTATGGATGTAGTGAGTTTTTTTTTTTTTTTTTTGGAAAGGAATGCAATCCACCAACCCATTTTGCCTGGCCAGTTGTCTTCATGCGAAAGCAGAAGCTTGTGTGCATGCAACGGCATCTGTTGAACCAGGGTCGAAGTTATCGTCGCGGGATTCAAACCAACGTTATCCGGTTCCAAATAACCCGACTTGATCCCCGCGGCCATAACACCGACTAGTTGAGTCTAACTAGAGCTGGTGCATTTATTTATATTTCTTTCTAAACCTCCTACAATTCATTTCTGGACACAGGCTTTTCAAATGTGTCTATCCTAATAAAACTTTTTCATTCTTCAGCTCTTTGATCTTGTGAGCACAGATTCGGCCGGTCCGTAGCCTGGTGGTCAACACTTCTGACTCGTAAATGGAAGATTGTGAGTTCGAATCCCGGCGGAGCACAAAAAAATGTACCATTCATATTCTCAAATATGCTCTTCCTTGGGAGAAAAATTCATATATTGGGTCTTGCTTGAGTATTGGCGCTTTGTAACGATGACCAAGCTCGTAAACACGTCTGCGGCACTACAACAAGTGTCATAGCCCCCTAGAGTCTCTGAAATCGAGTCTCCCGCACAGGATTTCTTAAAAAAAAATTGTATTAAGCCAGTATTCCGCTAGGAGTGGCCAGTACGTCCACAAATTGTATCCACTTCCTTTTATTTTATTGTTCAACTTTAACTCATTGCAACATATTTTTTTATACTTGAATATTCTTAATTTTTTTTTTTAATAAAACTAAAATTTGTAGTTCATAATTAATATTTATATCAAAGAATTAATTTTTAAATATTTTACTATTTCATTAAATTTCAAATATTTATATAGGTACCTAATTTTAAAGAATATTGCATACTTAATATTTATAAATAGCCATAAGATTATTATACTTATGTTTTATTACATTCTGTAATAAATAAATAATTAATATATCACTAAAGTAGTGCCCGGTCAAGTGAAGTCACATTTTTCTCTGACATTCTAAATGTGCCGAGCCTTGTGTTTTGTTTTTTTAAGTAGAAAGACTGTCCATCATGTCTTCAGTCGGTGCAGTAGCAGCTATCCTTGGTGTTTTCCTTGATCCATGGAAGGTATCTGGTCACCCGGGAGTATATTCCAGGATATCCAACGCGGGCGCAGCCGTTTCCCCAGGAAACTACACCTGAAAAGTAAAATGTAGCGATTAATCTCAATTCTTCTTGTTCTTTTTTTTTAGATCAATGATCAATAGTCAATGTCACCCCTGTGTAGGTCAACGACCCAGGGAAGGTCGGCAAAAGTTGTAGGGTTTATGTTCATTTGAAGTTTGGATTTTATTTGTAAGTACACATTCAGCATGTCGCACGTTTAATAATAAAGAGAAATAACTCGAAAATTGGGTAAATCGAGATTTTGTAATAAAACGCAAGAACAATGCAAGAAGAATAGGTAGAATGCGACAGCCGTTCAATTTGGACGAATATGACCGAGATAAAACATCGGCCGCCTTTTTTATCCCATACAAGTTGTACTGGGTGTCTGAACTTTAAACGTGATTTCCCAACATTCTTGTTTTTTGAGTTATTGCTCTTTATTATTAAACGTGCGATGTGTAAGCGCGAACAACACGTGTTTGTTTGTGGGCATACATTTGATATGAGCTTTAAATGAATATATCCTTGCAACTTAGATTATAGAATTTCAATTCTTCTTGTTCTTTTTATTAGATCAATGATCTAAAGCGATATCTAATCTAATCTAATCTAAGTTGCAAAGATATGTTACATTGGGGATTCACATTACATGCATTCTCACAACCAGACACGTACAAGTTCGCGCTTGCACATGCCTCATGTGAACCTACAACATAAAAAGCAAATTATTCTAAGCCGATAACCGAGCTATTCTGCTCGATTCCTTGCACTTTGGATATCAATCCAAGTCGGAGCTTGCTAGTCAACACAATATTTGGAGAGCGTGCATTTGCAGTTGCTGGCCCTCTGGCCTGGAACCACCTGCCACATCATGTGAGAGAGCTAGAGGACCATGGAAAGTTCCGGAATGCACTGAAGACAAGCAAATTTCTGGCATCGTTTGCACAAGCGCCCTTGGAGTGACTACATCACGAAACGGCGCTATAAAGAAATCATCAACTCATCATCATCAGCTAGCGATTATGAAAGAACTCCATAGATAGAAAATCACAGTGCACCTTATTTTTGGACATGAATCGCTATCTCGTCGCCTTAAAGTTGTAAGGAATTTAGCAGAATAGTTGCTTCTGTACACCAAGTATAAAAACAAAGCCAAAGAACTCCTCTCGAAGGTATATCGTGATTGAAATAGATACATGTATGGAAGATACGACAGCACACCTAGTGAATGATTTAATTTTCTCAATTTTTTCTCGTCACGTGATTATTTATCTTATATTGGGAACGTTGTCATGACGAAAGGATCCTTAACCAACCAGAGACAGGTCGTAAGTCCTGTGACTCCCATCTCATCCTGACTCCGTGCGGCGGGCCGGAGTTTGGGTCTTGAATTTAAAAAAAATAGAGACCTGACTCGGTGAGACCGTGGATGCTTAGCTATTTCACAAATCTATTATCTAAGTTGCAAAGATATATTGACAGTCATACAGCAACTGGATCTTGCTTGAGAATTTGCGCTTTCAACAGCTCACAAAGGCCTCATGAGGTTTTATAAATTACAAAAAGGTATAAAATAATAAATTTATTTTGCTTTACCTATAATTTCGTATTTGTGGTCCGGTCTTTCAGTCGCTAGAGGTCCTCCACTGTCACCCTGAGAAATATTATTTAATTGTTTATTCTCATAATTAACATTAATGTTTTCTATGGCATATAAGGGTGGCCAATAATTCAGCAATTCGTGAATAATCTGCCTTTGAAATGCGGTAGTACCTTGCGTTGGATGCTGAAAATCTCCTGGGCTGGGAGTCTCATCTATAATCTATAATCTAAGTTGCAAGGATATATATATACAAGGATAATTTATTTATAAGGTACACATAATTGAAGAGCGCCGTTTTTGTGTGTGTCACACCTCAAGGGCCCTCTCAAATCACGGATAAGATTTTTTGTAAAGATGCGTCTTTAGTGCTCCTTTAAAGACACCAACAGTTTCTGCCTTCCTCACATTAGGTGGTAGTCTGTTCCACTCCATTGGGCCCGCAAACCGGAAAGCACGGTCCCCAAAATTAAAAAAAAAAAAAAAGGATATATTCATTTAAAGCTCTCAGATGTATGCCCACAAACCAACAAGTGTAGTTCGCGCTTACAAATGCTGAATGTGTACTTACAAATAAAATCCAAACCTCAAATGAACATAAGCCCCACAACTTTTGCCGACCTTCCCTGAAACAGGGAAGGTCTGACATTGGCAAAGTGAACCATTTTTTACAGTATGGGTGGTCAGCCTCATACCAACCTATAAGTCAAGGAATCCAACCTATAAGTCATCACCACGGTAATTCTTGCCTACCGAATATCGGTAATATTGCGGCCATCTTGGATTGACACGTCTTCATACAAATATTACTGATATTCGGTAGGTAAGAATTACCGTGGTGATGAGACTTCCAGCCCTGGTCGTATCAAGTCACAAATGCTGAGGTTCTTTCTCATATACATACCAAAGCCAAACTATTGATGTCTGTCAAAACGTCCCCCCAGTGCTTGTTTGGCTTATCTACCATTTGATTTAAAGATGACGTTTAAATGAAACTGCTTTAAGGCGTGTTATAAAGCTAAATCTGCCATTTTTGTTTCTTACACTTTATGGTCTTCGCAAAATAGTTACAGTAATGAAAAAAATCAAGCATGTTTATTAATTTTTTATCTTAATTATAAAGCTTGAACAAAACATATAACTTAAGAATTGCCACCACAAAAAAATATTTAATAAAACGCGTTTATTTTACATTTTTAGCTTTTTTTTCGTGTGTGCTGTATTTTGGAATTTTGTTTTTGCTCTTTAATTACAGAACTATACATTGTTTAGGTTCCGTACTTAACATTTTTTTTATAATGTCAATAGTTTTTGAGTAAATATGGAAATATATGATAATGATATATAATGATATTTCTGGCCAGCGCCGGTTCAAGTTCACCAGAATTTCAGAGAAGATGAAAGCGCCTGGCTAACCATTGATAATGCCCATGGAAGCCTATGGGCAAAACTGTACAGAATAAAAACCAACCAGACTACGGCTACACAGTCCAGATTTTTTTTTATTAAGCACTAAGGTGACGCAAAGACAAAAATTGGTCTTCCTTCTCTATATAATGATTGTCAATCTAATACAGAAGTCATAGAAGACAAAGGTGTCTATATGGGTAAAGAATGCCATTCACCTGACATGAGTCCTTCCCCCCCGTCTCTGGATAGCCTGCGCACAGCATGTTATCAGAGATCATGGACTCCTTGTAGCTGGTGTTCCGGCAGACTTCATTACTCAGCACCGGCAGGTCCACTTCCTGAAGAATGCAAGCCGGTTTCCCATCTTCCTTCAGGGTTCCCCAGCCTGTTACAATGCCGGTAGAACCAACGTACAGGTTTTCTGAAATCAAACAATGAAATTAGTAAAGTCCATACTGTGGAAATGGACTTCGTAAGAAGTATGATTGGGAAAAAACGGAGTGATAGGGTGAGGAATGATTTTGTGAGAGAAGAATACGGTGCAAGAGCAATCTTGAAAGTGAAGATTAAAAGTAGTTTCTTAAGATGGTTTGGACATATGGAGAGAATGAATGGGGAAAGACTGACGAAGAAAGTATATATGTTGCAAGAATAGATGGATGTCGTGGTAGAGGAAAACCTAGAAAGGTATGGATGGACCAAATTCCTGAAATAGTGAATGAATAGGATATCCAGAGTCATAATAAAAGGAGAGCTTGTATGAAGAAGGTTATGACTCTGGATGAAATGAAAAAAACATGTAAGGACAGAAAGAAATGGCTTGAAGTCCGAATGATGGCAATTTGTTAAACGAAAGAATGCCAAACTCTATCGAAGGCTTTGGAAATATCCAGAGCAACAGCTTGTGTTTCACCCATAAGATCGAGGCGTCGGCCCCAGACGTGTGTGACATATGTGAGAAGGTCACCACTGGAGCGGTTACGGCGAAAACGGTATTGGTGGACGGTAAGCAGTTTATGGGTTTTCAGAAATTCCATAAGCTTGTCGTTTATGATCCTTTCCATAACTTTGGATTCCTTACCATAAATGGTAATGTACACAGTAAGGGATGTGGATTATTTGCCCAGCGCCAAAAAGTGATACTCTTATGGTAATTTGTCAACGACGATACCATGTTGAAAGCACCAGTTCTCATCAGATCACCGAAGTTAAGCAACATTAGCGCGGATGCTACTTGGATGGGTTACCGCTCAGGTACACCGCGTGTCGTTGGCATCTTGGACCGGTCCGTAGTCCAGTGGCAACACTTCGGACTCGTAAATGGAAGGCCGTGGATTCGGATCCCGGCAGAGCACAAAAATATACCATTTATATTTCCAAATGTGCTCTTCCCTGGGTTGAAAAATTCATAAAGCCTTTACCAAAGACCGGTCACTAAAAGGTCCATCCAGCCTTACAGCAACTGGGTCTTGCTTGAGTATTAGCGCTTTGTAGCGATGACCAAGTTCGTACACCTCTACGGCACTACAACAAGTGTCATAGACCCCTAGAGTCTCTAGAATCTAGGGAGTCTCCCGCACAGGACTTCTTTAAAAAAAAATACCACCACAACCTTAGGGAGTTTAGAAAGGAAACCCTAACGGGGCTATTCTTAGAAATTTTAGTCGTCGGTTGAGCCCACGCTTTGACAAACTAATGATGCGTTTGTATGAAGACCTGTCAATCCAAGATGGCCGCAAGCTGATTAGTCTTCACACAAATATTACCAAAATTCGGTAGGTAAGAATGACCGTGGTGATGAGACTCCCAGACCAGGCATCATTAGTTTGTCATAGCGTGGGCTCAACAGACGGCCAAAATCTCAAAGAATAGCCCCGTTTGTATTTACCTTGGTTCATTGGCAAGCAGACTGGATGCAGTTGATCACTGAGTGGGACCCTCTCATTGAGCCTCAGCAGGGCGATGTCATTGTCGAAGTTAGAGAAGCTGAAGTCATGGATCAAGGCGCGCAGGACGAAACGAGTCTCTGGCAGGGAAGTCTCATTGCACCGGTCGTGCTCCCCGAAGGTCACCTTTATCATGAACCACATGAAGCTGCAACAATAAAGGAGAACCGAGTTGGAAAAGCTCTTCACCAGCAACATGACCGATCCGTAGTCTAGTGGTTAACATTTCTAGACTCGTAAATGGAAGGTTGTGGGTTCAAATCCCGGCGGAGCACAAAAAAATATACCATTTATATGTTCAAATTTGCTCTTTGCTGGATTGAAAAATTCATAAACCTTTAGCAAAGACCGGTAATCAAAAGATCCATCCAGCCTTAGAGCAACTGGGTCTTGATTGAGAATTGGCGCATTGTAGCAACGAAATAGCTCGTAAAAAGTCCGGTCGATAGTTAAGTTGGTAGAATACTTGCATTCCATGCCGAGAGCAAGGGTTCGATCCCACCGATGGTGTCAGAAATGATTTCCCGTTTCGGTGTCTATTTCAAACCCAAAATAAATACTAGCAAGGTGTATTCAGCCTTCACAAGAAATGAGAACCAGCCCCTCCAGGAGCTGGGAAACCCCCACTTGAACTGAAAGTGGTTGGTGTGAGGCCGACCCCTTTACCCGTAAAAATAAGTAGGTCCCGAATCACCACATACGACCCCTTCGGGAATAACGCAGGCAAGAAGTTACACTATATATGTAGCTTTGTTGCGTTTGCGTTTTTACTTTAAAAATATATTTTGGTTGTCATCATTGACTTAATATGATAACGTTGTGATCCTTGAAATGTACTCTACACAACCATAGTATTTTCAACCGTTTTCTCCACCTTTGCAATATAGGAGGATTTTTGTCGGACTCACCCCTTGACGCAATGTCCCGCCGTGAGGACATATCTATCGCTGATGAGAGCTCCTCCGCAGTAGAACTTGTTGAAGTACGACAGCCTGGCCATCCAGGGGAACTCGTGGGGGACGGTGTTGGAGCCGCCGACCACGCGACCTCCCTCGTTCCTCTCGCCACAACCTGGAAGACGAGAAGATGATGCAATAAATCATGAGGAAAACCAAGAAGCGTTCACAAATTTATCTCTGCAAAACCTCATTGGAATGAGAAACGTCGTCAACCCGGTCTCAATTGTGCAATGAACTCAAAATAGTTTTGAGAATATATATAGATTTGTTTCTCGGTGAAATTTCTTACCAAGCTTGCCTGGTGGTTAGGTGTGAAATAAATATTCCCCGAGGACCAACAGGCAATCTGGCAAAAGTTGGCGAATTGGCAATAGCCAATTATCATAAATTGATCCTTCCAACTAAGCGTCGATATAAAAAAAGAGCCAATTAAAAGGCATGGAGAAGATTGGAATCGGAGTGGACTGAGAAAGGCTGAGGAATCTGGAAAAATACATCATTTTGAAGAATTTGAAGACATAAGCCATAAGCTAAAAAGCGTGTTATCATATTGGACCTGTGTCAAAGACAAATCCTCCAGTGTTTTGAAGAATATTTAAAATGAAAAACCTGCGTAGTAGAAGACATCACACGACAGAGAAGAAGATGATTTCTTCAGCTGTGTCGTTCAGTCAAAATAGAGTACGCTGTTGAGGTATGGACACCTCACCAGCGGAAGAACGTCAATATGTTAGAACAGCTCCAGAAGATGTTCCTGAAGTACCTCCTCATGAGGACGCAGTGAAACTACCCTCAGTTCATGCACCATAAGGAGCTGCTTCGGGAAACTGGATTCAGGAGCTTAGAAACTAGGCGCAACGGGATCCTCATGGTGCACACTCTTAAGGTCATCAATGGTTTAATAGACAGCCCCACCCCGTTGGGGGGTTTCAGGTTGTTTGTACCCAACTATTACAATCAAGGGTGAGGTCATGATCTATTTAATGTACCAATAAGTCACACCGATGTTTTAGGACAGATCCTGTAACTCGGAGTGTCAAACTCATTAACTAGTCAAAAATTGGCACATTTCAATTAAATTCAGACACCTTTAAAAGTATGCTGAAAGAGTTCGTCCCAGTTTGAAAAAAAAACATAGTGACAGATGTAGACTTCCACACATTTCCATGCAAAACAAATCATCTGATAGATCTGGTAATGGTGGAGTATTGTTAGGACCTGTTGCACCAACCTCCAATCAGACAAAAATCTAAATTAAGTGTGATTTCTCCCAACAAATCAAAAATTCGGTTGCACATATTATATATAAATCAGCTGATTCACGACATCTTTCCTGTTCAAATTCCATCATATTATTACCCACTTCCCAGAAATATTTAACTGAGGTCCTTACCAGAATTTATCAATCAAATATTGATTGGAGGTGCACCAGGCCCTTAAGGTCCAAAAGGCTTGAAATTTTAAGCGATAAAGCCAGAAACCGGACAACAAGAATGCATCAGTGATTACTTTCTTTGCAAGGTGAAGAGCATCGCTAAAGACAGATGGAGTGAGAAAGTGGAATGTGTCCAATAACCGGTCCCTAGCACCTCACTTGCAGAAAGTGTCACGAACCATTTTTCGCGGTAAAAATGTAAATTGGTCCAGCGAGGTGTTTTCCAACGACATACCGGATAATAGAGGTATTAACTTCAAGTGTAATTATTATTGGTAGTATGGTGAATATCTCCTGGAAATGTCACGCCACCTCTGGACGCGCGAAATTAAGTTATTATGGTATTTATCTATAACAAGTTTTGGAAAGTTTTTGGAAAATTTAAATTACACGCATCCTGTAATATTATATATACTTACGATTAAAAGTAAGTAGGTAAAGACATAAGCGGCGTTTTGGTTTAAAATGAGTTATGAATGCTATCCTACTTAAAATTTTCCGCTCTTTCTAATGCGCTTACTCCCATAGCTCTACGATGTTTTTTCGTTGTTTATGCCCAAGCAAACAACTGCGTTTTCGAAGTACAGTTTTGGTGTATCCGACAAGATTTTGGCCTTTTTTGTCCCAAAGGCGCTGGTGACACAATAAAATCGTAAAACCACTTTAATAGGAATGCCAATAAATGCCTTTATTTTTTTTAATTGTAGAGCTGTTTTGATTTTAACGATATGATAAAAAATATAAAAAGTTGTGCCATTTTTCTGCAATCTCAAACTTTAAACTGCTCTCCTGAACAAATTGGTTTTTGTCGCTTATGTCGCCCTACTTCATTTTAACCGTCGATATAATATTTTTGTTTTGAAGAAAAGAAACCGACCACATATCTAATTAAGGGCCTGTTGCACCAAACTCCGATCAAAATTAAGTGTGATTTGCGTTGCACAGTTTCCCAAATTGCTTCATGTATCTAAAGATAAGTTAGAGAGGTGTTAGTACTTACTGCACGAACAGGCGGCTGGGGGAGTGTCATGAACAGGAGGGCGGTTGCCCCAAACGCCTCCTAACAGATTCTTGAGTGGACCAGAACCATTGTTGAACATGTCAGAGAGACCCCCCTGAAACATAAAAAAATATTTTTCAAGTCATTTAGAACCTTTCTTTCGTGCCATTTCTATCGAAGATCGGCGATCGTCATGGCTATTTTTACTTTGGATTCTGCGGCTTTAAACAGGGACTTGGTGCTTCTACCGAACCACTGTCGCAGGTTTTTCCTCCACGTTGTCCTTCGGCGTCCCTGAGATCTTCTCCCCTCAATCTTACCCTGTATGATAAAATGAAGGAGACGGTATTTCTCATTTCTCAAAATGTGACCGAAGTACATCAGTTTTCTCTACTTAGTGGTGGGTAGAAGCTCCTTTGTAGTGCGCACTCGTTGGAGGACTTCTTCAGTGGTGATTCGATCACGCCAAGAGATCCGAAACATTTTTCGGTAGAGACACATCTCGAACGCTTCAATTTGTCTCTCCAGTGCCTGTGTGAGCGTCCATCCCTCCATACTATATATAGAGCGATTGGAAGCGAATTTTGCAGTGACCTGTCCGTAGTTCAGTGGTAGCACTTCAGACTATGAATGGAAGGTTGTGGGCTCGAATCCCATAATCTCGGAAGGCTTCGTATCTTGGTCACATCAGCCGCTGAGACAAAATGAAACGATGAGTATCGAAAGAAAAAAATGGACATTAATGAAGTCTGCCAGGCTTTGCTCGTAAAAAAAACTTGCTATCTGTAAACACAAATATTTTTGGCAATAGGTCATTTGTAGGTTGAATTTTGAACCCTAAAATGGTTCATGCTTTTATTGTTCAAATATTTATGACTCAAGAGGAGGGATGGCAAACCAATGGATACATAAACACTAAAAGAAGAAAAAAAAAAAAAAGAGTTTTATGATAGCTCTATGGATATATTTTTGGAGTGTGCGTCACAGAATCTCCCACCTGGCAACTATCTAATCTAATCTAAGTTGCAAAGATATGTAACATTAACGATTCACATTATATGCATTTTAATAAGCAGACACGTATAAGTTCACGCTTAAACGTGCCGCATGTGAACCTACAACATAAATATCCATATCTCAAATGAAAATACACCCTGCAACTCTTGCCGACGTTCTTTGAAACAGGGGTCTAATCTAATCTAATCTAAGTTGTCTAATCTAATCTAAGTTGAGATTCACAATATATGCATTTTCACAAGCAGACACGTATAAGTTCACGCTTAAACGTGCCGCATGTGAACCTACAACATAAAAATCCATATCTCAAATGAACATACACCCTGCAACTCTTGCCGACCATCCCTGAAACAGAGGTGATATTGGCAAAGTGAACCATTTTCTACAGCATGGGTAGTCAGCCGCATACCAAAGTGTAAGTCAAGGAACAAGGGCACTAGTGAAAATAAATGGTTTCCAAATATCAATTTTACCTTTTTTTTTTTTTGAAGAAATACCATATCAAACAGATATTAAATAATGAGTTTATAAAATATGCTAGAATGAAGTTTTTTTACAAAAATAACAGAAAACCACATAAGCAAAGTTTATAAAAAAGCAAATTGAAATTTGCATCCCAAACAAGTTTTTAATTTTAATTTAAAAATAGTAATTTAGTCATACTAACGTCAGTGCGGGCAGAAAATTAATAAATTTTATATTCTTTACCCTGAGTACGAGTTGCAAAACTTGAGTAAAGTTAAGTTTACGGAAAGTATTAAAGAGTGATTTTCCCCAAAATCTGCCGTTTTTGTTGATGGTCTTAGCAAAAGAGTTACAGTCTAATCTAATCTAAGTTGCAAAGATATGTTACATTGGAGATTCACATTACATGCATTCCCACAACCAGACACGTACAAGTTCGCGTTTGCACATGCCTCATGTGAACCCACAACATAAAAACCAATCTCAAATGGACATACACCCTGCAACTCTTGCTGTCCTTCCCTGTAACAGGGGTGACATTGGCGATGTGAATCATTTTTACAGCATGGGTGGTCAGCCGCATACCAACCTATAAGTCAAGGAACAGTGATGAAGAAAAACAAGTTATAAAACAAAAAACGGCAGATTTTGGGGAAAACCACTCTTTAATAATTTCCGTAAACTTTACTTTACTCAAGTTTTGCAACTCGTAGATACTCAGGGTACTGACCAATGACCGGTCACCAAAGGTCCATCCAGCTTTACAGCAACTGGGTCTTGCTTCGGTATCTCTTCGAGGATAATGCAGGCAAGAAGTTACACTATATGTGTAGCTTAGTTGCGATTTTTGCGAACTTATGCGAGTCAAAGTGCCGCTTAGAGGTCCGCTCGACAAAAAACAGGTCGTATAAAGCAATCTAAGATTTTTTTTTAAATGAGATGAATATACCTACGGAAACACGTTAAATCGTTTCCATATATTTAACGTTAGTAGCATGACGTAACTAAGCTACAAATATAGTGTAACTTTTATTCTCATTTCTGACACCCTTGGTGGGATTCGAGCCCGAGCTCGTGGTATGGAATGCAGGCACTCTACCTATCGAACTATCGACTGCATTGTCGTTTTCATTGTCATCAAGTTCCTTGACTTATAGCTTGGTATGTGGCTGACCACCCATGCTGTAGAAAATGGTTCACTTTGCCAATATCACCTCTGTTTCAGGGAAGGTCGGCAAGAGTTTCAGGGTGTATGTTCGTTTGAGATTTGGGTTTTTATGTTGTAGGTAGGCATCTATGAAAATAGTTTGGCGTGTGTAAGAGTGGATGGTAAATGTAGCGAATGGTTTGATGTTTACAAGGGAGTACGACAGGGGTGTGTAATGAGTCCGTGGTTATTTAACATAATCATGGACAATTGTATGAAAGAAGCAGAAATTTCTCATTATGGTGTGAAAGTGGGTGAGACGAATGTTGGAGTTCTTCTCTATGCTGACGATGCCGTAGTGTTGGCTGATACAGCGGAGGAGCTCCAGATGATACTCACCAAAATGAATGATGCTTTTAGTAAGAACGGTTTAAAAGTGAATGCCAGTAAGACGAAAGTATTAGTGTTTGACAGGACTGAGGAATGCGAGGAAATTGAGATAAGACTGAATGAAACAAGAGTGGAGGTCGTGAAAGAATTTGATTATCTGGGAAGCAAGTTTGAGTCGAATGGGAAATTGACGAAAGAATTGGAAAAGCGTGCTAGTAGAGGAAGAAGTGTAATGGGAACGATTGGAAGAATTGCAAGAAATAGGAAACTTACGAAGAATATGAGATTGGCGGTCCACAATGGCATATTGGTTCCGACTTTGATGTATGGAAGTGAGGCGTGGACAGTTAATGAATGTGAGCTGAGTAAAGTATGTACGGTTGAAATGGCTTACCTGAGAGCAATGGCTGGAAAAACACTGAATGATAGAGTACGTAATGATTGGGTGATGAACGAGTGTGGTATAAAAGAGAATATGAGAATGAAAGTACAAAAAAGTACGATGAGATGGTTCGGACATCTCGAAAGAATGGATGATGAACGACTAACGAAGAAAGTGTACAAAGGAAATGTCAGAGGAAAGCGCGGAAGGGGAAGGCCGAGGAAAGAATGGTTAGACCAAATAGGTGAGATTGCGAAAGAATGGAACCTGCAGAGTGAAAATAAGAGAAGAGTATGTATGAAAAAGGTGATGAATATTGAGGAAATGAAAGTGGTTTGTAAGGACAGAAAAAAGTGGAGGCGCATCTGCGGAGGTACCGGCCACCCCTAGTGGAACGGCGGCAGGATACAGTAACAGGTTATGTGCAAGCACGAACTTGTACGTGTCTGCTTGTGAGAATGCATAAAATGTGAATCCTTTTAATGTTACATATCTTTGCAACTTAGATACGATTAGATTGTCGAAAAAAATCCTAGATTTTTGTCTTTAATTCTATGCTACTCAATAAGTAATCCTTAATTATACAATGTTTAACATTTCAAATAAAAAAAAAACATGACACCCATTATTAGATACCATAAATAATATTTTAAGTCTTAAATAATAAATCAAAATTTTGATTTATAACTTATTCTGAGAAGATTAAGCCGGCCATTAACGTAGCTTAATTATTTTAATAGTTTTTTTTTATGAATTAATTTAACAAGTTACGCCCATGGGCAGACGATCAAATCCAGTTTGTATTAGAATTAAAATAAGATCGTAAATTCTGTCTCGCATTTTAAAGTCATTTGCGGTCAACGATTTGTTGTTTTTTTAAATGCAAAAATACGTATTTTAACAAAGCGGCGCGGCCGGTCCCTAGCGTCTTTTGTACAGACCACTTGTTCCCCCTCCAAAAACCCACGCCCTGTACATCCATCCCATCCGGGGATGTGTCACAGGACACGCATCAGAAATAGAGTGAGATGCAAGCGGCAGAAGGCCCTCCCGAGATGCTACACTGTCTGAAGCCGCCTGATTTACGGTCAGAGCAAGTACTGTCATATTACTCCACTCCCGCAGAAGCTTCACTGGTTGAGGATCCCAGAAAGGATCAAATTCAAGCTGGGCCTCACGGTACACAAAGCGCTGCATGGAGTGGCGCCAGAGTACTTTCAGGAGCTGATATTACCGAGGAGTCTGAGCGAGAGGGGGCTCACTCTGCGATCTGCCAACAGTGCTCATACATCTGTCAGCACACAATGCAGAAAAGGAAGCACAGTGTTTGGAGATCGCGCTTTCGCCGTTGCAGGACCGTCCACTTGGAACCAGCTGCCTCTTGAAGTGCGCGCCAAGGAAGGGATCGAGAGCGTCAAGAAGGGAATGACGACCCATTTCTTCACCGCCGCGTCAAGCCTGAAAGCGCCCTTGCAGTGACAGTAGTCACGAAACGGCGCTATAAAAATCATCATCATCATCAAGTGGACACAAAGCAAGGGTGGCTCAAAAAACACGAAAAGTAATAGCCAAGTGCAAGAATTTAGGGCTATCTTGATACAAGAAGTTAAGGTCGCAATTCGTGATGTTAGTGGAACAATTTCGGGAGGTGCTCTCCTGACTGAGTGGCCAACCACTCGAAGGTGGGAAAGAAAATTTTTTAGAAATGAAAATGGTCTAATTAGACCGTCGAGTTCTCGCCGTAGCCAGCGCAAAATTTAGAGAAGGCCTCGGAGTTGGATTTATTGGCCACAAAGTCCGCAAATCCGATAGGACCTATCGCTGGTCGGACAGCGTTGAAAAGCACGTGAGGAGCCGCCGTTGTGCAGCCCAGTGATTCCCAAAGTGGTCCAGATGCGCTATTCTTGGCGATTCGTCTCCAAAACAGGTCGGGAGCGCTAGCGCTTGCGAAAGAACTCCATAGATAAAAAATCAAAGTACATCTTATTTTTGGACACGAATCGTCAGCTCGTCGCCTTAGGTCGTAAGGAATTTAGCAGAATAGAGCTTCAGGTGTACCCTCAGGGGTCTACGGAGGACTCGGCGGGGGTCTACATTGGTGTGGAAAAAATGAGAGAAATTTAAAATGAATCCTAAATGTAATATACCTTTGGTTTGATTAGACAATCGAAGGAAATGATAAATTACACGTTTTGACAAAAGCAAGGTTTTAATTACTTCAATTGGACGAGTACATTATAATGACTATTATTTACTATTTTGTTATTTATTTCATGGTCGTAGAAAAAGTATTGTATGCCACTGCACGTAATTAGCCTTTGTAACACTCGTGTTACAAAGGCTGTCATTACTAGGCGGTGGCATAAAAAACTACTGCAGTTTAATTGATAAGTTTCAAAACGATTTATATTTTATCACAATTATGTAATAGGTAAGCGTGGAAGGGGAAGACCTAGGAAACAATGGATTGATCAGATAAATGAGATTGCGAATGAATGGAATCTACAGAGTGGAAACAAGAGAAGAGCATGCATGAAAAGAGTGATGAAATTAGATGAGATGAAAGAAGTATGCAAGGACAGAGTCAAGTGGAGGCACTTGTGTGGAGGTACTGGCCACCCCTAGAGGAAAGGCGGCAGGATACAAGACAAGACAAGACGTGTTTGGGAATGCAGATACAGCGATATAACGCACTCTGCTGATGCATTGACCTCACTTTGATGGACTAACAGGTTCCAGGTTCGATCCCCAGTGTTGTGTGTAACCTCTTAAGCATGACTGGAATGGTAATGGCTGTTCCTTGTGAGCATTTACAGCCGATACATGCAAATGCTCTAAGGTGGAGACTCATAAAAAGCCCTCATCACATTCCTGGTGTGATTGACGAAACTCTCAAGTATGTAGGCACTCATGCTCAGTACTCTTAGTACGAGTTGCAAAACTTGAGTAAAGCAAAGTTTACGGAAAGTATTAAAGAGTGATTTCCCCCAAAATCTGCCGTTTTTGTTTGTTTGGACTTGATTTTCTTCACTGTAACTCTTTTTCTAAGACCATAAAGTTTAAGAAACAAAAACGGCAGATTTTGGGAGAAATCACTCTTTAATATTTTCCGTAAACTTTTAGTAAACACTTAGTACGAGTTGCAAAACTTGAGAAAAGTAAAGTTTACGGAAAATATGAAAGCATGATTTTTTCCACAATCTGCCGTTTTTGTTTCTTACACTTTGTGGTCTTAACAAAAGAGTTACAGTGATGAAGAAAATCAAGTTCAAACAAACAAAAACGGCAGATTTTGGGGGAAATCACTCTTTAAAAATTGCCGTAAACTTTACATTACTTGAGTTTTGCAACTCGTACTAAGGGCTCTGTTCCCGTTCTGTTCAACTTCACATCTAGTACCCTTAGTACGAGTTGCAAAACTTGAGTAATGTAAAGTTTACAGCAATTATTAAAGGGTGATTTCCCCAAAAATCTCCCGTTTTTGTTTGTTTGAACTTGATGTTCTTCATCACTGTAACTCTTTTGCTAAGACCACAAGTGTAAGAAACATAAACGGCGGATTTTGGGAGGAATCACTCTTTAATATTTTCCGTAAACTTTACTTTTCTCAAGTTTTGCAACTCGTACTAAGGGTACAGTTGGTAACAATATGAATTTTATAACCACAAGCCGAAATTTCTGAAAACTTGAGGGATTCTTAGGGCCTGTTGCACCAACCTTCAATCAATTTTTGATTGACACATCAAATTTTATTGCTTAGGTAATTCTGGTAAGGACCTCGGTTAAATATTTCTCGGAAGTGGGTAATAATATAATGGAATTGGAACTGGAAAGATTATGTACATCAGAGGATTTACGTATATGCAACCAAAATTTTGGTTTGTTGGGAAAACTCACACTTATTTTGATTTTCGTCTGATTGGAGTTTTGGTCCTTAGTAATTGGAAGTGGAATTTTGGACGACACAATGTTTTGGATGACAAAAACAATTGGATAATCTCGATTATAAGATTATGTTCATTTGAGGCTTGGATTTTATTTGTAAGTACACATTCAGCATTTGTAAGCGCGAACTACACGTGTTTGTTTGTGGGCATGCATTTGAGAACTTTAAATGAATATATCCTTGCAACTTAGATGATAGATTATTATAGATAGCTATCGAATGGACATAAGGGAATTTCAACAATTGCAAAACAACTTTGCGTTGTGATCCAAAACATATTTCACGTTTAATTTTTGAACCTTTAACATAAAAACACCGCGTGTCGTTGTCATCTTGGACCGGTCCGTAGTCCGTAGTGGCAACACTTCGGACTCGTAAATGGAAGGTTGTGGATTCGGATCCCGGCGGAGCACAAAATATACCATTTATATTTCAAATGTGCTCTTCGCTGGGTTGAAAAATTCATAAACCTTTACCAATGACCGGTCACCAAAGGTCCATCCAGCCTTACAGCAACTGGGTCTTGCTTGAGTATTGGCGCTTTGTAGCGACGACCAAGCTCGTACACCTCTGCGGCACTACAACAAGTGTCATAGACCCCTAGAGTCTTTAGAATGTAGGGAGTCTCCCGCACAGGATTTCTTAAAAAAAAAAAACATACATCGATGTTTCCTCATAGAAAGTATTGGATAATGAATATTATGTTATAGACATGTTGATTTATGATTAAAAATACTCTAATCTCCATAAAAAGTCAAGTGCCTGCATATTTTCTTCTGCATGCTCATCAGACTCGTAAAAAATACCACCTTCCACGTCTAGTCTTCAATATTGATTCTAATTTGCATATGTGTACTTACGCACACTGACGTTCAAAGATTTGTTTTTTTTTTTAAACACTGTGCTAAAGTGCTGACAACGAGGTAAATAAAGTATTTCTAATTTAAATTACAAATGTACACAAACATCTGAAATATGAAAGTTGTTGATCCATAATTGGGTATTGGGAATTTGAAAGTGAAAATTATTGTCTTATTCTCCATAAAAACACGCAATTAACTGTCCTTAATTAGACTCAAGCGCGATCTATAAGCTATATATAATCTAAGTTGCAAAGATATATATTAAGGTACATTTAAAATTTATATTAAACGTATTCCCACAAGCAGACACGCATTAGTTCGCGGTTAATAATAATAATAATAAATAAAAAAATAATAAAATATTTATTACAGCCCGGTCACGCGGAGGGTGCAATACGTGACTAGACATATAAAAAAGAAATGCATTGATCGAAAAATACATATAGGAAAAATAGAAACAGAGAAAGGAAATATAAACAGAGAAGAAAATTACATTGAAAGAAAATAAACATTCATCGAAAGAAACATATAAGAAATAGCATTAAGATAAGCCTTGTAACTCCTGCCACCTTCCTTTGAAGCTAGGGTGGTATTGGCAAAAGTGAACCAAGTTTTGCAGCATGGTGGAGAGGGAAGAAAAGGCTATAAAAGGTTAAACATGCCGCATGTGAACCTACAATATAAAGACCCAATCTCAAATGAACATAAGCCCCGCAACTCTTGCCGACCTTCCCTGAAGCAGGGGTGAAGCTACATGAATGAAAAATACAGTTTTTATTCCTAATAATGCATCTAAGTTATAGTGTAACTTCTTGCCTGCGTTATCCCCGAAGGGGTCGCATATGGCGATTCGAGACCTATTTATTTTTACAGGTAAGGAGACCGGCCTCACACCAACCACTTACAGTTGAAGTGGGGGTTTCCCTGCTCCCGGGGGGGCTGGTTCTCATTTCTTGTGAAGGCTGAGTAAACCTTGAGATAGAACCCTTGCTCTCGGCATGGAATGCAAGCATTCTGCCAATTGAGCCATCGACCTTTTTACGAGCTTGATCGTCGTCGCTACAAAGCGCCAATTCTCAAGTAAGACCCAGTTGCTGTAAGGCTGGATGGACCTTTGGTGACCGGTCATTGATAAAGGTTTATGAATTTTTCAACCCAGCGAAGAGAAAATTTGAAAATATAAATGATATATTTTTTGCGCTCCGCCGGGAATCGTACCCACAACCTTCCCATTCAGAGTCCGAAGTGTTACCACTGAACTACGGACCGGTCATTTGATTTAAAATTGCGGATTCAGCTGATCAATATTTGTATAAGAATATGACGATGAAGAAGAAAAAGTCTTTTAATGGAGAAAACTTTCAGTAAAGTAAACGGAAGAGGAAATGTTAAATGATGAAACAAAGGACTATAAAGGAGAAATGGGAACGGTGCATGAAATGCTTGTACAATATTATTCCTTCCAGATGTTGTGCGTCGACAAACATTGTTCGGCAAGAAAGCAGTGCACTGGTCAACAGTTAAAATTCAAAGCAGGTTTTGGTGAAGCATGTGTACCTATGTGAGTGAGACAAAGGATGAGGTGGAGACACGTGGGAGGGGAAGGTGATCCGACCACGTGCGTAGAAAGCCAAGTAGAGGGGTATGCACGATCTTAATGAATCTAGAATCTAAGTTGCAAAGGATATAGTAATTATTAACATTCAAAGCTCATATCAAATGCATGCCCACAAACAAACACGCGTAAGTTCGCGGCGCTTACAAATTAAAATCCAAACCTCAAATAAACATAAACCCTGCAACTCACACAGGGGATTGGCAGAGTGAACCATTTTTTACAGTATGCGTGGTCAGCCTCATACCAACCTATCAGTCAAGGAGCGTTCGCGCTTACAAATGTTGAATGTGTACTAACAAATTAAAATACAAACCTCAAATAAACATACACCCTGCAACTCTTGCTGACCTTCCCTGGAACAGGTGAGACATTGGCAAAGTGAACCATTTTTTACAGTATTGGTGGCCTCATACCAACCGATAAGTCAAGGAATTGATCGGTGCAACAAAATGAAACAACTAAATATTTAAAACAATCAAAGAATTAGGATCCACAGTGCATTCGTATCTAAAAGATGAAGTGAAATATGAAATCCAAAAACGGTGTGCAAAAAGAAATTTAAGGATGTACATAAGTATCAACAAATGAAGAACAATAATTGGACAATGTGAAGTCTGGTAAAAGGACTATCATTCGATTTAACAGAAATATCTTGATAGAACATCAATGCCGTTTGGCTGCCAAATCGCAGATGTCCCGGGACAACTAAAAGCAAACAAGCTACAAATATAGTGTAACTTTTTGCCGCGTTATCCCCGAAGGAGTCGCATGTCGCGAGTTGAACCTATTTGTACAGGTAAGGGGCCGGCCTTACGCCAACCACTTCAGTTGAAGTGGTGGTTTCCCTGCTCCCGAGAGGGCTGGCACTCATTTCTTGTGAAGGTTGAGTAAACCTTGCCGGTATTTTATTTTGGGGTTTGAAATAAACACCGAAACGGGAAATCACTTCTGACACCCTCGGTGAGATTCAAACCCGAGCTCACGGCATGGAATGCAAGCACTCTACCAACTGAGCTATCGACCGGACCAACGACTTTGTCATAGCTGCTTCTTTTTTGGTTTTCCATGACCGAATATTCCTAAACCTAAACCTTGCCGGTATTTTATTTTGGGGTTTGAAATAAACACCGAAACGGGAAATCATTTCTGACACATTCTGACTTCGGTGGGATTCGAACCCGAGCTCACGGCATGGAATGCAAGCACTCTACCAACTGAGCTATCGACCGGACCAACGACTTTGTCATATCTGCTTCTTTTTTGGTTTTCCATGACCGAATATTCCTATTATTTGTCATAGATCCAGCTTCTATATAAGACTGGATCGGTGACCGATCTTTGGTAGATGAATTTTACAACCCAGAGAAGAGCTTCCTTGATTTGTTGTGCTCCGCCGGGAATCGAATTCATAACCTTCCGATCAGGGTTTATTTCAGGTACTACTCCGAGGGGGCAAAGCCCCGCCGGAAAAGCCCTACTGCCCCCCCGGAGTAAAATACCGCACATATCTGGGGAGGGGGCAAGCCATGATTTTTGTTTAATTTATTTACTCCGCCCCCCCCCAGATCTCTTAATTGCCCCCCTGGAATATTTTACATGAAAGAAACAATACTTCCGATCACTTGTCCAAAGCGTTAATCACTGGAATGCGGACAAGTTCAAAATGTGTTTTCAAAAACAATAATGATCTGTGAAAAAAATGTCATGTAGGGGAAATTGACGATGATGGTTCAATTTCAAAATGACATACCTATAGAAGGTGACAATAAATAAATGTTTAAATGCTCACCGAACAAATGGCTGGAAAAACTGCAGCAATTATCAAAATCAGGATCCATCGTTGGCACGAAAAGGTCCTCGATGACCTTCGCAACTCCATGGCCAAATACTCGTTTTTCTCTCCTCGAATTATCCCCCAAAATTCCTAATTAAATTTGTTCACTGCCTTAATTTTCAACGTCCTGAATACCTCATTTTAAAGGTTTGTTTTGTTTAAAATCTTTCAAAAATAAATAAAATTTTCGACACTTATTTTTAAGCGATCTTTGTGGTGTATTTTGTTTAATTGAAGCTACTTATATTTTTTCCGTTCAATTGAATATTTCGAACGAGGTATTTTCTTTCGTACGTCGCACATTCGTTGGGTGTAACAGATCGGGAAGAGATGTGACCGCTCTGCCGGTAGATCATTGACTGGTTGGTTCTTGGGTTGTGACCACAGATCATGTTGTGACAACCTCAGTGTCTCGACTTTACAAGATTCTGTTCTTTCTTTATGGTATGTCTTGTGTGTCCATATGACAAATATACCGAACCTGTTCAGGGACGGAGGTAGCCGCGATTTTCTTTTGAATTTAACGATGTATATTAATTAAATAAATACAGTTTTAATTCAGTTTTATAATTTTATTTCTGTCTAGCACTTTCGACTACAAGGCATCTTCAGGACAATCATGAAATTGTGATGTATGTATGTTTAATCCTGATCTCAAAAATTTTGTTCAAACAAAAATACACAATATAATAAAGCATCAAATCGACTGCTCCAAGGAAGAAGGAAGTAACTCCAAAATTGAGGTTTTTGACTTATTTCCATTTCTGAAGGTAACAAATCATTATCTTCATTCCAAGATGACAGCCGTGTCTCTATCTCTTTTAAATTCGTTAATAAATTAATGTAAAAATAGTTTAGGCATTGTTCTCCATGGAATAAATAACATTCAATTGTCTTTCCTGCAAAACTATCTTTTTGACTTAGTGCTGTCTTCCTTGGAGCAGTCTATATGGTTTGGTTGCAAGTTCAATAATTTTTAAAATAATTTCCCAAGTGGTATCGTTTCTTTTGGATATGTGGGATACTTTCTTCCAATAAAACTTTTATTTCCACCTTTAGTTTCATTGTCGCCGTTACGTGTAAATTTCTCTTTTTAAATTCTTCTGGCTTAGACCTTAGATTTATATTCGCAAGTTTTCTTTACGCTGACGATTCGTTTCCTCGGGTAGGAAGCATTCTCAAGGCTGGTTATCGAAGTGACACGATAAATTACGCATCCGCTTGCTGGTGGTAACTAGCTTTGTGATTGGTGGGGTGAGTGGATATGGTAAAGGATGGCGTGTGTTCTGGTTGCTGTTTTTAAAAAATTGAAAGAAAATGCTCTTCTATCCTATTCGCTGGGCAAAAAAATCATATTTCTTTTCCAAAAACCGGTCACTAAAAGTCCTGGCGTTTAAGTATTGGCGTTTTGTAGCGACGACCAAGAATTAATTTCCTTGACTTATAGGTGGGTATGAGGCTGACCGCCCATACTGTAAAAAATGGTTCACTTTGCCAATGTCACCTCTGTTTCAGGAAAGGTCGGCAAGAGTTGCAGGGCTTATGTTCATTTGAGATTGAGTTTTTATATTGTAGGTCCACATGCGGCATGTGTGAGCGCGAAATTATGCGTGTCTGCTTGTGGGAATGCATTTAATATGAATCTCAAATGATACATATCTTTGCAACTTAGATTTAGATTTAGATTTAGATTAGACCAAGCTCGTAAACAACATCTCTGCGGCACTACAAAAAGTGTCATAGACCCCTTGAGCCTCTGAAATCTAGGGAATCTCCCGCACAGGGTTTCTTAAAATAAAAATAAAACAATAGAAACGCAACAATACACAATAGTTTCTTAATTTGTCTTTTAATAAATTATTTAAAAAAAACTTTTTATGAAAAATAGCACCTTCACTGTCTTTCAGCTGGCGTCTCTCCAGTTGAGGTGGCGGAGGGGAGAGATTATCATCGAGGAGGATAACATAGAGGAGCAGAAACTAACTTCCTGCATTGATACATACTATCCACCACTATGGTCTCAGTCCTGTCAAACGTTGCAGCCGTGCAGTTATACGAAATAAAGCCATTTTGTCCAAATAAATTTTGTGTTTCGAGACCCAATTATAACACATGCCTTATTATCTTAAAATAACGCCTCTTACCTTTAAAATTCGTCAATTTTAGCGATCACAATATTTATAACGCGTGTTATCTGTCAACTGGCAGCCATTATTATTCGTAATAGTACCAACTTTCTAGGAACATTTTTACATTCGCCCGAGTTTTTTTATACACATGGAAATGCAGCTGCTAAGATATGTGTTCTCTTTCTTACTAATTACCATTTTCGTAAGTAAGTTGAAACAGATATGGCATGACATACACGTTGGCATGGCAGACGCGTTGTGTTAAAAAATGAGTTTTGAATGCTTTCCTACTTCAAATTTTCCGCTCTTTCTAATGCGCTAACTCCCATAGCTCTACGATGATTTTTTTGTTGTTTATGCCCAAGCAAACAACTGCGTTTTCGAAGTATGGTTTTAGTGTAACCGACAAGATTTTGGCCTTTTTTGTCGTAAAGGCACTTGTGACATAAACGCAACGCAACTAAATAACGCAACTAAGCTACACATATAGTGTAACTTCTTGCATGTGGCGAGTTGAACCTCTTTACTTTTACAGGTAAGGGGGCCGGCCTTACGCCAACCACTTCAGTTGAAGTGGGGGTTTCCCAGCTCCCGAAGGGGCTGGTACTCATTTCTTGTGAAGGCTGAGTAAACCTTGCCGGTATTTTTATTATGGGGTTTGAAATAAACACCGAAATAGGAAATCATTTCCGACACCCTCCTCGGTGGGATTCGAACCCGAGCTCACGGGGTAGAATGCAAGCACTCTACCAACGCTATCGACCGGACTAGCTATCGACCGGACTAATAAACATAAAAAACAAAAAAAAAATCGTAAAACCACATTAATAGGAATGCCAATAAATGCCTTCCTTGTTTTTATTTTAGAGCTGTTTTGAAAAAAATAAAAAAGTTGTGGCATTTTTTTGCAATCTCAAACTTTGAACTGCTGTCCTGAACAATTTGGTTGTCGTCGATTATGCCATATTGCCTTTTAACCGTCGATATATTGTTTATTTTCGTTAAAATAATTTCTAGTCCACAGATATCATAAGTCAATGGATTATCCTTTCCCCGCCCTCCCCTTCACGCCCCCTCTTGCCTCCTCCTGCCCCCCCCTCCTGCCCCTCCTGTATCCCAGCACCCACGCCACAGCGCGACACCTTTGAAAGCAGTTTCGCGGTCAAGAACTCTGTGTCACCCATACTGATTATACGATGCTCCATACTCAGGCACGGATTAAGGGCGGTTCGAGAGGTACGACCGAACCAGGGCCCCCGCATTTAGGCATTTAGGCCCCCCGAGGCGTTTTAGAAAAATAAACAACAAATAATTTTTCGACATGAATTGGTTCGGGGGCCCAGGATTTTAAGGCATTCACCACCAAGGGGCCCCCAAAGACATTTTATAAATAAGTCAAAGAAGATATTTACTTTTGATTGAGGTCCAAATCAAAAAGGGCTTCCGGGACCAAAGATTCCCATGGCAAATTGTATAGAAAAATAATTCAATATGTCTGTTTTACAATAAAGACAAGAGGAATTTCCCTCCAACAAGTGTCATAGGCCTCCCGAACAGGTTTCCCAAAAATAAACTTACAACTCCGTCAGTAATCATTTTTGTTCGCAACAAGAATATATTTTTTGATAGGTTGGTGAGGGGGGGGGGGAGGTAAGGGTGTTGGAGGGCCCCCTGACTCTCCCCGCACCAGGGTCCTCAGTCGCCTTAATCCGGGCCTGTCCATACTGTATTATATTATACGCGTAGGTATATTGTATGATCGAAATCATTATTTACGAAATACCTGTTGTTGTTGACCGGTCTGTAGTCTAGTGGATAACACTTCTGACTCGTTAATGGAAGGTCGTGGGTTCGAATCCTGGCGGAGCACAAAAAATATACCATTTACATTTTCAGTTTTGCTCTTTGCTTGGTTGAAAAATTCACAAGCCTATACCAAAGACCGGTCATCAAAAGGTCCAGTGACTGGGTCTTGCTTGAGGATTGCCGCTTTATTGCGAAGACCAAGTTCGTAATAAGCCCGGTCGATAGCTCAGTTGGTGGAATGCTTGCATTCCATGCCGAGAGCTAGGGTTCGATCCCCACCGAGGGTGTCAGAAATGATTTCCCATTTCGGTGTCTATTTTAAGCCCAAAATAAATCCGGCTAGGTGTACTCAGCTTTCATAAGAAATGAGAACCAACCCCGCCAGCAGCTGGGAAACCACGACTTCAACTGAAAGTGGTTTGTCCCCCTGCAACTCTTGCCGACCTTCCCTCTAAGATGGGGGACATTGGTAAAGTGAACCATTTTTTTACAGTATGGGTGGTCATCCTCATACCAACCTGTAGGTCAAGGTACTTTCGTCCCACAAATACATTGATCAGGACTTTTCTTGCTTCCATTACAATGTTCCATTATGACTTATTATACTATGACTTATAGGTTGGTATGAGGCTGACCAACCATGCTGTAGAAAATGGTTCACTTTGCCAATGTCACCCCTGTTTCAGGGAAGGTAGGCAAGAGTTGCAGTGTGTATGTTCATTTGTGATTTGGGTTTTTATATTGTAAGTCCACAAGCAGCATGTTTAAGCGCGAACTTATACGTGTCTGCTTGTGAAAATGCATGTAACGTGAGTCCTTAATGTTACATATCTTTGCAACTTAGATTAGATTAGATTAACAAGTGTAGTATAACAGATCTCATCAATAATGATTTTTGTGATGTTTTTTAAAGGAATCCTGTGCAGGATACTCACCAGATGTCTTATGATTTGGGGGTCTATGGCACGCACAGGTGTTGTGCTGGTGAGGTGGCGGATGATGTCCAGGGCTGGAAGTCTCATCACCACGGTAATTCTTACCTACCAAATATTGGTATTATTTGTATGAATACTAATCAGCTGTTCATTTGCGGTCATCTTGGATTGACAGGTCTTCATATAAATATTACTGATATTCGGTAGGTAGGATCTACCGTGGGGATGAGACTTCCAGCCCTGATCCTTTGTAGCATGGTTTTAGCAGCATATTGCTGTGTCCCCTTTGATTTGAGACACTGAGAGGAAGTAGCGATTGATTTTGGTTTTGAATAAACCCGGATTAAATTAAGATGGCAACACAGATACCGGTAAATCATTCAATTAAAATAGCACTTTTGCAAAGGAATAAGATAGATAAGATAAGACAAAATTTGTATAGCGCCTGTTATGACAGTGTGTCACTACAAAGGCGCTTTCCTGTATGATTGGACGAAGAGGTGAGTCCAGAGACTTCTTTTTAATGGTCTCTTTATATCCAGTTCCCTCAGTGAGGCGGGAATAGTGTTCCAAGTCATTGGAGCGGCTGCCTTGAATGCTCTGTCTCCAAAAACAGAGCGGGGCCTTCTTGCAGGGATCTCCAGGCAGCTGCTTCTTGATGCAGCTGACCTCAGTGTTTGCCCGCGCGAGGTTGTTGTAGCTGGTAGTAGCTGGTAGTAGCTGGTTGTATGTAGCTGGTAGTAGCTGGTAGTAGGACTAGTAGGTAGTAGCTTGTAGTAGCTGAATGAGTCATGAGAGCGCCAAGTTCATATAGTTTTGACATTGACTGCAAAGGGATGAATGAGAATCATTCTACGAGTTGCCCTGGATGATGATGATGGAAGATTATTTTCCTGTGGCGCCATTAAATGGTCCAGGACCATCTCAAGGGCGGCATAGCTTTTGAAGAAAATCAGTGTCCTCAGTCCCTTTCTGAAGGTGGTGGTAGACTGGTTCGCGCAAACACCCATGGGCAAATTGTTTCAGGCAACCGGCCCGGCCACCGCAAAGCTCCTGTCTGCAAAATTAGATGTATTTGCTCTTTTGGGCACTATGACCTTGTTGACAGCAGTGAGGGCAGAGCGTAGTGGTCGTTTTGAAGGCTTATCGACAGAACATAGCTCAGCGAGACATGGGGGTGCCGTGCCGTTCAGGGCCCTATGTACAGTGAGACACAACTTAAACTCTACCCTCTCTCGGACCCTCAGCCAGTGCAGCTCTCTCAGCAATGGAGAAATATGACACCACTTTCCTTGTCTGTAAAATGTCCTGGCAGCAGCATTGAAAGCTATTTGCGATCTTGTTTTGACGAGAGGAGCAGGAATAAGTGAAGATGTTTTATCAGAACAAGCATAGATTGACGTGTTTGGTATGCGCATTGCCTTTCTACTCCCTTCCCTTTCTCTTGACTTTTCTTTTCTTATCCCATCATGAGGACGAGACTTTTTTATTTTGATTTGTATATTTATTTATTTTTGGTATCTGATATTGCTTATTTTTTTTATTTTTCTTTATTATTTATTTGGTATGATTTGTAAGTTGAAATACACAATTGTAGAATACGGTAATAGGTGCTATGAAATGTAAATGAATATCCCATATATCGCACGTTTAATAATAAAGAGCAATAACTCAAAAAGCATGAATGTTGGGAAATCACGTTTGAAGTTCAGGCAACCAGTACAACTTGTATGGGATGAAAAACGTGGCCGATGTTTTATCTCGGTCATATTCGTCCAAATTGAACGGCTGTCGCATTCCACCTATTCTTCTCGCATTGTTCTTGCATTGTATTACAAAATCTCGATTTTGCCAATTTTCGAGTTATTTCTCTTTATTATTAAGCGTGCGAAATGTACAACATAACTTCATACTGTTGTATTCTTGTTTATTAAAAAAATAAATAAATAAAAAAAAGCACCATGTTAAAAAACATAAAAGATTGAGCATGATATATTTTTACAGATTGATGGGGGAGAAAAAATAAATAGAATGTATAAATAAAACAATTTCTTTTAATACTTTTTCATAAATAAAAATTGATTCTTTCTGCTTCAAATATACTACAAATAAATTAAGTATATATTCCATAGTTTACATGTAGAACAAAAATAGAATTAAAAAGAAGGATTTAAATAAATAAATACAATGTCATGATCTTATGCAAATAAATGTACAATGGAGCCGGAACAAAAATAATTGTGAAGTCACCCTGCCGGGTTGATATTTAAATTTTATTTTTGTTTGCTTTGTACCCTAGTCACCTTGACTTGTGACATCACCGCAACAAGAAAAATTTGGAAAGGTTCCGACTCCTCGATGTATGTATAAATAATTATGTATGTTTTTTTATATATAGGTAGGTATTTGAGAGATCTTTGATTGATTCTATATGACAGATTTTTTCCTTGAAAATATTGACGTATGCAAAAACATAATCTTGTCGCTCCCCCAGTTCTTGTTTATCGTATACGCCAATCTTGTCAAATATGAATTTTTCATGCAGTTGTCTTATGAATCAAATTCTACACAATCTGAGCTAAGAAAAACCGTAAAACTCGATATTGTGAGAGTTCTTTTAAATATTTTTTAAATAAATTTCTTGTTTTCATAAGACACATCGGTCCAGTACACATGCAAACATTGCTCATGTAAAATTTTCTCAATGGCGTATACGGTAAACAAGAACTAAGGCAGCGTTGTGTTGCTGCATTCGTTAAGAATATGCATTTTTTCTCCGATTAGCATTTTATCAAATAACATGATAAATCAAATTCAAATAAATGAATAAGTTATTTTTTCATACTTTAAATTGAGAAATTCAGCAACTGTGACTTGATGAAATGTGACAAATACCATTTTTTTTTCAGTTTCAGACTCATAAGTTAATTTTTAAAAATGCATTATTTCCCTTCATTAGACTATTAACCAGAGTCAAATAAAGCATTGAACTTATGTAGAAGAAGTTTGGGCTGGAAGTCTCATCACCACCGTGATTCTTACCTACCAAATATTGGTAACACTTGAAGTCTAATCAGCTGTTCACTTGCGGCCATCTTGGATTGACAGGTCTTCATACAAATATCACCGATATTCGGTAGGTAAGAGTTACCGTGGTGATGAGACTTCCAGCCCAGACTTTTGAAGAATATGTATGTATGAAAAATTACAAAACGTCAAACAAACAACCGAACGCTTAGCCTGCCCTTGAGGGAAACTAACTTGTCCAGACTTGTAATAACGTGACTTTGGAACTCAGGCAGACGCCAGGCGGTTGATAGCTTTTCAATATATTAGCGCGTACGCGATACGGGACATAGCAGAATGGTACACTCAAAGTTTACGTATCTGTACGTTCATATGCACAGGGCGGTAAATTTCTAAAAGGATATTATTTCTGATATTCATTTGATTCTATGACATGTAGAATATCATAAATAAGTTGTTGCACTTTCAAGTATCACTCATAAATTGTTTATGGTTCAGTCACTCTTCCACGGATGGCACCACGTCCTCATGAGGCGCAAAGACAAGTATCTCGGAGATTGCCCTGAAGCCAGGACAGGTATCTGGTGACCCTGGTGTACACTCCGGGATAGCCTGGTCTTCCACAGCCGACTCCCCAAGAAACAATACCTGGAATGTATAAAAAAATAATAAAGCTATTTGGTATTTGATTATTTGTCTGAAAAGTTTGGTATAGTGCAATGTTTTAAAGTACAGCCAGGTCTCAGCTTATTTATAATATTATAACTTCTTCTTCTCCTGTTTCAATCCTAGGATTGGTTTGCAGCAATATCTTTTACTCTTGTTCTCCATTCCTCGCTGTCTTGTGCGGCTCTTTTTAGGTCTACATATGTTGAGCAGCGCACGTCCCCCCGCAGGTCCTCCAGGTACTCTTGGCGTGGGCGTCCCCTAGAGTTGGTTCCCTCGGTCATCCCCTCCATTATGGCATGCAAGAGACCTTCTTGTCGCATTACATGGTTGATCCATCTTGCACGCCTTTCGGACAAAGTCCTGAGCAGGTGCCTTCCTCCTTCGATTCTCTGGAGAACCTCCTCATTTGTGGTGTGGTCTCTCCAGAAAATTCCTAGAAGCCTTCTATATGACACATCTCGAAAGCCTCTAGTCTTCGTTTATCCCTTTTAGATAGGCACCATGTCTCGCAGCCGTACATCAAAATACTCCATACATTTGTTTTGATGAGGAGTAGTCTCAGTTATGAAGAGAAATTAATAAGTCTCAGAAATTAATAACTACACAGTTATTAATCGGATATTAGACGAACCGTTATAAGAGAACTTACATTATTCTCGACCTTTCGTTAGCCACGCAGCTAACGTCTTCAAGAGATACCCTCTCTGCACGACGACTGAGGATGATCTCAACCTCAGTTGTCATGCAAAGAGGGTGAGTATGAGTTTGACGACTGAGGATGACTTAGTTATATTTTGCACCTGAAGATGGGATGTTCTGCAATCTCGAAACCGGTCGTGTAATAAATAAAATAAAACTCACTGTGAACTGTAACAAGGAAATTTTACTTAGTAAATCTTTGTAAATTTGAGGATGAGTTCATTCTCAGTTGTCGTGCAGAAAGGGTGTATCCTGAAGACGTTAGCTACGTTGCTAATGAAACGTTGAGAATAATTTAAGTTCTCTTATAACAGTTCATCTAATATCCGATAAATAAATTTTAACTGTGCAGTTATTATCATTGTAGATAAATAAAAGATTCTCAATGTTTCTCTCAAGAAGATCACAGTTTGTAAATTTTATTTTTGATAACGTTTTACTTGGATATAATAAAGCCATGCATTGAAGTGGCTTATTTTTAAACGATGACTTCCATGACTTTCATAGGTACTCATAAAAAAACTCATACATACCAACAATCTCATATCTGTCTCCATTCTGCAGTAAGAGGGGCCCCCCGCTGTCACCCTGGCAGGAATCTGACTTTCCTTTGCCGGCACACAACTGAAACACAAAAAAAAATATTAGATCATTAGTTAGTGTAGTGATAGCTTAGTTGGTAGAATGCTTGCATTCCATTCTGAGAGCTAGGGTTCAATCTTCACCGAGGGTGTCAAAAATAATTTCCCACTTCTGTGTTTATTTTCAGTCTTCACAAGAAGTAAGATCTGAGGAGTGGAAAGCCGGGACACTCCCACTCAAGAGAAGTTGTTGGCGTAAAGTTGGCGCTATGACCTGTAAAAATAAATATGTTCCATACACCACGTGCGACCCCTTTGTAGCATAACGTGGTAAGAACTTTTGCTATATGTGCAGCTTAGTTGTCGTTCATCAATCAGACACTTTTTTAACAGCCCTATGCATATGAACGTACGCGATACCCAAATTTTGAGTGTACCATTCTGCTACATCCCGTATCACGTACGCGCTTAAAAAAATAGTATGTCTGAAAACTACAAACCGTCTGGCGTCCGCCTGAGTTACAAAGTCACGTCATTACAAGTCTAGACAAGTTAGTTCCTCAAGGGCACGCTAAGCGGTGATTTTTTTGTTTGGCGTTTTGTAATTTTTCAAAATACTCTTTAAAATTCAGGAGTACGTCCATTGTGGTTTTAAAACCTGATTATTTTTTGTCTATTACTCGGAAAATAATCTGAAGGTAGGGCGGTTAAAAATGGTTTCGGCACTAAATTTGAAATTATAAATTGTGTCTGTGGAATTTGTGCAGAGCACATTATCTTGCTTGATGAAGACAGTATTGTGACGTGATGTTACCATGTTGGAGGTGATCCGGGAGGCTCTGTACTTCATGGCGCGGCACTGGTTGAGGGTGAGGATGGGCACGGCCACCTCCTGCACCACGGCGGGCAGCGAGCCCCCCTCTGCGGTGCGGCCCCAGCCCACCACCACCCCCTCACGCCCACTGGGCTCAAAGCCTGCAAGCATAACACCCACAATCATGATCATTACTAAAGATGCAGTTATTGTAAAAAAAAAAGTTTGTATAATATCAATATTTTTCTTTTATTGTATATTAATTAAATAAACAAAGTTTTAATTCACTTTTATAATTTTATTTCTTTCTAGAACTTTCGCCTACAACGCATCTTCAGGATAATGTACTGAACATTGACTACAGAACTACAAAAAAGTGTGTTAACCACCAAACCCTAGAAAATATTTTATTGTATGATTGCAGCATGATTTTATTTTTCCAGAATAATGAATTAGGTATTCACCAACTGGAATATTTCTTTCTAAGGAGTGTATCAATTTGCTTGCATTTGCTCAAGCCAAGACATGAACCCAACAAAATGGTTGTATTTCATGCTATTTTACTTTACACTTAAAAACACAGATGACCCGTTTTCAAATTCAAAGTTTTGGAAATTTTATTAGTAGAATTATACAATATATAAACAACTTCAATATTCTTTTCACTGGTTTTCTTGTATTGTTTGAATTTTTTTCCTGAAGTCTTCACATTTTGTTTCTATTCTTCTTGCGGCTGTCAGTTCATATGGTTTTCTTCATTTTTTTTATTTGTTTAGATTTAGATTTACTTAGTTATCAAATAACTTTAATACAATTAACCTTGTCTACTTCCCATAAGGTAATTAATTTCAAATGTGTAATGGAGTTCTGTACCTTTAGTACGAGTTGCAAACTTGAGAAAAGTAAAGTTTACGGAAAATATTAAAGAGTGATTTCTCCCAAAATCTGCCGTTTTTGTTTCTTACACTTTATGGTCTTAGCAAAAGAGTTACAGTGATGAAGAAAATCAAGGTCAAACAAACAAAAATGGCGGATTTTGGGGGAAATCACTCTTTAACCCTTTGGCTGCGGCTGACATGCATAGATGTCATGATGTAACTTGCATACAGTGCGGCTGGCATCTATCCATGTCATAACTGGATAACCTGGATAACTAATGAATATACTTTTTCATAAATTTTGAAGTTTCATCAAGTAATTAAGGTAGGAAATCAATTTATGAAAAAAAAATAACCTCAAAAAAGTATTCTGTTCTGGCAGGGTGCGTATGTAGCAAATAAATTCAGAATCGAAAAGGTTAATAATTGCCGTAAACTTTACATTACTCAAGTTTTGCAACTGATCGTACTAAGGGTACTGATAAAATTACTTACCAAACTTAGGTAAGCACACCGGTTTGATGATCTTGGAGAACTCTACTGGCTTCCTCAGTTTCAGCAGGGCAATGTCATGATTGTACGACTCGGCGTCAAAGTTCCTGTGACGCACAATCGCTGACACTGCTCGCATGATGGCCGGACTCTCTGACGCTACGAACTGGTCGTGATCCCCAAGTATTACCCGGATACGGGATCTCTTTAGTCTGAAATGTGATGAATAATATATGAGTTATGTTTATTTTAACGCGAGTTAACGCTGGATCCTATATTGCTTATGGTGATCTGTCAACTGAAAATGGCTGATTTGACTGGTTTTTAACATGATATCATAATATGGCATCCCTATCAGTCAACTTCAATTGTTTTTGTGAGTATTCTTATTCTTTTTTGTCTCAAAAAACCTGTTTAAAAACACACAAATCGCTCCCCCAGTTCTTGTTTACTTGTTTAAAACACAATATGCTGATTTTTTTAATTAAGAAAACAAATTGTTAACACAAATTGCCATAATGATCGCCAATCGTCACTGAAAATAAACTTAAGAAGAAATGATACAATGTAATATCCTCACCTTCTAACACAATGTGCTGCCGTTACCACATAATGCTGTGTCAGCAAAGATGCGCCACAATGAAACTGTCCATCATACACCAGTCTGGCGACCCATGGATATCTGTTGGTCCCGGTAGGCTGTCCTCCAACGATCCTGTTCTCTTGATTTGACACCCCACATTCTGGATGATGAAAAATATAAAGTGAGGTTAGGATTTCAATACATTACATATAGAAACCTACACGGCTTAATCTTAGCTTGGCTGTCCTCCAACGATCCTATTCTCTTGATTTGACACCCCACATTCTGGATGATAAAAAAACATGAAGTGAGGTTAGTATTGAAATAAATTACATATTATAGCTGCCATCTTGCAAAATGTAACCTTTGATAGTTTAACATGATGTTAGCTGAGTTGTTAAAGTTTAAGGAGTATTTTGTTGATGAAAAACAATATAATATAGGTACTACATTGATTTTATTAGTTTGTAAAACTATAATAACTACTGCACCCCACCTTAAACTGTCATCTACGTTCAGTTTAAGCTATGCTGGCCGGTCGCTATAAAAAATGTACAAAGTAAGGTTAGGATTTCAAGTGCCATAAAATTTATAAATTTGCTGCTAGTGTCCTAGAAACTAGAGAAAAAGATTTAAAGCATTAAAGCTGAAACGTTAAATAATAAGTTTATTTATTGCTGCATTATTTAGTTAAGAGTCTGTAGGTATAAGTAGGCAGTTATTTTAATATTAAGGGATGTTTGAATGTACCTATAGGAGTATGAATGAATAGGTGAGTATGAAATGAAAAGTACCACGGTACTTTTTTTTTTTGTACAATAAGAAAGCTTTTATAATGTCCATTACTTATGAACTAGTAAAAAGTTAAGTTATTTATTTACATTTAAGTAGGAATGTTTTTTTAAATTATTATGAAGTCAATAAGTTTACATTAAGAACTAGCCCCCTTATACACCAATCCTACTAACACTTCCCTTAGGCTGGTTTTAGTGTCGCGCTGACAACACGCTAACCGTCAGCGCTGACAGCCAAATATATGAACTTGTCCCGCTGACAGCTACGCGCCATTCTAAAACGCTTCCTACAAGTTCATATATTTTGAACGGTCAGCGCTGACGGTCAGCGCGTTGTCAGCGCGACACTAAAACCAGCCTTAGGCGTTCCTAGCGCTTATAATGTTTCTTTTTACATGTATAGTGAATTAATATGACAACATTCTAAGCTTTAGGGAGGCCTATGAGAAGTGTCTGTAGGATTGGTGAATACAGGGGTAAGTTGAGTTGGTAAGTAGGTACCCTGGGCTGGAAGTCTCATCACCATGGTAATTCTTACTTACCGAATATCTGTAATATATGTGTGAAGACCTGTCAATCCAAGATGGCCGCAAGTGAACACAGCTGATTAGTCTTCATACGAATATTACCGATATTCAATGGGTAAGAATTACCGTGGGGATGAGACTTCCAGCTAAGGTGAGTTGGTATCTAAAATTTTAAAGTAATAATATTAGTAAATGTAGTTTTACTTCAATCAACCACAAGTAAGTTTTTCTTGAAAAAGGGATTGTCATTATTTTGTGAAAAAAAAACTTCGGTTTGAACTTTGAACTAGGTGAATACCTACATGTTGTAACAATGACATTTAATTGTACATTGAAGCTTTTACGGCCGGTTCTTGTTGACACAATCACTTTATTCGGGCTATGTAGCCGTGGTCTGGTTAATTCTTTCCGGACAGTTTCGCCCATTGCTCCGATGGGCATTATCAGCGGTTGGCTAGTCGCTGTGGTCTTCTCACAGGGTTCTGGAAGCAACGCTAGCCTTGAATTAGTATTGTTGCTGTTGGGCGAAACTGTCCGGAAAGAATTAACCAGACCACGGCTACATAGCCCGAATAAAGTGATTGTGTCAATGACATTTAAGCTCTTTTCACACGGAAAGATCCGGCAACGGATCAGAAGTCTTGTAGTGGATGGGGGTGAATGTTAGCTTTCACACGATCAGGGCTGGAAGTCTCATCACCACGGTAATTCTTACCAGTATATCAGTAATATTTAAAGATTTTAAATCATGATTACCGTCGTTATAGACATTTTATAGAATGAAAGAAAACGGATTTTACTGACCGTGTAAAAGAGAAGAACGATTTTCTCTACGTTTCGTCAGAGTCATATCCGACCTCCTCAGGAGACGTGTGTCTTCTACAAAGAAGAACCACGAACTGTTGAATGATTGTTGTTCGATCGAGGCCGAAGGTTGTAGGTACTTTTATTGACATAATTTCGTCCTTCTGTACAACTGGAGCTATTGCGACATGTTTGGATGCATCGCCGAAGGTTAATAAAAGTACCTACAACCTGCGGCCTCGATCAAACAACAATAATTCAACAGTTCCTGGCTCTTCTTTGTAAAAGACACACGTCTCCTGAGGACGTCGGATATGACTCCGACGAAACGTAGAGAAAATCGTTTTTCTCTTTTGCACGGTCAGTACAATCAGATTTTTTTTCATTCTATAAAATCAGTAATACTTGTATGAAGACCTGCCAATCCAAGATGGTCGCAAGTGAACAGCTGATTAGCCTTCACACAAATATAACCGATATTCTGTGGGTAAGAATTACTGTGGTGATGAGACTTCCAGCCAGCATTCCCATACATTAACCGACTGAATCTGGACCGAAATCAGACGGTGTGAAAAGCTTGATTTGATTTGTTTTCTTGTGTTGACTGAAGCAGACCAACCTGAGCAGTTATTGTTACTTTGGCCCTCAACCTGCGCTTCTCCCCCCGTCTCTCCAGCCGCCAAGCCTTCATCCAAGTCGTTGGCCATCCCGCACTCTATATCTACAAACATGACACAACAGTAACAAGTACTCCAAGTGTGAAACTCAACCATAGGGTTATAAGCTTTCACTTTCACTTTCATGGTCGGCGTTAAATGATATAGGGCCTGTTGCACCAAACTCCAATCAGACAAAAATCAAAATTAAGTAGGATTTCTCGCAAAAAAAAGTTTGCTCGTCTATATCTATAATCTATAATCTAAGTTGCAAATATATATTAACATTTAAAGCTCATATCGAATGCATGCCTACAAACAAACATGTGTAGTTCGCGCTTACAAATGTTGAATGTGTACTTACAAATAAAATCCAAGCCTCAAATGAACATAAACCCTACAACTTTTGCCGACCTTCCCTGACACAGGGGTGACATTGCCAAAGTGAACCGTTTTTTACAGTATGGTTGGTCAGCCTCATACCAACCTATAAGTCAAGGAAGGTGTGTGTACGTAAATCAGCTAATGTACATCATCTTTCTTGTTCAAATTCCATCATATTATTACCCACTACCGAGGTTTATTTAACTGCGGTCATTACCAGAATTAAGGAATCAAATTTGATGTGTCATTCAAATATTCATTGGAGGTTGGTGCATCAGGTCCATAGTTTTTCTCGGGTTGACCATGTTCTATTTGCAGTAATTTTGTCTGCCGACATTTCATTCCCTCGAATCACAATGAAGAAACATGACAGAGATAAGAAGAGCACCAGCAGCCAGCCAGTTGCCAAAAGCAAACGGAGGATAAAGGCGCCCCGTCGCTTCGAGCCTTGAAAATGTTCCCCGCTCGAGGGAATGAAACATGGTCTAACCCGAGAAAAACTGTACAAATCAACCATAGCGTTTTACGAAAAATGAATAGAAACTAACTAAGTGCCTCTGGTGAGTGTTTCAATTTTCTGTAACGGGACAGAACATCACAATGGGGAAACGTCAAATGACAAAGCATCACTTTACAAAACTTTACAGAAGCAAACATTACAGGCCAAAACATCACATGGCAAAACATCACATCCAACACACATATATTTAGCTTATTATGGATTCTTAAAATGAATTCACTTTGTCCATTAAGGTGATGTGTTTTTTTATCTACCATTCATGGTATGTTCTGTTTGAGGTATGGGGTCTTCCAAGGTTTCAGCAGTCTAGACTGCAGCCCGTCTTATTGCTGCAGCCAAATTACTTTTGGGAGGATGAAAAACTGACCATGTCTCTCTTCTGTTAACGCCCTCAGAGGAGTTGCTCCATCGTACTTGAGTGAATTGTGCAGAGTCGACCAGATAGGCGAAAAACGACGCACTCTTCGTTCTGCACAGAGTGACGCCGTAAACAGTCTTCAACTGTCACTTCGACGGAACAGAACCGGTTTCGGAGACAGGGCTTTTAGTTTGGCTGGTCCATCCTGCTGGAACAGTCTACCTCTGGAGTTGAGAACAGAGACCAGTGTTGGCAGTTTCAGGAAGTTGCTTAAGACACATTTGTTTAACATAAGCTTTAGCACGTAAAAGCGCCCTTGGGGTGGCTAGTGCCACTAAACGGCGCTATATACAAATTGCCCAATTATTATTATTATTATGTGATGTTTTGACTTGTGATGCTCCGTCACGGAAACTCAATTTCCGTACATTTTTAGTAAAACTCACTAGTTGAGTTTTGTACATGAGATAAAGGCCTGCCAACTGCGCTGACAATTGCCAGCAGTAAGCAAACCAGCAATTTGGAACAAACAAAATTTTAGTGCTACTTTTTATTTTATTTTCCTTCCTTCTTTATTTCATAATATACAAGGGTTAATGTTTGTAAGTAGCAATTTGTAAGAGATACATTTATTTACAGAAAAAAAATATCTTTAATTTGTAAGTAAGAATTATAGCTTATTTTCTCCAAAGGGGTCGCATGTGGCGGTTGGAACATATGAATGATTCGGGAATATCAATGCTTGCAATATAATGCAATATAATCATGGATCATTGTGTTAAACAAGCGAATCTGGAAGGACATGGCATACAAAATGGAGAGAGAAAAGTCGGAGTTATGCTTTATGCTGATGACGCAGTATTAATTGCTGATTCAGCAGCGGAACTCCAGACAATGCTCTCTAGTTTGAACCATGCTCTGTGTGCAAGCAAGTTGAAAATTAATGCAAGTAAGACGAAAGTACTGATTTTTGACAGAAGGGATGAAACTGAAGAATGCACGTTCATGTTGAATGGTACGAAAGTTGAAATTGTGGATGAATTTAGATACTTGGGAAGTATGTTTGAAAAGAATGGAAAGATGACAAGAGAACTTGAGAATAGGGTGTGCAAGGGAAAGCAAGTGGTCAGTGCAATAGGAAGAATAGCAAAGAACAAGCGATTGACGATGGATCTGAGAATGGCGGTACACAATGGCATATTGTTACCGACTTTGATGTATGGAAGTGAAGCATGGACAGTGAATGATAGCGAAATGAGTAAAGTATGTACGGTGGAAATGAAGCATTTGAGAAGTATGACAGGAAAAACTTTGAGGGATAGAGTTAGGAATGAATGGGTAAAAAAAGAATGTAATTTGAAAGAGAATGTGAAACTTAAGGTACAAAAGAATGTGATGAGATGGTTTGGGCATGTGGAAAGAATGAAAGATGATAGACTGACAATGTATGTATACAAAGAAAGTGTGAAAGGAAAAAGAGGGAAGGGACGACCGAGAAAAGTATGGAGTGATCAGATTGAGGAGATTGTGAAAGAATGGGATATACAAAGTGAGCGTAAAAGAAGAAAATGCATGAAAAAGGTGATGGATATGAAGGAATTGAAAGAGGTATGTCAGGATAGGAAAAAATGGAGGCAACTCTGCAGAGGCTCTGGCCACCCCTAGCGGAATGGCGACAGAGTTACAGTTACATTGCTTTTCATGCTTTGATGTTTAAACTTGTGAGCTGGATTAGTAAGGTGTATATAATTTATAAGCGTTTATTTATAAGATTTGTTTGAGTTATGTAAGTATCCATATACATTTACTGCAATGCTGGATGAACTTGTTTAGACAATGTGTGGATAGTCTAAATCTAAATCTAAGCTGCAAAGATATGTATCATTTGAGATTCATATTAAACGCATTCCCACAAGCAGACACGCATAATTTCGCGCTCACACATGCCGCATGTGGACCAACATACAATATAAATAACAATGCGCATGCACTATATTTTCTAAAAAAAAAATCTAATCTAAGCTGCAAAGATATATATCATTTAAGATTTATATTAAATGCATTCCCACAAGCAGATATGTATAATTTCGCGCTAACACATGCCGCATGAGGACCTACAATATAAAAACCCAATTCTCAAATGGGCATAAGCCCTGCATCTCTTGCCGACCTTCCCTGAAACAAGGGTGACATTGGCAAAGTGAACCATTTTTTACAGTATGGTACAGATAGTTACAGGAATAATGTGTTTGAATTATTTATATTAACAATGATGACACATTTGATTGTAAGAGAAAGGGGGGCATGTAAAACGTCGCACGCATAATTAATTAAACATTGTTTCAAATAAATAATTAAAATTAATTAAACACATTCATTTAAAAGCATTATATGCATAATGATACCTATATAATATCACCAGAGACAAACACTCGATATTTCACAAGCTTGCATGAAGTAAGTGTTTTTAAATTAGGTTATATAACCTAAAGGTTTTTTTAAATATAATTTAAATGGTATTTTCGAGTAAAAATACTGACATTCATGAAAAAATCAAAGGTTATCTATCTAAATTAAAAAAAAAAACATTGAAAAGAAACAGAAAAAAATGTCTCTAGAAAAAATATTTCTGGAATGGGATTCTTTATTTATGTTTTATTTAATTTATGTTTTATTTTTAAGTAAACAAACAGCATATCTAAGCACTCAATTGCACTTGTTTTCTTGTGAACGTGCATGAAGTGTGAATCATAAATGATAATTCGACGGTTAAAAGATAAAAGGGCATAAGCGACAAACACTAAATTGTTTTATTTTTTATCATATCGTTAAAATCAAAACAGCTCTTAAATTTAAAAAATAAAGTCATTTATTGGCATTCCTATTAATGTGGTTTTACGATGTTTTACGATTTTTTTTATGTCACAAGCGCCTTTGGTACAAAAAAGTCCAAAATCTTGTCAGTTACACCAAAACCATGCTTCGAAAACGCAGTTGTTTGCTTGGGCATAAACAACAACAAAAAAAATCATCGTAGAGCTATGGGAGTTATCGCATTAGAAAGAGCGGAAAATTTCAAGTAGGATAGCATTCATAACTCATTTTTGACCAAAACGTCGCGAAACTTCCTTCTCACCGTCGATATAATATGACTGTTATGTGTTGATGCATATACGTGCAAAATTAGCATGCAGGAGTGATGGTATGCGGTATAAGACATAGCCGCCTAGTTCAAAGAAAGTGAAACCGAATGCGATTTGTGCATTTAGATCATATGAGACAATACTGCACATGGCGTTCTGCATACTCATGTTGCATCTCTTATGCAATGTAGGCGACTACTCTGCAATCTATAATCTAAATCTAAATCTAAGCTGCAAAGATATGTATCATTTGAGATTCATATTAAATGCATTCCCACAAGCAGACATGCATAATTTCGCGCTTACACATGCTGCATGTGGACCTACAATATAAAAACCCCAATCTCAAATGAACATAAGCCCTGCAACTCTTGCCGACCTTCCCTGAAGCAGGGGTGACATTGGCAAAGTGAACCATTTTTTACAGTATGAGTGGTCAGCCGCATACCAACCTATCAGTCAAGGAGTACAAGCAATTAATACAATCAAATATATAAAACAAATAAGTATAGTGGATGCTGCAAATATCTACATATTAACAATTGAGATTCATATTCAATGTACATAAAACAAATAAGTGTAACCTACGTGAAAGTTTGAATTTACACATCGACGGTGAAAAGGCAAGCGAAATTTTGGTCAAAAATGAGTTATGAATGCTATCCTACTTGACATTTTCCGCTCTTTCTAATGTGCTCACTCCCATAGCTCTACGATGATTTGTGTGTTGTTTATTAAAGAACTACGTTTACAAAGTATGGTTTTGGTGTAACTGACAATATTTTGGCTTTTTTTGTCCTAAAGACGCTTGCGACATAAAAAAATCGTAAAACCACATTAATAGGAATGCCTTTATTTTTTTAATTTTAGAGCTGTTTTGATTTTAACGATACGATAAAAAATTAAAAAGTTTTGCCATTTTTCTGCAATCTCAAACTTTAAACTGCTCTCCTGAACAATTTAGTTTATGTTGCTTATATGCCCTACTGCCTTTTAACCGTCGACCTACTAAGGTACTGCATGTGTGTATTCAAAATAACATAGAGTCTCTCAAATCTCTAATCTAAGTTGCAAAGATATATAACATTGGGGGTTCAAATTATATGCATTCTCACAAGCAGGCAAGTTCGCGTTGGCATGCCGCATGTGAACCTACAACATAAAAACCAGAATCTCAAATGGACATACACCCTGCAACTCTTGCCGTTCCACCTGAAACAGATGTGACATTGGCAAAGTGAACAATTTTTTACAGTATGGGTGGTCAGCCGCATACCAACCTATAAGTCAAGTAACAGAGTTATTCTTAAATATTAAAAAATATCTCTGTGTACTTTTTATGTCTTATGTATAATAAAATCAAATAAAATCCTTGTAATTTATTAGCCTCTTGGTACATTGTTAAATTTTGTACAATGTGAATTTATTGACATAGGCAATATTGTGTCGACACCCGGCCGGGCTGCTAGGGAAAAGGCATACAAATATTTTGTTATTGTTTGCTAAGGACGGCAGTCCAATACAAGACCGACGTTTGCTCGACAAGAAAAAAGTTACAAATGCAAATGTTCCGACCTCCTTGTTAAAAAATATATGTGGGTTCAAAGTAAAATAAATTAATGTATTTTACAGTTGGTTTTCACAACCCTGTTTCTAGTGCTTACCGCATGTGCAGTTCTTTAATCTAGAACCAGAATCCTCGTCGTCCTCTTCCAGGGTTGGCACTTCCAGCCCAAAAAGCGCGTCAAACAAGAACCGCTCACTTCGGTTTCCTCCGACTTCATCCAAACTATTGGAATTCTGAAAAAAACGAAAGGAATGTCAGTTTTTTATATAAAAATCGATGATTATTATTTGTTTATTTCTAAAATGTAATTTCTTGTGTATGTTCCTTGACTTAGGCTGGTTTTAGTGTCGCGCTGACAACGCGCTGACCGTCAGCGCTGACCGTTCAAAATATATGAACTTGTAGGAAGCGTTTTAGAATGGCGCGTAGCTGTCAGCGCGACAAGTTCATATATTTGGCTGTCAGCGCTGACGGTCAGCGTGTTGTCAGCGCGACACTAAAACCAGCCTTATGGGTTGGTATACGGCTGACCACCCATGCTGTAGAAAATGGTTCACTTTGCCAATGTCACCCCTGTTTCAGGGAAGGTCAGCTGTAGTTGCAGGGTGCATGTACATTTGAGATTTGGTTTTTATGTTGTAGGTTCACATGCGGCATGTGCAGGTCAAAAGAGGTCAAAATGGTAGGACAGCAGAGTCGCAAGAGAACAATTCGCTAAGCAACACATATAACCAGCCACTGTCAAGTGGCGAAATAAATTGTACTTAAATTGTGAAAAATAAATTATTTAAAAATAAATTCTGGTGTTTTAATAAAAAATAGAATCCAGCACAAAACCTAACAATATTATCTTTTTCTCACTGCAGCTACAATAGTTTGAAAATTGAAATGTCGCTTAATTGATCCATCTATTCTTTCCTCAGTCTTCCCCTTCCAGGCTTACATTTACCATTATTATTTTTATCTATAGTTCATTTCATTTACGAATCATCTCATTGTACCCACTCTTTCATACTTTGACTCTCGTCTATAACGCACTCATTCATAACCCAGTCATTTTGGTCCTTATCATTAAGAGTCTTACCAGTCTATGACAGTCTTACGAATCTGCACCAAAAAAAAACGCAACTAAGCTACACATATTGTGTAACTTCTTGCCTGCGTTATCCCCGGAGGGGTCGCATGTGGCGATTCGGGACCTATTTATTTTACAGGTAAGGGGGCCGGCCTCACACCAATCACTTTCAGTTGAAGTGGAGGTTTCCCAGCTCCCGGGGGGCTGGTTTTCATTTCTTGTGAAGGCTGAGCACACCTTCTCGGTATTTATTCTGGCTTTGAGATAGACACCGAAACGGAAAATGGTAGAAAAAAGAAATTACCGAAAGCAAGTGTTCGATCATTTAACCCTTGCTTTCGGCATGGAATTCAAGCATTATACCAACTGAGCTATCGATCGGACATTTTACGAGCTTGGTCGTCGCTACAAAGCGCCAATTCTCAAGCAAGAGCCAGTGTGGTTGGACCTTTTGATGACCGGTCTTTGGTAACCAATAGTTAAACAAAAGCACCGAATCCTTATTTAGGTCTGCGTCATATAAAATTAAAATCATGATAATCACTGATCTTTGATATTTAAGTATCACTTCTAAATCCAAATCTAAATCTAAGTTGCAAAGATATGTATCATTTGAGGTTTATATTTAATGCATTTCCACAAGCATACCTACATAATTTTACGTTCACACATGCCGCATGTGGACCTACAATATAAAAATCCAATCTCAAATGAACATAAGCCCTGCAACTCTTACCGACCTTCTCTGAAACAGGGGTGACATTGGCAAAGTGAACCATTTTTTACAGCATGGGTGGTCAGCCTCATACCAACCTATAAGTCAAGGAATTTCACTTAAAATAACGAAATAAAATAATTAACTCGAATGGCAAAGAATGGTATTATTTTAGTGGAATGGTGGATAATTTAAAATAATATTTCTTCTTTGTCGATGCTCAAGCAAAGATAATGGCCTGACCAATTCTGTACAGGTCCCGATTAAGCCAACCGGGGCCCTAGTGCGAGGACAGACACGGAGCCCCCATCGCATATTTTTTCAACGTATTTAAAACCAGAACTAACCTGAGCACAAACGAAGTTTAACAATGTCTTTTGATCCATCGATACATAAGAACTAGATGGGCTAATAAAGCAATCATTTGAGAATTAGAAATGCGCTAGATTTGTGAAGAGCAATGCAATTCACCAACCTATTCTGCCTGGCCAGAAACAGGTATTAATATCATCAATTACTAATTAAAAAATGTAAATTGTATGTTCCTTGACTTATAGGTTGGTATGCGGCTGACCACCCATGCTGTAGAAAATGCTTCACTTTACCAATATCACCCCTGTTTCGGGGAAGGTCAGCAAGAGTTGCAGGTTGTATGTTAATTTGAGATTTGGATTTTTATATTGTAGGTCCACAATACATGTCTTTTTGTGAAAATGCATAATTATAATAATAATATTAGGATGATTTATTTGGTGAGGGCTGTTTTTGTGTGTATCACACTGCAAGAGCCCTCTGCCAGCTTGGTCGTCGCTGTAGAAAGCGCCAATTCTCAAGTAAGACCCAGTTGTTGTAAGGTTGGATGGACCTTTGAGCGACCGGTCTTTTGGTAAAGGTTTATGAATTTTTCAACCCAGCGAAGAGCACATCTGGAAATATAAATGGTATATTTTTTGTGCTCCGCCCGGATTCGAATCCACAACCTTCCATTTAGGAGTCCGAAGTGTTGTCACTGGACTACGCACCGGTCCAAGACCGTTCCCCTGTTTCAGGGAACGTCGGCAAAAGTTGCAGGGTTTATGTTCATTTGAGGTTTGGTTTTAATTTATAAGTACACATTCAGCATTTGTAAGCGCGAACTTACACTTACCTACGTTTGTTTGTGGGCATGAATTTGATATTAGTTTTGAATGTTAATATGTAGCTATTTCTTTGCAACTTAGATTGTAGATTACTTGGGGCTTGTTGCACCAACCTCCAATCAATATTTAATTGAAACATCAAATTTGATTGCTTAGTTCTGGTAAGGACCTCGGTTAAATATTTCTCGAAAGTTGGTAAAAATGTGATGGAATTTGAACAGGAAATATGATTCACATCAGCTGACTTACGTATATGCAATCAATTGTTTGATTTGAAAGGGAGAAATCACACTTAATTTTGATTTTCGTCTGATTGGAGTTTGGTGCAACAGGGCCTTTGTATAAGTACCAGTATTATTTGAGGCCTTCATATGTCCAAGGGTGAAGAAATTTGTATTTAAATCATAGTTTTACTACTTTTTTAGGCTTTGAGAACCCTTAGCCTCGACGCCCCGGGCTGGAAGTCTCATCACCAGGGTAATTCTTATCTACCAAATATCGGTAATATTTGTATGAAGACTTATCAGCTGTTCACTTGCGGCTATCTTGGATTGACAGATCTTCATACAAATATTACCAATATTCGGTGGGTAAGAATTACCGTGGTAATGAGACTTCCAGCCCTGGTGCGTTCTCATTGTTTAAACCGGCCTTAGTTCACACCTGATTTTTCCATTGTCTTTAATTGTTTCTCTAGTTCCGCTAACATCGGAGACTGCCTCGGTGGACATTGTGAATGGATCGATTAAGAGATTTTCTCTGTTTTGTTGCTACCACGTGATGGCTGCGTTAACCTTTTCTTGCCGGACTTTTACTCGTTAACAAACAAAAAACAAATAACTACAACAGAAATATTGAATTAAAGAAGCGTGGACCAACGAAACCTTTAAAATATGTATTATTTTCATATTTATGGAGGCTGGCCACCCATAGTGTAAAATAAATGCTTCACTTTGCCAATGACACCCCTGTTTCAGGGAAAGTCGACAATAGTTGCAGGACGTTGTTCCTTGACTTATAGGTTGTTATGCGGCTGACCACTCATACTTTAAAAAATTGGTTCACTTTGCCAATGTCACCCCTGTTTCAGGGAAGGACGGCAAGAGTTGCAAGGCTTATGTTCATTTGAGATTGGGTTTTTATATTGTAGGTCCACATGTGTTAGCGCGAAATTATACATATCTGCTTGTGGGAATGCATTTAATATAAATCTTAAATGATATATATCTTTGCAGCTTAGATTAGATTAGATTAGATTAGACGTATGTTCATTTGAGGTTGGGCTTTATGTTGTAAATCAACTTGCGGCATGTGTAAGCGCGAACTTATACTTACATGTTTGTTAGTGGGATTGCATTCAATACGAATCTCAAATGTAATATTTATCTTTGTAACTTAGATTATATACATTAGATAGATAGTCAGTTAGATAGATAGCCATTAGATAGATAGATGTTAGTCATTATAGATGTTAGTCATTAGATAGATAGCCAGTGTCACCCCAGTTTCAGGGAAGGTCGGCAAAAGTTGTGGGGCTTATGTTCATTTGAGGTTTAAATTTTATTTGTAAGTACACAATCAGCATTTGTAAGCGCGAACTACACGTGTTTGTTTGTGGGCATACATCTGAGAGCTTTGAATGAATATATCCTTGCAACTTAGATTATAGATAGATAGATAGATATAATGGATTGATCAGATAAGTGAGATTGCGAATGAATGGAATTTACACAGTGGAAACAAGAGAAGAGCATTCATGAAAAGAGTGATGAAACTAGATGAGATGAAATAAGTATGCAAGGACAGAGTCAAGTGGAGGCACTTGTGTGGAGTTACCGGCCACCCCTAGAGGAATGGCGGCAGGATACAAGACAAGACAATGATAAGAGATTATTATATGCCTTCAAAAAGATATCGATAGTGACATTTTTAGCTACCATGTCCCATGTTTGACCGGTCCGTAGCTCAGTGGTAGCACTGCAAACTCTGAATGGGAAGGTTGTGGGTTCGAATCCCGGCGGAGCACAAAAAATATACCATTTATATATTTTTAAATTTTCTCTTCGCTGTGTTGAAAAATTCATACACCTTTACCAAAGACCGGTCACTGGAAGGTCCATCCAACCTTACAGCAACTGGGTCTTGTTTGAGTATTGGCGCTTTGTAGCGACGAACAAGCTCGAACACCTCTGCGGCACTAAAACAAGTGTCATAGACCCCTAGAGTCTCTAGAATATAGGGAATCTCCCGCACAGGATTTCTTAAAAAAAAAAAACATGGTTTTCTCAAATAAATGTATTCTTTTAGTTCAATTAATCGAAACTAGCTCTGCAATTTTCTTTGCTACTTGTTTTATAAACAAGCCAAGTGCAGTATGTTTTGAAGCAAGTTATTAACGTGGAGAAAATCTGCGTGATTAACATGGTTAATTATAATGGTAATTAAGATGTGTTATAGCTTGAGAGACAGCCTGTTTTTAGCAACAATTTGAAAACACACACTTTAACAGCCCTATGCATATGAGCGTACGCGATACGCAAACTTATAGTGTACTAATCTTATCTAAAATATATGTAACATTAGAGATTCACATTATATGCATTCTCACAAAACAGACATGTTTATGTTCGCGCTTAGACATGCCGCATGTAGTCCTACAATATAAAAACCCGAATCTCAAATTAACATACACATTGCAACTCCTGACCTTCCCTGAAACACGGGGGTTTTTTTTTTAAAGCTACACATATAGTGTAACTTCTTGCCGCGTTATCCCCGAAGGCGTCGCATGTGGCGAGTTGAACCTATTTATTTTTACAGGTAAGGGGGCCGGCCTTACGCCAACCACTTCACTGAAAGTGGGGGTTTCCCAGCTCTCGAAAGGGCTGGTACTCATTTCTTGTGAAGGCTGAGTAAACCTTGCCGGTATTTTATTTTGAGGGTTGAAATAAGCACCGAAACGGGAAATCATTTCTGGCACCCTCGGTGGAATTCGAACCCGAGCTCACGGCATGGAATGCAAGCACTCTACCAACTGAGCTATCGACGGTGGCATTGGCAAAGTGTACCATTTTCTACAGCATGGGGGGTCAGCCGCATACCAACCTATAAGTCAAGGAAATTCTCGCCTACGCGCTTGAAGTTCAGCATAAATAAATTAATGTTAGGTTAGGAATAAATAAATAATGAAGTCGTGATATTTTAGAATTTGGAACGTTTTTCTCGGCAAGCAGACGTCAGTCTTGAATGGGACTACAGTCCTTAGCAGCCGCAAAACAACTAAGCTACACATATAGTGTAACTTCTTGCCTGCATTATCCCCGAAGGGGTCGCAAGTGGCGCTTCGGGACGCATTTATTTTTACAGGTAAGGGGGCCGGCCTCACACCAACCACTTTCAGTTGAAGTGGGGGTGTCCCAGCTCCCGGGGGGGGCTGGTTCTCATTTCTTGTGAAGGCTGAGTAAACCTTTGAAATCGAACTCTTGCTCTCGGCATGGAATGCAAGCATTCTACCAATTGAGCTATCGACCTTTTTACGAGCTTGATCGTCGTCGCTACAAAGCGCCAACTCTCAATCAAGACCCAGTTGCTGTAAGGCTGGATGGACCTTTGGTGAACGGTCATTGGTAAAGGTTTTATGAATTTTTCAACCCAGCGAAGAGCAAATCTGAAAATATAATTGGTATATTTTTTGTGCTCCGCCGGGAACCGAACCCACAACCTTCCCATTCAGAGTCCAAAGTGTTACCGCTGAACTACGGACCGGTCAATAGAAAAACCAATAGAAAAATATTTGTATGCCTTTTCCCTAGCAACTCGGCCGAGTGACGACGCAATATTGTATATGCAAAATTTACGTACGGGTCTCATTTTCATTAATTGTCGATTAAAACACTTTCTCCGGACTCTAGATGACCGCGACATAGCAGTGGCGTGCATGACTTTGAAATTTCTTATGTAATAGTAAACTTTATCTATTTACCATCATCCGCCTCTGAGCCAAGGCAGCCAATTTAAATAGGACCTTATAGAGAAAAAACCGCTAGTTTTTGCAAGTTTTTTGCGGCCATTTTTTATTTTTCTTACGTCATGGAAAATATGCATGTAATGTAGAGATCTACACGGCTTAATATGAATCTAATCTAATCTAAGTTGCAAAGATATGTTACATTGGAGATTCACATTACATGCATTCTCACAACCAGACACGCACAAGTTCGCGCTTGCACATGCCTCATGTGAATCTACAACATAAAAACCAAATCTCAAATGGAGATACACCCTGCAACTCTTGCCGTCCTTCCCTGAGACAGGGGTGACATTGGCAAAGTGAACCATTTTTACAGCATGGGTATGTACGTATGAACATGGTAAAAATCGAAACTAACATCGCCATCTTGAAAAACCTCACTTTTGATAGTTCGATGTGATGTCAACTGAATTAATTCAATTTAGGAAGAAGTTCATTATGCGCCGGTTGGTAGTCTAGTGGTTACGCTTAGAACTCGTATATGAAAGGTCGTGGGTTCGAATACCGTCGGAGCACAAAAAAATACCATTTATATTATCAAATATGCTCTTCGTCGGGTTGAAAAAAGCATATACCTTTACTATAAAGACAGGTGACCAAAGGCCCATCCAGCCTTACAGCAAATGGGTCTTGTTGAGAATTGACGTTTTGTGGCGACGACCAAGCTCGTAAAAACGCCGTCGATGGTTCAGTTGGTAAAATGCTTGCATGCCGAGAGCTCAGGATCGATCTCCACCAAGGGTATGAGAAATGATTACCCATTTCGGTGTTTATTTCAAACCCAACACAAATATCAGCAAACTTTACTCTGCCTTCACAAGAAATGAGGACCAGGCCCCACGAGAGCTGGGAAACCCCCGCTTAAGCTGAAGTGGTTGGCGTGAGGCTGACCCCCTTACCCGTAAAAATGAATAGGTCCCGAGTCGCCCCATACGACTCCTTCGGGGATAAAGAAATGAAGAAGTTACACTATATGTGTATGTAGCTTAGTTAAAAAAAAATTGAAGAGAAGCAAACTTATACTCATTGATTTTTTGAGTCACAACAGCGCCCTTCTTTAGCTGTCTTTTATAATCTAATAATAATCTATAATCTAAGTTGCAAGGATATATTCATTTAAAGCTCTCAGATGTATGCCCACAAACCAACACGTGTATTTCTCGCTTACAAATGCTGAATGTTTACTTACAAATAAAATCCAAACCTCAAATGAACATAAGCCCCACAACTTTTGCCGACCTTCCCTGACACAGGGGTGACATTGGCAAAGTGAACCATTTTTTACAGTATGGGTGGTCAGCCTCATACCAACCTATAAGTCAAGGAATACGAATAATAAATTACATTTAAATATAAAAAAAGAACAAAACCTCAAAAAGAAATCTATACAAAAAAAAAAGTCAAAAACTTCCTATGCAAAAAATGTAGCAAATTAAAAACCAACATTAGAAATCAACATTGCAGATTAGCCGCCACTTCTTCCTGTCCTTGCATACTTCTTTCATTTCATCCAGAGTCATTTACATTCTTTAATTTTACATTCACTAATATCCGTGTAGACCTAAACTTAAGTTTTTACAGTGATTCACTTTAACGATTTTTTAATGATTTATTCGTATTTAAATACGTTAAGATAAATGAAACATGCAAGCGACTCTGAGCTGAAAGGAGTTTCTGGAAGCCACATGAGCAGATTTCAACTTTGTATATTAAAGGCCTGTTGCACCAACCTCCAATTAATATTTGATTGACACATCAAATTTGATGGCCTAATTCTGGTAAGGACCTCGGTTAAATATTTCTCGGAAGTGGGTAATAATATGATGGAATTTGAACAGTAAACATCTGACTTACGTATATGCAACCAAATTTTTGATTTGATGGGAGAAACCACTCTTATTAATTTTGATTTTTTGTCTTGACCGGTCGATAGCTCAGTTGGTAGAGTGCTTGCATTCCATGCCGTGAGCTCGGGTTCGAATCCCGCCGAGGCGAGGGTGTCAGAAATGATTTCCCGTTTCGGTGTTTGTTTCAAACCACAAAATAAAAATGCCGGCAAGGTTTACTCAGCCTTCACAAGAAATGAGTACCAGTTCTCTCGGGAGCTGGGAAACCCCCACTTCATCTGAAGTGGTTGGCGTAAGGCCGGCCCCCTTACCTGTAAAAATAAATAGGTTAAACTCGCCACATGCGACCCCTTCGGGGATAACGCGGCAAGAAGTTACACTATATGTGTAGCTTAGTTGCGTTTTTTGCGTTGCGTCTGATTGGAGTTTTGTGTAACAGGCCCTAAGAGATAAAAGTTGTTATCCCTACGAGGAAGGTTCTGGATACGATATTGACATATTGTTATGTAAATAGTAGATTAATATAGGTGTACATCGTAGGTAGCAATAATTATAGGCCTTATAAATCTAGAAATGAAATAATCCCTTTGTACTCTTGGAGCTGGTAGAACGTTCGAGAGTTTGCTGGCAAATTAGTCACTAGAGACTTTTGTCTCTGAAGTATATAAGGAGCAAAATTGAATGCACCAAGACAGATAGATAGTCGCCTTTGATTGAAGAGTGTGTGAGGTGCTGAACTGTGAAAATAAATTTGGGTTGCTAAAAGTGTTACAAATAAATGTAAATTGTAAAATAAATTAAGTGAAAATAAATATCCAAAAAGAAGACCTGTTGTTTTTGTTTAGAGACTATCCGAACTCAAAAACACTACAATTAATATTTTTAATCTGGATACAGAGATAATAATAGCTCCATGCCAGTTTCGGATATACCGAACCAGGAAAAAAGGTTAAAAAACCTAAATGGCATTGAATGGGAGTAGCTAGTTTCTTTATTATATCTTGTAGGAGATGTACCTAAGATGCAGAATCCAAGTTTTCAACATCGCTTGACCTTCAGAACACTTTTGAATTCCTCAAAAACTTCCAAAATTTTGGTCTTTTTTGTAGAAGAAGGTACGACGTTTTGGTCCGAGTTATTTCTGCATTTTTATACGCAACGAAATTTCCGACAATTTAAATCAAAGCGAATTCAATTGCTTACGTATGGTATTGGGTCAGCTACAAATACTAATAGATCTCGGATGACGTATAGAGAGCTGCCAGGAGGAACGCAAACGCAACTAAGCTACACATATAGTGCAAATTCTTGCCTGGGGGTCACATGTGGCGACTCGCGACCTTTTTTATTTTTTACTGGGAGGGGGCTGGCCTCATACCAACAACTTTCAGTTGAAGTAGGGATTTCCCTTGAATTGATTTGAGTGTTACGATCAAACTCTTGCTCTCGGCATGGAATGCAATCATTCTACCAATAGAGCCATCGACCGGAATTCTCAAGCAAAACCCAGTTGCCGTAAGGCTGGATGGACCTTTTGATGACCGGTCTTTGGTAAAGATGTATGTATTTTTCAACCCGGCGAAGAGCAACTTTGAAAATATAAATGATACATTTTTTGTGCTCCGCCGGGATTCGAACCCACAACCTTCCATTTACGAGTCCGAAGAGTAATCACTGGACTACGGTCCGGTCTTGACTGGACATGGTAGAAGTCGACAGGACAGAAGCAATTGAAGGAGGTTAGGGGAGACCTATATTCAACAGTAATAGATTTGGAACGGCTGATGAAGAGAAGCTATGGCGAGAACTCGTCGGTCTAATTACACCGACATTCTTTTTTTTTTCTTTTTACTTTCCCACCTCTATGGTGGTTGGCCACTTAATCAGGAGAGCACCTCCCGAACAGTCTCAGTAGTAACATCTCGAATTTAGTTAAGACGCTCAAAATCACTTTGCATTTTTGTTTGTAAATTTAAAATCCTCGAGCCCTAAAACCCTCACGCCTATAAACTTTCAGTGATTTCTGAGCCCGCTTTTGCTTTGTGCAAACACTTGGGAAAGTGTAGCTTCTCGGGAGGGCCTTCTGCCACTCGTATCTCACATAACTTTTGCATGCGAGTCCTGTGACACATCGCCGGATGGGATGGATAATGGATATACAGGGCGTACCCACGCCCTGTATATCCATTGGAGCTGTACTCCACTGACCCCAGTGGAGGGGAGACTGACCCTGAGAGAAGGTGTTGATGAAGAGAATTTTCTACCTGAATAGAAATGAATCTGATGCAGCATCTATTCGCAAACTTCAATGTCATTGATTCAAATCTTCAATAACCCATTTTGAATGTCAATGAATGTCAGCTGCATGGTGCAATATAACCGTTCTCCTTTCTTCTCTTTGTGACTGGGTTTTGCTTATTATATTTACATGGAATGACATGCATGTTTTTAGTTCTGACAATACACAATGGCTACTGCCTCTTGAAGAACTCTTACTTGCTGTTAATTTTTATTTTCATTTGCAAGGCGCTGCGTTAACAAAAGTCGCAGCACTTTCTCTATCGCGAGGCAGACCCTCAATTAAGTCAGGTGACCAATTTCGAATGTAGTACAAGTGTGTGCTCCATTCAAAAGTGTAAATGATTTTGAATATACTTGTAAGACAACACATCGCACGTTTAATAATAAAGAGCAATAACTCAAAAAACATGAATGTTGGGAAATCACGTTTGAAGTTCAGACAGCCAGTACAACTTGTATGCGATGAAAAAGGCGGCCGATGCTTTATCTCGGTCATCTTCGTTCAAATTGAACGGCTGTCGCATTCTACCTATTCTTCTCGCATTGTTCTTGCGTTTTATTACAAAATCTCGATTTTCCCCATTTTCGAGTTATTTCTCTTTATTATTAAACGTGCGACATATGCTTCATGTTGAATTCGAGGGGATTAAAAAACACTAACGGTTCTATTCTTACGACATTTTAGTCGTCCGTTGAACTCACGCTTTGACAAATTAATGATCAGTACCCTTAGTACGAGTTGCAAAACTTGAGTAAAGTAAAGTTTACGGAAAGTATTGAAGAGTGATTTTCCCCAAAATCTGCCGTTTTTGTTTCTTACGCTTTATGGTCTTAGCGAAAGAGTTACAGTGATGAAGAAATATTACCGATATTCGGTAATTTACGATTACTGTGGTGATGAGACTTGCAGCCGGGGCATCATTAGTTTGTCAAAGCGTGGGCTCAATGGACAACCAAAATGTCTAAAAATATGACTGTAAGATGAAAACATTATATTGCTACAAAAAAACTGAGAGACTGATTGAGGAACTCAGAAATCAGAAGTATGTGCGATACTGAAGACATCGTCAGATGGAGCAGGAAGAGGAGACGGTTCTGGAGGGACCATGAGGACCGCATGAACGAAGGAAGGATAGCCCGAGTCGTGGCAAAAAGAAAAACAATTAAAAATCTGGTTACCCTAAACTGCGATTTCGCGCGCTCGATGCGTTTAAATTTGGAATACCTACCAGGCGACCATCGACAATATAAGGCAAAGGTTTCATGGAGCGAGCGTCACAATGTCGATTTTCGAATGTCACTTTTTTAATGCTTTTACTCGATAACTTTTGGCAATTTTTCGTCACGCGGCCATCGCTTTCACATATTTTCGAATCGAGAGCGAACAAGATACTTTGTTCCTTTTTTAAAAAATGGTAATATCCGCCCGCGCATCATGGCGCCGAAAAAATTCCAAATTCGAAATTTCGTTTTCTCTACAATTTATTAGATAGCATAATATTGAAAAATGTTGCCATAAAACCATTGAGCATAAAACTTAACATTAAGAATGAATCTTCGAAAACCGAGAATCTAAACGTTGTCATCTCGCCGGCTTAGTTCCAAATCTGACCGCCAGAGGCGCTGGTCTCTCATCCATACAAAAAAGTTGACAAACCACTAGACTGGTCTAGTGATCTTTCAAAGTACCATTTTACGTCTTTTTTAACCGGTTAAGTACCTTTATCACAAAACCCTGTAACTTTTACCCGCTGAAAATTTTCGGATTTCAAAATGATTTTATCCGACAACCCTGCATTGATAAATAATCAACGATAGAAATGCAATAAAATGCAACTAAGCTACACATATAGTGTAAGTTTTTTCGCACTAACCCTTTGAAGATTTCGTATGCGGCGAATGGAGCCTATTTATATTTGCAAGTAAGGGGGCCAACCACTTCAGTTGAAGTGGTATTTTCCCAGCTTCCGAGGAGACTGGTTTTCATTTCTTTTAAAGGCTGAGTCAACCTTGCTGGTATTTTTTTAAGGTATTTAAATTAACACCGAAACAAGTGGTTGCTAGAATGCAAGCAGTCAACCAACTGAGCCATCGACCAGACTGTATAATTTATTTATTTTAATCGACACTTTTGCTAATGCCACCCCGGTTCAGGGAACGGCGGCAGGAGTTGCAAGGTTTATGTTCATGTGAGGTTTTTATTTGTATGCACACATGCAGAATGTGTAGGCGCGAACCTACATGTGCCTGTCTGTGGGCATGCATTTAATATGAGCCTTAAATGTTAACATATCTTTGCAGCTTAGATTATAGATAGATTATAGATAGTTTATAATACTCGTATCCATAGACAGTGAGTTCAATACATCTATTACACATGTAAGTATTTATTTATTCTAATGGCACGCATCACTTTCCTTTTCATTTCTTCACTCATTAGCATTACACTCTTGCCTATTATAATTACTATTCCTTTTGATTTACATTTACGCAATCATACTGTTACGAACTTGGAGTACCTACGTGCGACTGCACTTGTATAGTGTATAGAACAGGCCTGTCCAACATACGGCCCGCAATAGATATTGCGCAATAAGTTCAATCTATAATCTAAGTTGCAAGTATATATTCATTCAAAGCTCTCAGATGTATGCCCACAAACAAACACGTGTAGTTCGCGCTTACAAATACTGATTGTGTACTTACAAATAAAATCCAAACCTCAAATGAACATAAGCCCTGCAACTCTTGCCGACATTCCCTGAAACAGGGGTGACATTGGCAAAGTGAACCATCAATCATTAAAAAAATATCCATCACTAGGTACTTAGTTCAATCATCAGCTATCTATCGACATCTATAGAACAATCTGGCACTAGTATGATGGTGGTAGTGTTCCGAACTACGAACATCGAAGTACCTACGTTTGCCTGTACATGTACAATAGTGTGTGTAAAACCGTGTGGTATGATCTATCGTGGTAGTGGAACAGCTGTCAAGTGTAATCTAGAATAGAGATCGAATGATCTGGAAGACGCAAGAAAGATCTCTTTTGTACCTATATAAAGGGACTGCAATGGGGCATCAGCAGAGAAGTCGCTTCAAGCATTTTGCCTTGATAGAACAATAAGCAGTGATTATATTATCAGTTATTGTAAATTGTGAACCAAACCGTGTAAAATAAATTATGTTAAAATAAATAATTGCAGTTTAATTAAAACTGACAGTTTTCATTTAAAAAATATTCTTAAATGATTTTAGTTTTTTAGTAAGACACTGACCACCTGTAGTGGAAAGATAGCCAGGTATAGTTACAGATACAAACAGAAGACGGTGATGTTTTATTGTTACCGACTTGATGTATGGAAGTGAAGTACGGACAATGAATGATAGTGAATTGAGTAAAGCATGTACAGTGGGAAGGAAGCATTTGAGAAGCATGACAGGAAAAACCCCCGAAGGATAGAGTTAAGAACGATGGGTACAGAAAGAATGTAAGTTGAAAGAGGATGTGAAAGTTAAGGTACAAAATAATGTGATGAGATGGTTTGGGCATGTGGAAAGAATGAATGATGATAGACTGACAAAGTATATAAACAGAGGAAGTGTTAAAGGAAAAAGTGGTAAGGGAAGACCGAGAAATGTATGGAGTGATCAGATTGAGGAGATTGTGAAAGATTGGGATGTACAAAGCGCGCGTAAAAGAAGAAAATGCATGAAAAAGGTGATGGATTTGAATGAATTGAAAGAGGTATGTAAGGATAGGAAGAAATGAAGGCAGCCCTGCAGAGGCTCTGGCCACTCCCATCGGAATGGTGACAGAGCTACAGTTACAGTATTGCTTACATATAGATATCTACATATCGCACGCAATAATAAAGAGAAATAACTCAAAAAATAGGAATGTTGGGAAATCACGTTTGAAGTTCAGACAACCAGTACAACTTGTATGGGATGAAAAAGGCGGCCGATGTTTTATCTCGCTCATATTCGTCCAAATTGAACGGCTGTCGCATTCTACCTATTCTTCTCACATTGTTCTTGCGTTTTATTACAAAATCTGGATTTTCCCAATTTTTGAAATTGCGAATGAATGGAATATCCAGAGTCATTATAAAAGAAGAGCTTGCATGAAGAAGGTTATGACTCTGGAGGAAATGAAAGAAGTATGTAAGGACAGAAAGGAATGGCGGTTGATCTGTAATGTTGGCGGCTAGGGCTTATTAAAATGAAATTTGTTTTATGTTTTAAGTTTTGGATGTCCATGTATATTATTATTTATTGATTTAAAAAATGTAATTTGTCGTGTATGTTCCTTGACTTATAGGTTGGTATGCGGCTGACCACCCATGCTGTAAAAATGGTTCACTTTGCCAATGTCACCCCTGTTACAGGGAAGGACGGCAAGACTTGCAGGGTGTATGTCCATTTGAGATTGGTTTTTATGTTGTAGGCTCACATGAGGCACGTGCAAGCGCGAACTTGTACGTGTCTGGTTGTGGGAATGCATGTAATGTGAATCTCCAATGTAACATATCTTTGCAACTTAGATTAGATTAGATTAGATTAGATTTGAGTTATTGCTCTTTATTATTAAACGTGCGATATATAGATATCTAAATCTAAATCTAAGCTGCAAAGATATACGTATCATTTAAGATTTATATTAAACGCATGCAGACATGTGTAATTTCGCGCTAACACACGCCGCATGTGGACCTACAATATAAACATCCAATCTCAAATGAACATAAGCCACTCTTAAATATTACTCAATATTTATCACTCTTAATAATGCAACTTTGACCGGTCCGTAGCTCAGTGGTAACACTGCGGACCCTGAACGGGAAGGTTGTGGGTTCGAATCCCGGCGGAGCACAATAAATATACCATTTATATTTTCAAATTTGCTCTTCGCTGGGTTGCAAAATTCATAAACCTTTACCAATGACCGGTCACCAAAGGTCCATCCAGCCTTACAGCAACTGGGTCTTGCTTGAGTATTGGCGCTTTGTAGCGACGACCAAGCTCGTACACCTCTGCGGCACTATAACAAGTGTCATAGACCCCTAGAGTCTCTAGAATCTAGGGAGTCTCCCTCACAGGATTTCTTAAAAAAAAAAAAAAAAAACTCCGACCTTCCCTGAAACAGGGGTGACATTGGTAATATGAAGCTTAAAAATGCCCCCCATCGGTGGTTCGGGCCTTGTCGTGGCTTGGGGGCTTCCTGATGCCTTACCTCTTTGTCGGTTGGGTGTCGGGGCTTTGGTCTGCTGGCAATCTAGTGGGTGGTGGACTTAGATAGGCGCGCTCCCCGGGTAGGGTTAGAGTAGGCAGGCGCTGGCAGACCAAAGTTCACTAAAGCGAACCAAAACAAACAAACAAACATGAGTGAAGCGAACACCAAACAACTACCCCAGGGGGGTACCGTCGCCATTGGCGGTGGAGAATCCCCCCCCGATGAGCAATCATCGGGCTGCCCCTCGGATTCTGGGGGGGGCAATGTGCGCTTTAATGTCCTTGGAGAGACTCTTTGGCGGTCTCTCCAAGAGAAAATTGTGACTTTATCACAATTTGTGGGCGCTCGCAGCCGCGTCCACAGAGAAATTAAGAGTCTGTCTTTAGAGATGACTGATCTCTGTAATCAAATAGGCCATTTCTTTGTGGACGCTCCTGCGAAGAGCATAGGATGCCAAATTGGAAGCCCAAGGCAACCGGGCATCAGGCAGGGCTCGGTGTCAAAACCGAAAGCCCGAGGCAGGCCGTTGCTGGTGGAGCCAGCAACTGCACGAAGTCACCCGTCTGACACCGAAAGAGGTGTTCCACCTCCTCAGGTGCAGAGACGGGTGAAGAAGAAGAAGAAGAAGAAGGAAAGGCAGGCTGACCCACCTGTCACTACACCATGTGATTCACAGAACGGGTGGATCACGGTGAGACGTGGAAAAGAAAGCCACCGAAAACCGACGGAAGGCAGAAAGCCCGATGGGGGCGGCGGCCGTCCTCGGGGGACTCAAAAAAGACCCTCGGAGACGGTTGTCCTAGCCCCTCTCAAACAAGATTGCCCCCCTTTGTCATACGCCGGAGTCCTGCGTAGGATAACGGGGGATAATGGGCTCACGGACGAGCTGCCGGTGGTTCATGGCATCCGCAAGGGCGCCAATGGCACTCTAAAGATAACGCTGGCCAGGGGGGATCACAGGGGACCTGCCTTGGAGAGCCTTTTGGTCGGCGCAGCCGGCAGCGATTTCAGGGTGCAAAGAATGGCGCCTAAGCGCACAGTCTTTGTAAGGGACCTCTGCGAGGGTGTGGAGGTCGTTGATGTCAAGGCATCACTGGCCAGGATGGTTGGTGACACCGATGTGGAGGTTGGTCCTCTGAGGCCTGGACCGCGGGGAACCTTTACCTGCACGGCGAGGATTCCGTGGTCAAAGGCCAGCACGGAGGCGCTGGAGCGGGGTCGACTTCAGATCGGTCTTCTCCGTTGCCGTTTGCAGCCAAGGATTGAGATTAGGCAGTGCTTCCTCTGCCTAGGATTCTCCCACATTGCAGCTCGATGCACTGTGGGAGATAAATGGAAGAAAATAGGTAAGGTAGGTAAGTACCCTATCTGTCGTAGGTGCGGAGAGTGTGGGCACTTGGCCGCGGACTGCAAAGCTCCGCTGCGATGCGCCCCGTGCTCGAGGGCGGGCCTTGAGGCGGGGCACTGGTGCGGAAGCGCTAAGTGCGGGGCTTTCAGGTGTGCCCTAAAAGTCGCAAAATGCTTAAATTCCTGCAAATAAATCTGGGCCATTGCCAAGCTGCCCAGGATCTAATGTTTCAGGTGGCACGAGAGAAGGGGATTGACGTTGTCCTGATCTCTGAACAGTATCGCAACTCTACAAGTTTTTGGTACTCGGACGAGACTGGAAGGGCGGCAATCTTCTTCCCATCACAGCACGCGGCCATCACTGGGAGACCCTTGAACGGCGGCAGTGGTTGGACATGGATTGAGGTAAGAGGCTGTAGAATATATAGCTGCTACTTCTCCCCGAACGTTCCGCTGCAGCAGTTCGAGGAGGAACTTCGGGGTCTGGAGGAAGACGTGAGGAGCGCGACACTACCCATTGTGCTGGCTGGTGACTTCAACGCTTGGGCAACTGACTGGGGCTCGTCGATGACAAACAGACGGGGCGCCCTTCTGTGCGAGATGGCTTCGGGCCTGCATTTGCTTCCTGCAAATGTAGGCGGGAAGTTCACTTTCTGCAGGGGCGCCACGGGTTCTGTCATAGACGTAACCTTTGCTGATGAAGGAATGATCGGAAGGGTGAAAGACTGGCGTGTGCTCGATGAGCACACGCAGAGCGATCACCAGTACGTGACCTTCACGCTTGCAAGGGGGCCGCGGCCTGCTGCACCTGGGTTGGGTTCCGCCGCTAGTTCAGCGGGTTGGAGTCTTCGCTCCTTGGACACCGATGCCCTTAAAGCAGTCATCGAGAGTGGCAGCGAAAGGATCGCAAACGCGGATGGAGCAGCGCTAAAGGTAAGCGAGCTGAGTAGCGTGGTCAAGCGCGCCTGCGATGCATCCATGGCTCGGCGGGGCGGACACACCCTCAGGCGTAATGTTTATTGGTGGACTGAGGAGATTGCCCGTCTGCGCCGGTCATGTTTAGCTTTGCGGCGCCGGGCCCAGCGCTCAGGATGGGAGAGTTTTCAGGCTGAAGACTACAAGGCTGCAAAGAAGGAGCTGAAGAGCGCTATCAGGCGCAGTAAGGAAAGGTGCTGGGGTGAGCTGTGCGAGTCGGTGAACCGCGACCCCTGGGGACTGCCGTACAAAATAGTGCGACAGAAACTACGGGGACGCGGCCTTGACCCCTTTCTCAGTAACCCCAGTAACCTGACCGCTGTTATTGATGGCCTCTTTCCCCTTCACGGAGACCGACCGTTGGCAGATCCTACCCCCTCAACTGGTGAGTTCCAACCGTTCACGGTAGCTGAGCTCGAGATGGCTGCAAAAAGGGTAAGTAAAGGTAAGGCTCCTGGACCTGACGAAGTCCCAAATGAGATTGTGCTGCTGGTGACCCGGGAGTTCCCTGAGGTTCTGCTCGGCGTGTACAATGCGTGCCTGGAAGAGGGTCTAGTTGGCGATCCCTGGAAGAGACAAAGGCTTGTCCTTATTCTCAAAAAGGCAGTCGCGGACGGACCCTCATCTTTTAGACCGCTGTGCATGCTGGACGGCTTCGGGAAGCTCCTTGAGCGACTCCTGCTTGGGAGACTTCAGCCAATTCTGGAGGATCCGGAGCGGGGTCTCTCCGACAAGCAGTACGGCTTCAGGCGGGGCAGATCCACAATTGACGCAGTCGGACACGTTGTCAACGTCATCCGACAAGCATGGCAGGGCACGGTGAAGAGCCACCGACGGGTTGTCATGATAGCGCTGGACATCCGGAATGCTTTTAACTCTGCGCGATGGGAATTAATCCTCAGAGCGCTGAGGGAGAGCTTCCGCGTGCCAGACTATTTGATGGCCATGCTTGAAAGTTACTTCGATGGCCGAAGTCTTGAGTATCGGCACGGTGCCTCTGGTGTGGAAGAGAAGCGGCGGATCACGTCTGGCGTCCCGCAGGGATCGGTCTTAGGACCGACCTTGTGGAATGCTTTATACGATGGTCTGTTGCGGACGGACATGCCTGAGGGGTCGAGCATTGTTGCTTTTGCGGACGACATCGCAGTGATGATCGAGGGGAGGACTTCCCGTGAACTTGAAGTTATAGGGAACGAGGCTCTCAGACGGGTAAAGGTATGGCTTGACAGAGCTGGTTTGGAACTGGCCATACAGAAGACCGAAGCCGTACTGTTTTGTCGCAAGCGACGACCTCTGCTGCCTAAGCTACTGCTAGAGGGTTTTGAGGTGCCGTTGGCTAAATCGCTACGCTACCTTGGAATCCAACTCGATCGTGGTCTTCGTTTCGGAGAACACATCGAGCTGGCGGCTGCAAAGGCAAGCGGAGCAGCGATACAGTTGGGGAGGCTCATGCCGAACGTGGGTGGGCCGAAATCATGCAGGAGGAAACTATTGCATGAGGTGGTCCACTCCACACTTCTGTATGGGGCACCCATTTGGGCGCAGGCGCTTGAGACAGAGCTGTACAGGAAGAAGATGGCTGCCGTCCAGAGAAGAAGCGCGCTGAGAGTGATCTCCGGCTACCGCACCATGTCCGAGGAAGCGGCATTGGTGCTGGCTTCTTCTCCACCCATAGATCTGCTGGCGCTTGAGCGCAAAGCAGTCTATGAATCAGGTAAGGGACCGCACCATAGGAAACTGACGCTGTCAAAGTGGCAGGATCGCTGGAACTCGGCATCTAAAGGACGCTGGACGAACAGGCTTGTCAGCCAACTCGAGCCTTGGTACTCGAGGAAGCATGGCTGCCTGAACTACCGGCTCACGCAGATGCTGAGTGGACACGGTTGTTTCGGTTTTTTCCTACACCGTATAGGAAAAGAAGCAACTGCAGCATGCTGGCACTGCGACTCAGAAAATGATGACGCGGAGCACACGCTACTGTCGTGTCCTGCCTGGGCGGACCACAGGGGGTCATTAATGGCAACCATTGTGGTCGACCGACTAGACCTGGACATGGTAGTACCGTCAATGCTCCAATCAGAGGAGAACTGGTGGGCCTGGGATACCTTTGCCTCTCGCGTGATCGGAAAGAAGGAGGATGCCGAGCGCGTAAGGCGAAGGATGAACACGACCCGCCAAAATGTAGTAAATCTAGTCTCTGTTGATAGTAGTGTTAATGTAGATTAATTAGTCTTAACACAATGTAGATAGTGTAGATTTGCCAATTGACGCAACTGAAATGTGAAGACATGCTGTGCATGTAAAGACACACCACACCCCGATGTCATGCTTGACGGCAGTTCCAGGGTGTGGCAAGATGCAGAGGGGGGTTTTTAGTGAGTAAAAATCTCACATATCCTGCCGGCGGAAACAATGGCAGGAATCTTTTGAAGATTTTCCCCTCTCAATGGAAAAAAAAAAAAAAAAAAAAAAAAAAGCCTTACAGCAACTGGGTCTTGCTTGAGTATTGGCGCTTTGTAGCGACGACCAAGCTCGTACACCTCTGCGGCACTATAACAAGTGTCATAGACCCCTAGAGTCTCTAGAATCTAGGGAGTCTCCCTCACAGGATTTCTTAAAAAAAAAAAAAAAAAACTCCGACCTTCCCTGAAACAGGGGTGACATTGGTAATATGAAGCTTAAAAATGACTCACCAGACATAATCCAAAAGCAGGAAGTAAAAACATCAGGAAGACTGTCAGCATACACCGTTTCATGGCTGAAGCACAGCACTGTCTTTTTATCACAGTAATATTTTTTCTTTCAATAAAAATAACACCAGTTCAAAATGTCTTCAGATCCCATTAATGCATGTTGCTTTTTTTATATACAACAATTGTTTTGAATCACACACAATGTACAAAATTCACTAACTGATTATTGTATGAGATTTTCAACTACAGTAATTTAACATTCAAAACACTTTTTCATACATGAAGAAGTTTAAAATTGCGAAATCTTTTGTTTGAAGTTTTACTTCTACAAGCTTAATTTACAATAATATAATGGTTGGTTCAAGTAATTTAGACCGAAAAATTCACGTATGTTTTCTTTTAATTTATTACATGCTTTTTCTTGTTGTTTCAAATACGTCAGATTTTCATGAATTTTCCCGTTTTCTTTCTCTCCTTATTGAAGTTCTCCTTTATTGTAGTTTTCAGCTATCTTTATTTCAATTTTTCCCTTGATTCTTCTAATATTTTTAATCAAAACTTCACGTATTCTTTCTTATTGTTTCAATCAATATTCAGTTGTCATTTCTTCTTTTATTAATTCACGTATTTATTTTTCTTTTCCTTCACTTGTCCCTTCGCTTCCTTCAAGTCAATTACACTTATTCTACAGTAAAACTACTCTTTCATTTACTATCTGCCTTCAGTATATATCTGACAGAACGTCTTGCTCTGTTATCGGACATCAGACCACTGATTCACGATCACTTTCACTGCGGTCTGCTCACTCCACTGTCCGCGGACTAACTGGACACAGTGTTCGCCTTTCCTTACCAGAATCAGCCGAATGTCCGCCCCCCAACTCGAGTTCTGATCGAGAACTTGAAAAATTAAATACGTCTTCAAAAGCAGAGACTAATAAACTACCTATTGGTAAAGCTGTAATAAAATTGGCAACACAGACACACGTCTATGGCTTATGAGCTGAGTGACCACAGAATGATCAAAGATGGAGAAGGGTAAAAAGTAAATATATCTTTACACAGTTCTTTGACCGGTCCGTAGTCTAGTGGGTAACACTTCTAACTCGTGAATGTAAGGTTTTGGGTTTGAATCCTGGTTGAGCACAAAAAATAGACCATTTATATTTTCAAATATGCTCTTCGTTGGGTCGAAAAATTTATATACCTTTACCAAAGACCGGTCAACAAAAGGTCCATCCAGTCTTATAGCAACTGGATCTTGCTTAAGTATTGGCGCTTTATACAGCGACAACCAAGCTCTTAGAGGGTTCTTAAGGTGTGACACACACAAAAACATCGCTCACCAAATAAATCATCCTAATATTATTATTGTGATTAACGCTGCAGACTTGTAATCAGAAGGCAGTGAGCTCGATTCCCATCAGATCACAAAATAATGATCTTCGTTGGGTTAAAAAACATATGCACCTTTATCAAAGATCGATCACTGAAGATCATCTATACTTCAACTGGATCTTGCTTGAAAAATTGCTGACCGGTGCGGTATCTAAATAGCATGCAGATGGCTGTTGTCAAATGCACATCAAGGCACCTTTGAAGGATCATGGTAATGCCTGATTGGTTTATTAAAATTTATGGTACAGTACCTAATCAATTGTTTACGCACTGTGGTATATTATTGCTTTATATTTTTAAATAGAAACGGTAAGATGTAATAACGCCCGTTGATTCTGCAAGCTCGTCCACAAACTCGTAGCAACGTTGCCAAATTTCATTATCCACAGCCTCTGAAACAACGATAGCCTACGTCTATCGCTTTCGGCCTCTCCCCACTTTCTTTCCGCAGATCAATTTGGGTTATTTTATGATATAATAATACATTTATACTCGTTTAATGAGTTGCAAATATTTGCATTGTGTTTTAGCGCGTCGTACAAAAGTTATATCGAATCTCCACTCACAACGCGAGTAGTGTGTCTGTTTGAATTTGGGTCAAGCAATAATGGCTACACTAAAAATATTTCATTTCTTCAACGGCCGAAATTTTCCATTTCTTTTTTTTTCAATCATCAAATTCATTGATAAACAAACTTCCCAAAATGTGTCTTCATTTTTAGGTAATTTAAGATTCGTATAGACCTGCACAAAGAGACTGAAATTGAAGTTACTCCTGCGTATGTTGAGATGATATGGAGAGTACTTTTAGAAAGGGGTTGAAGACCCACATGTTCGCGCGCTCATATGAGCAAGCGCCTTTGGGATGACCAAGAGTCATGAAAAGGCGCTATAAAAATATTGTACTATTATTATTATTATTATTATGATAAAATCGACGGTTAAAGCATATAGGGCATCAGTATTTAGGAGAGCAGTTTAAAGTTTGAGATGGCAAAAAAATATACACAACTTTATCATATCGTTAAAATCAAATCAGATCCAGAATTTAAAAAAAAATACATTTATGGGCATTTCTATTAATGCAATTTTACGAGATTTTATCTTACAAGCGCCTTTAGGACCAAAAAGGCCAAAACATTCGTCGGTTACACCATAACCATACTTCGAAAACGAAGTTTTTTGCTTGGGAATACTGTAACTGTAACACTGTCGCCATTCCGCTAGGGGTGGCCAGAGCCTCTGCAGAGCTGCCTCCATTTTTTCCTATCCTTACATACCTCTTTCAATTCATTCATACCCATCACCATTTCATGCATTTTCTTTTTTTACGCTCACTTTGTATATCCCATTCTTTCACAATCTCCTCAATCTGATCACTCCATACTTTTCTCGGTCGTCCCTTCCCTCTTTTTCCTTTCACACTTTCTTTGTATACATAATTTGTCAGTCTATCATCATTCATTCTTTCCACATGCTCAAACCATCTCATCACATTCTTTTGTACATTAACTTTCACATCCTCTTTCAAATTACATTCTTTTTTTACCCATTCATTCCTAACTCTATCCCTCAGAGTTTTAGAGGCATAAACGACAAAAAAAGTCATCGTTGAGCCATGGGAGTGAGCCCATTAGAAAGAGTGGAAAATTTGAAGTAGGATAGCATTCATAACTCATTTTCAACCAAAACTTATTTTTATCCGTCAATATACTCTTTGACATGGAAGGGTGGACACTAACCCAGTACCTCGAGAATACAGCCACTGCCTTCGAAATGTGGGTGTACCGGCAAATGCACTGCCTTAAAACGAGGATAGTGACTTTTATGTAAACAATTGGCTTGCTGGTGACCAGGAGAGACAACTGCTATGTTGCGAACTGAGGGTTTGAAGTACCCAAGTGTCCCTGAACATGTACGCTGGTGTGTGGAACAATCTAGCTCTAGTATGATGGAAGTAGTAAGGTACATAGAACGGCAGTCTGGTATAAGCGAGAGATCGAATGATCTGGAATATGTAAGAATGGTCCCTTTTGTACCTATATATACGGACTGAAAAGGGCATCAGTGGATTAGTTGCATTCAGCATTTGGACGTGAATACCATATACGCAAATATTATCAATTATTGTAAATTGTGAACCAAACCGTGTAAAATAAATTGTGTTACAATAAATAATTGTAGTTTAATTAAAAAGGGGACCCCAGTAAAATCGTATCAGTTATTTTCTTTTACCCTTTGAACTGATTTCTTTATTACCCAGGTTTGTGAGCCGTTTTCGAAATAATTGTGTAATGAAGTATGTATGATCAATAAACTGTTACCAAATTTAAAGTAAATTTATGAAACAACATGATTTTAAAGGTTTATATAACGTTTTCTACGACACAAAAATGTTATTGTAAAATAAATAAATGATTTTGACACTAGTTTTAAAACCAGGATGCGTTTTTGGTTACAAAATAAGTTTATATGTCTAAATACTCAAACATTGGATAGGGGCTGTCCGTATATTACGTCATTCGCATTAAGGGGGGGAGAGTCTGGTTTGCGGATGATGGCAAATGATGTACGAGTACCAAAAGTGACGTCGTTCTTGTAAATACCAATTTCTACAAAATATACAAAATATTATGCAAATAATAAAACATTATTAATTATTAAGCTCATCCATTATTACAGCAAGAAGGGGGGGGGTTCATTAGATAATGACTATAGGATGATTGTAAGGGGGGGGGGGGTCGAAAATCGGCCAAAATCGATGACGTAATTTATGGAGGGCCCCATAGATGGTAAAGTGACAGAAATAGTAAAAAGAAACGGTCCTAATCATATTTTATACATTAAGTTGCAAAATATGTATATTTATATTAATTAAAGTTCATAATAAATGCATGCCATCAAGCAAACATCTTTAAGTTCGTGCTTACACATACTGCATGTGTAGGTACTAACAAAGTAAGACTCAAACTTTAAATGAACGTAAACCTTGCAACCGAATTTTACTAAAATATTGGTTATAAAAAATATTGACCGGTCCGTAGCTCAGTGGTAACACTGCGGACTCTGAATGGGAAGGTTAAGGGTTCGATTCCCGGCGGAGCACAAAAAATATACCATTTATATTTTCAAATTTGCTCTTCGCCGGGTTGAAAAATTCATACAACCTTTACCAATGACCGGTCACCAAAGGTCCATCCAGCCTTACAGCAACTGGGTCTTGCTTGAGAATTGGCGCTTTGTAGCGACGACGATCAAGCTCGTAAAAAGGTCGATAGCTCAATTGGTAGAATGCTTGCATTCCATGCCGAGAGCAAGGGTTCGATCTCAAAAGGTTTACTCAGCCTTCACAAGAAATGAGAACCAGCCCCCCCGGGAGCTGGGAAACCTCCACTTCAACTGAAAGTGGTTGGTGTGAGGCCGGCCCCCTTACCTGTAAAAATAAATAGGTCCCGAAGCGCCACATGCGACCCCTTCGGGGATAACGCAGGCAAGAAGTTACACTATATGTGTAGCTTAGTTGCGTTTTTTTATTGGTAACACTGGCAAAAGTGAACCGATTTTTAGAGAATGGGCTTTTAGAGTTTGGCGCCATACCAATCAATACAGGGTAATAAATAGGTCTTCCAAAAATTATACTAAAATAAAATACTTGTGGGATAAAAACCTACAAGAAGTACTGAAATTTATGGTCCTGTTACATCAAATTCCAACCAGACAAAAATGTAAATTATGTGTGATGTCTTCCTTTTAAATCAAAAATTTGGTTACATGTACGTAAGTCAGCTAATGTACATCATATTTTTGGTTAAAGTTCCATTATATTGCCTGTTTAATAATAAAGAGAAATAACTCGGACCGGTCCGTAGTCCGTTGTGGCAACACTTCGGACTCGTAAATATTTGGAAGGTTGTGGATTCGGATCCCGGCGGAGCACACAAAAATACCATTAATATTTCGAATGTGCTCTTCGCTGGGTTGAAGAATTCATAAGCCTTTACCAATGACCGGTCACCAAGGGTCCATCCAGCCTTACAGCAACTGGGTCTTGCTTGAGTATTGGCGCTTTGTAGCGACGACCAAGCTCGTACACCTCTGCGGCACTACAACAAGTGTCATAGACCCCTAGAGTCTTCAGAATCTAGGGAGTCTCCCGCACAGTATTTTCTTAAAAAAAAAAAAAAAAAACTCAAAAATTGAGAAAATCGAGATTTTGTAATAAAACGCAAGAACAATGCGAGAAGAATAGGTAGAATGCGACAGCCGTTCAATTTGGACGAATATAACCGAGATAAAACATCGGTCGCCTTTTTCATCCCATACAAGTTGTACTGGTTGTCTGAACTTCAAACGTGATTTCCCAACATTCTTATTTTCTGAGTTATTGCTCTTTATTATTTAGCGTGCGATATTATTACTCACTTCCCATAAATATTTAACCGATGTCCTTAGAAGAATTAAGCAATCAAATATTGATTGGACGTTGGTGCACCAGGCCCTTAAAAGATCAAACGTTGCAGATCCAACATTGCAGATCAGCCGCTATTTGCATACTTACTTTTTTCATTCCTGTAATAGTCATAACCTTTTTCAAGCACATTAATGACAAAAATACCTGTTTCTAAATAAAGCAATGGACTGCATTCCGCGCAGTACATCAGAGAAAGAGTCACCGCCCGAGATCCGCTCTTGGTGCAATAGGCGAGTGTCGAGTTACGATATTGACGATGATTGGGTGTACCTTTATGACCGGTCCGGTCGGTGCACGGAGGAAAGTGAAATCAAGTGGCTAGCCCCGCAGCATACAGCGGTCAGGCGCGCGCACAACCTTGCCGGGCTTCTGGCGCAACAAGGCACTTTCTCCTGACTTGTTCGGTGTGTGATATACCCAACCGCATCGCAGCTATAGAGGTTGCAAAGGCAGCGAGAACGCATTGCGTGTCAAGTTGAATTTAAAATAATCCACATCCCTTGACCGGTCCAGCGGTAACACTTCGGACTCGCGAATGGAAGGTTGTGGATTTGAAGCTTTGCCGGGCTTCTGGCGCAACAAGGCACTTTCTTTTGACTTGTTTGGCGTGTGAACTCAGCCGTATCACTACATAACTATAGAGCAGTGGTGTCCATACTTTTTCTTGAGGAGATCGACTAATAAAAATTATGAATAGGAGATCGACCTAGCAAAAAAAAAAAACGCATCTAAGCTACACATAAAGTGTAACTTCTTGCCTGCGTTATCCCCGAGGGAGTCGCACGTGGCGATTCGGAACCTATTTATTTTACAGGTAAAAGAATCAAAATAATACTGTTACAAAAATAAATTTTCTTTTGCAAAAAACTACAGTTTTAAGGTAGATCACTGAAAAGTCTACCTATCCTCGGCGATCGACTTTAAAACCTCCCGCGATCGACCGTTGGGCACCTCTGCTATAGGGGTTGCGATGGCATCGAATATGCGTTGCGTGTGGATTTGAATTTAAAATAATCCAAGTTCCTTGACTTATAGGTTGGTATGCGGCTGACCACCCATGCTGTAAAAATGGTTCACTTTGCCAATGTCACCCCTGTCTCAGGGAAGGACGGCAAGAGTTGCAGGGTGTATGTCCATTGGAGATTTGGTTTTTATATTGAAGGTTCGCATGAGGCATGTGCAAGCGCGAACTTGTACGTGTCTGGTTGTGAGAATGCATGTAATGTGATTCTCCAATGTAACATATCTTTGCAACTTAGATTAGATTAGATTAGATGAGCTTAGTCCCTTGAGTGTGGAAGAAGAATTGGAACGCTCAGTAACTGGCTGAGCAATACTCAGAGAATTCACTTTAAACTGAACTTCATGGTGTTCAACGCTCTGCAAGGAATCAAAAAATACTTGCAGGAACTAGTGCACCCAAAGGATATACAGGAGAGAGGACTGACGCTGCGCTCAGCACAGAGACACTGCAAAACGATGGTGAGCGAGCCAACCAGAAGATTAACTTAGAAACAGGTGCGTCTTGAGGCTTCTCCTTAAGCCCACTTCTGTCGGAGACTCCCTCAGATATGCGAGCAGCGCGTTCCAGGTCACCGGTGCCGCTGTGCAAAATGCATGGTCTCCAAAGACTGTCCTTATCGATCTTTTTGGGATCTGGAAGAGAGTCTTGCTCCATGATCGTAGAGTCTGCCCACCCCACGCACTGTCACCACCGCTTTTTCCAGTGACTCATACAAGTACTCGTATTCTATGGTTGATCCATGTAGAGTTTTGTAGGCCAGTAGACAAAGCTTGTACCTGACTCTCTCTGGCATTCTGAGCCAATGGAGATCTTGAAGGAGGCGCGTAATGTGGCAGTACTTAGATTGGTTAAAAATAAGTCTCGCTGCCGCGTTTTAAAATGACTGCAGTCTGTTCATTTGCTTCTTTGGCTGCGCACTCAATGACATTCTATAAGTAGCATATATAGAGGTAATTTGTCTATGATAATGGAGTTGTTTTTACGGCGCATCGACATTAACTTTTAGTTTGTTGTCTTTAGCACTTTATATAAAGCAATATTCCGATGACGATTCTTTTTCAATTCGATGAAATTATCATTAGTTTTTATTTTATTTTCAAAAAACAGTCTCTCTTGGAATAAATAAATAGCAACTGAAATCAAATTGTAATACTACTACTGTTTAAAAAATCTTGAAAAAAATAAATTATTTGGTATCCAATTTATTTTAGCGTTATGACTTTTAGAAGACACGTGAAGGTGAGAAACTTATTTACTTTCACTGACAACGGGGTCAGGCTTACGCCAACAACCTTTCCAGTAGCTACATACCTTTGTATTTATTATTTTTGAGTTGGATCACAAAAAAACGCCATAACGAAAAATATACTTATCTTTCAGGAGTAAGGTATAATTTTCCGGGAGTTTGTAAGTCTTCTAGCTCAAATGCAAACGCTCTACCAACTGGGCTCCATTCAGTTTTTAATCTTTATTTGTATATAATGATGATGATAATTTGTAGAGCGCCATTTCGTGACTACTGTCACTACAAGGACGCTTTCAGGTTTGACGCGGCGGTGAAGAAATGGGTCTTCATTCCCTTCTTACAGCTCTTGACCCCTTCCTTGGCGCGCACTTCTGGGGGCAGCTGATTCCAAGTGGACGGTCCTGCAATTCGTCGGTCTAATTAGACCGACATTCTTTCTTCTTTTCTTTATTCTTTCCCACCTCTATGGTGGTTGGCCACTTAGTCAGGAGAGCACCACCCGAACAGTCTCAGTAGTAACATCTCGAATTTAGGCCTTAAGTCATATGTTAAAGACGCTCAGAATCACTTTGCATTTTTGTTTGTAAATTTAAAATCTTCAAGCCCTAAACCCTCACGGCTTTAACCTTTCAGTGATTAATGAGCCTCATTTGCTTTGTGTAAACACTTGGAAAAGTGTAGCTTCTCGGGAGGGCCTTCTGCCACTCGTATCTCACATAACTTTTGCATGCGAGTCCTGTGACACATCCCCGGATGGGATGGATATACAGGGCGTGGGTAAGTGGAGGGGAGACTGACCCTGAGAGAAGGTGTGGTCCTGCAAAGGCGAAAGCGCGGTCTCCAAACACTGTGCTTTTTTTTCTGCATTGTGCACTGACAGAGTTAAGAGCACTGTCGACAGATAGCAGAGTGAGCCCCCTCTCACTCCGATTCCTCGGGATAATCATTTCCTTCAAGTATTCTGGCGCCACTCCATGCAATGCTTTATACACCGTGAGGTTTAGCTTGAATTTTATCCTTTCTGGGATCCTCAGCCAGTGGAACTTCCGCAAGAGTGGGATGATGTGGCAGTATTTACTCTGACCATAAATAAAGTATAACATGGGAAAAATGAAACTATGAATTGTAGGATTTTTTTTAGTTATATTTTTTTGAAGACATCTCTATTTTATTTTTCACAATAAATAACACATAACTTTCACAAAAAATATATTTTCAACTTATCTAAGAACTAAATTATTAGTTTAAATTAAACTACGACATAAATCCGGCATTGCCAGGAGTAAATAAATTTTAAGTTCAATTAATTATGTTACAAATCACAATCAAAATAATTTTAACATTGAATTTTATCCAGCATTCGACTCCACGCAAAAAATATCAGAAGCTATTCTGCTAATTTTCTTACACTTTGAATATCAATCCGAGTCTGATATCCGATGCCCTGAGAGCTTTGTGCAGCCTGCAGAGAGCCTACCACCAGGAAAGAACCTCGAGTGGCCCGTGTGGAAATCTATGAACAGATTGAGGACCAATGTTGGAAGAGCCCGGGCCAACATGTTGACCTGGGGATTTCTGGGACGGAAGGCCTCTACACTATGTGAGTGTGGAGCACCTGCGGTGTTGTCCCTCCTGTCCGACAAGCTGCTCCATGGATGATTTCTTTGCGGGAAACCAAAGAGCTGTAGACATTGCTCGTTACTGGTCCAATACGGTGTGAAGCTGACACGAAGAAGAAGAAGAAGAATCATAGTCTGAGCTTGCTAGCCCTTGCAAAATAGCTCCATAGATAATAAATCACAGTATACCTTCTTTTTGGACACGAATCTCTATCTCGTCGCTATTAATATCATAAGGAAATAAGCAGAATAGCGCTTCAGGGAACTTAATATTGATTTATTTTAAAGTATCTTAAATCTATAAGGACTAGATATTTTCTTACAATTTTAATTAAAGATATTTTATTTTAATAAATACTAATACTATGTACATAGAAACAAATAGATAAATTCCAAGAACTGGAATCTGCAGGATGAGAATAATAGAAGAGCGTTTATGAAGAGAGTGATGAATATCAAGGAGGCGAAAGAAGTGTGCAAGGAGACAATCAAGTGGAGACGCCTCTGCGGAGGTACTGGCCACTCTGAGCGAAGGAGAACAGGATACAAGACCAGAAAAGTAAGTGTGGAAGGTGAAGATCGAAGGAAGAATAGATTGATCAAATATGTGTGATTGTGTTTAGTTTGCCAATGTTACCCCTGTTTCAGGGGAAAGACGGCAAGGTTGCGGGTGTATGTCCATTTGAGATTTGGGTTTTTGTGTAGTAGGTTCACATGCGGCATGTACAAGCGCGAACTTATACATGTTTGCTTGTGAAAACGCATATAATGTGAATCCCCAATGTTACATATCTTTGCAACTTAGATTAAATTACATTGGATAAGATGTTCACTTTTCCAATGTCACCTCTGTTTAAGGGGAGGTCGGCAAGAGTTGCAGGGTGTATGTTCATTTGAGATTTGGATTTTTACGTTGTAAGTCAACATGCGGAATGTTATAGCGCGAACTTAATACGTATCTGCTTGTGAGAATGCGTATAATGTGAATCCCCAATGTAACCTATCTTTACAACTTAGATTACATTAGATTAGATTAGATTGCCGCGTTCTCTCCGAAGGGTTCGCATATGGCGAGTGAACTTAGAACCGGAAAAAAGCTAAAAAATTACTTTTTCAAATGTCATCATCTAAACATATTATTGATGGTCTTTGATGGACTTTCATGTTCTTGGAGGGAAGATGACAAGGTCTTCGAGAGCAGGCTTTGAAGCAACGAAACGGAAGGGGGATAGGTCTTCAAGAGCAGGCTTCAGCGAGGATCTTATGCAGGAACGGCAGATGGCTGGCCACGCGTGTACAGACCCCTGGGAGGTTGGGTCTTGCACAGCCGCGTCCCCAAGAAGCTGGATAGGTCTTCAAGAGCAGGCTTCAGCGAGGATCTTATGCAGGAACGGCAGATGGCTGGCCACGCGTGTATAGACCCCTGGGAGGTTGGGTCTTGCACAGCCACGTCCCCAAGAAACGACCCCTGGAAAAAGATGAACCTTTTGATAGTTTTACGAGGAACTCGAAATAAAAATTTTCATGGATAGGGAGCAATAGGGATAAAGATTGATGGGCATTGCTGAAAGCCAATCTTAAGATATACGGCCAACAAACTGCTATGCAGCCGGCCTCACACCAACCACTTCAGTTGAAGGTGGGGTTTCCCAGCTCCCAGGGGGGCTGGTTCTCATTTCTTGTAAAGGCTGAGTAAGCCTTGCCAGTATTTTAATTTGGGGTTTGAAATAAACACCGAAACGAGAAATCATTTCTGACACCCTCGGTGGAGATCGAACCCTTGTGTTTACCAGCTGAGCTATCACCGGACTTTTTTTTGTGAGCTTGGTCATCCCTACAAAGCGCCAATGCTCAAGCAAGACCCAGTTGCTGTAAGGCTGGATGGACCTTTTGATGACCGGTCTTTGGTAAAGGTTTTATGAATTTTTCAACCCAGCGAAGAGCATATTTGAGAATATAAATGGTATATTTTTTTGTGCTCCACCGGGATTCGAACCCACAACGTTCCATTTGCGTGTCCGAAGTGTTGCCACTGGACTACGGACCGATCTAAGATTGAGACAGAAGAAGAAGAGTAATGGAATAACGTTGGTTCGATCCCCGCTTGGGTCATTTGACCATAACTTTGACCCTGGTTCAACAGATGTTATTGGGTAATTATTAATTAATATTTCATTAAAAATAAACAATAATGAATTATTAATTGATGATATTGATACCTGTTTCTGGCCAGGCAGAATAGGTTGGTGAATTGCATTCCTCTTCACAAATCTATTTAAAAAAAAAAAAAAAAAAAAATAGGCTCATGTCGTAGATAATAATGTAATGTAATCTAAGTTGCATTTTCATTTTGCAAACTGACTGTCAGTTTTATTTTGCAAGTAAACATGTAGCATGCTTAGCGTAAACATGCACGCGTCTGCTTGTGGGTGTGGATTAATTATGAATTTTAAAACATATTCAATATTAGGATGAATCATTATCACAATATTATTATTATGCAGCATGATGGTGATGATGGTTTGTGACCATCAAGCATGACGTCATACTATATTATTTATGCGGGTGATTTAAATAAAAATAAAAATATTTTTTGTCCTTGTTAGCGACTTAACATTGGACTTTCCTATCATGTTTTATGTTTTGACATTGAACTCTAAACGACATTGAAATAGTCAAGGACGTAAAAAAGTTAGCTAATACTCTCAGAAAGTCCATTTATTTAGTGTTCCTTGTGTTGGTATAAGCCAAACCAGTCATATCTAACCAGGGCTGGAAGTCTCATCACAAACGGTAGATCTTACCTACCGAATATCGGTAATATTTGTATGAAGACCTGTCGATCCAAGATGGCCGCAAGTGTTAATAATACCGATATTCGGTAGGTAAGAATTACCGTGGTGATGAGACTTACAGCCCTGGGCACTCTCTTGTCCTGGACGTGAGAAATCGTCTCTGAAGACGAATGAAAAACATAGGACCAGGAAAGCCATGTGAGATTACTCGAGGTCTAGTAGGAACCAAGAAGATGGGTCATCGTCCTCCGTTGTGACTGAGAAAATCAGCTGGAGGACAAGATACAAGTTCTTACAGAAAGAATACTGGAAATGCAAACTAGAAGTCCAAGAACTTTACACTTCCAGGATCTAAAACGGCTCAATCGTGTCTTATCTGCAAAATAAGAGGTTAAAAACCAGCTGAGATAAATGGCTAGTAACAAAGTACAAGAAAAGCCTCTTGCATACCATTATTGAGTGGATGATCTAAAAATCTAAAATCTAAATCTAAGCTGCAAAGATATATTTCATTTAAGATTCATATTAAACGCATTCCCACAAGCAGACATGTATAAGTTCGCGCTAACACATGCCGCATGTGGACCTACAATATAAAAACCTGATCTCAAATGAACATAAGCTCAGCAACTCTTGCCAACCTCCCTTGAAATACGGGTGACATTGGCAAAGTGATCAATGGGAAAATTGACAGAGGACGACTACTCCGATAGTTTATACAGAATAACTTGGCAGATATGTACCGTTCCGCCTACACAGAGCTCAAAAGTATTACCAATAGAAAGGGTGGAATGGAGAAAAATATGATGAACATTGCTACACGCCAATCTCAGGATTATTAGTAGATTAAACTTTGACGGCCGGTTGTTGACATAATAACTCTTTTTCCGGGTTAACTCAAAGGCCAGCGTCGGTTCAAGTACACCCCCTTCGATCCTCCTGGCTTACCGTTGATAATGCCCATTGAAGCCTATGGGTGAAACTGTTTGGAATAAAAACCAACTAGACCACGGCTACACAGCCCGGAAAACAAATGTTATTATGTCAATCTCAGGATTTTGACAAAAGAAAAATTCTAACGAATAACAAGGCACTGCGTTTGAAAGATGACGATGCTTTCAATAAGATAATCTGACTTTCTATGTAAGTATCTTAAGTACTAGGACTGAAATGTATGGTAAAGATTGAGTTCAAACCTATGATTTCTTCTGCTCCCGTTGCTCCCTGCAAAATCAAAGGTCCTCCACTGTCTCCCTGAAATATTTTCAACAAAGATTAATATCCAGCTTTTACCCAAAATTACTGACAAAGAAAATATTATGGTTTTTTACCTGGCAAGCATCAACTCCTCCTTTGGTTAGACCGGCGCACAGAACTGGTCCATTTACTCTCCTTGCCGGATACCCAGCATTTTTACATCTGGAAGCGCTCCATACTTGCACCTGAGCCTGCAGCACAAGAAAACCCATGTTTCAAAACCAAATCGACCTTGCCAAATCAAACCCACAAGACATTAAAATAGTATAAAGACGATATCTTGGTTGTAAATTTAAGTTTGTTGAAATGTGGTGGAACATGCTCGGAGTTCCATCGACAGCTAGACGCACCAACAAGTCCATTCATTTGGAGCTGTGCTGGGAAGACTTGACTCTAGCCAATATTCAAAGTGTTGCACAGTTCTTCTGATACGTTGCTGGTGGCAATGAGGATAACCTGGAACGAATGGTTGCGATCGGTAGCCTGGAGAAGAATAGAACGAGAAAAAGATCTTTCGCACGATGGATCGATCAAGTGATGGTGGCAGCTGCAGGCACCAGAGTCGTTGGAGCGCAAGTCAAGGGAGAACTGGAGAAGAGTAATTGCTTCTTCGGGGTCACAGCCCTCGCAATAATTAAGACGAAAAAGAAGTTCAGATATGGTTAGAAGGACCCACGGCATACAGATGCTCATTAAAAAGAAGAAAGATCTTGTTCTATTTAGTCGGATAGGTCCAACCCAACAGCCTAGTAATTGCAATGAGTTAGGACAGCGCCAGAGTGAAGATAGGATGACATATGTACATGTTACTAACTTGTCTAGGAACATCGGAAGGAGGATCTTGTTCGGCCGTTCTCCCCCAACCAGAAACAATAGCTGTCCTGCTGGCATATTCAGCTTGCTCTGAAATGAAACCACTCTTTAATGGATAAATTTGAGGATGATCTTTGAATTCATGAGCTGATCTTAGATGGTAAGACCTTGTTCACAAAGTTTCAGAACTCTGTATATTGACACAGAATTGGTTGAATTAATAATAATCCATGTTAAATTCCTGACATGGCAAAACAAAAACCGTTCATGTACAATAATTTATCAAATTCTTTGCTGGTTTTTGAAATTGTATAACTATGTTGTTTATCCCATATATTACATGTATAACTGTTTGTTTGTCTAATAAAAAAAAAAAACAGCCAAACTTTAAAAAAATAATCGTACAATTATTAATCGATCATCAATCGGATAATGAATCTAACAAATAGTCAGTCGGTAAACAAAAAATAAATTAAAAGATCAATCGAACAATCAATCAACGAAGGAAATTGGCTTTTAACAATAAATAATGAGTACTGAAATCAAACACTTAAAATTGTAGAAAGTGTAAAAGTAGAAAGTGGTTCAAACCATCGGATGGTAGGCAGATCGGTCTGATGAGCATGTTGAAACTGACTGGTTCAGCCAGGAATAAGACTGCTATGTCATTTCTGAAGCTGAAGATGTCAAATTCAGGATGTGGCCATGCCCGTGACACGGCGTGTCCTTCAGATCCTGGGGCATGTGATAGAGAGTGGATGCCCACCCAGGCTTTGAGCTCCTTTAGATCAATCCTGGAAGAAGGAAAAAAGAAGAATAAGTAGTAATACACTATTGATGATTGAATCACTAGCGACTTTTTTTTTAAGGAATCCTGTGCAGGAGGCTACCCAATTATTGAGAGTCTTGGAGGTCTATGTCACCTTGGAAGGGTGCCGCAGAGGTGTTGCTTGACTTGTTGCTTCTGTCGTGAGGCGCCGCAAGGAAGTCGCGATTGATGTTGGTTTTGAATAAAATCGGATTAAAACGGGAAGGGAGCACAGATGCTGGTAGATCATTCGATAAACGGGCAGTTTGGCAAAGGAATGAGTCATAAAAACACAAGGTTCTCACAGTTTTGATATCGACTGCAAAGGGATGAATTAGAGTCGTCCTACAAGTTTCCCTTTCTGAAATGCGAGGGGGAAGGATTAATGAATGCAGCTCATTAGAACAAGCTCCGTGGTAATATCGATAGAAAAAACTGAGCATTCCAACTTTTTTTTGTGCCGGAGCGACTGCAGATCGGATGTCAGAGAAGGATCGTTGATCAACCTCACTGCCCTCCTTTGCACAGAATCAAGTTGGTCACTCAAATTCTTGGACATACTAGACCAGAGATGGCTGCCATACTCGATAATGGGGCGGATTTGGGATTTATACAGAGACAATAACTGGACTAAAGTAAAAAACCTACGGGTGTTGTATAGTATATTGACTCGTCGGAAAGCGGTTGTTGTGAACAACTCAATAGCATCATGGTTGTTGTTTTTCTGTCAACTCACTGGTCTATGCAATGCACAGCTGTCAGGATATGTTGCTTAGAGACCAGCGCAGCTCCGCAGTCTGGTCTGGAGGAAAAAGTGTCCATCTTGGATTGACAGGTTTTGATACAAATATTACCGATATTCGGTAGGTAAGAATGACCGTGGGGAGGAGACTTCTAGACCAGGAAGGTTTGGAAATTGGCATAATAAACACCTTCTGTCAGGGTCAGTCTCCCCTCCACTGACCCACGCCCTGTACATCCATCCCATCTGGGGATGTGTCACAGATCTCGCATGCAAAAGTTATGTGAGATGCGAGTGGCAGAAGGCCCTCCCGTGAAGCTACACTTTCTCAAGTGTTTACACCAATCAAAGGAGGCTCAGAAATCACTGAAAGATTATAGCCGTGAGGGTTATCAATCTGGTCTTAATTGGCATAGACATATGAGAAGAAAGGTTGTTGTTTTTCTGTCAACTTACTGGTCTATGCAATGCGCAGCTGTCAGGATATGTTGCTTGGAGACCAGCGCCGCTCCACAGTGTGGCCTGGAGGAAAGTGTGAGAGCTACCAGCCATGGGGCGCTACCAGAAGACAGCTCATGCCCTCCCACCACTCGGGAGCGCTTCAGACCACGACCTGTGCAACCTGGAAACAACAAATCTATCATCAAGAAAGATTGATGATTTTACTGGGGCTCTCTTTTAATTAACCTGCAATTCTTTATTTTAACAGAATTTATTTTAAACGGTTTGGTTCACAATTTACAATCACTGCTTTTTGGTTTTCACGGCAAAATGCTTGGAGCGACGAATCCCCGTGCGCACCATTGCAGTCCCTATAAATATGTATGTACGTACAAAAGATATCTTTCTTGCATATTCCAGATCATTTGATCTCTCGCTCATACCACACCGCCGTTCTATGTACCTTACTAGTTACTACCACCATCATGGATCATACTGGACTGTTCTACACACACTATTGTATCTGTACTAACGCACGTAGGTACTCCAAGTTTGTAACAATATCTTTGAGACGATCTGACACACGTCATAACTGTAAGAACATGTAAAAAACACACTTTTACCATGTTCTCTCACGAGCAAAGAGCCATGAGGCTCTATCAGAGGACAACTCTATGTTCGGACTACGCCGGGCATAGTACGCACGCGGCAATGCTGCCACCTTATTAGAAACATTTTTACATTCATCCGAGTTTTTTTGTACACTTGGAAATGCAACTGTGAAGTTCTTTGTTCTCTTCCTTACTGATGACCATTTTCATTAGATTGAAACAGATATGTAATGTCTATTTTCTTTAAAATAATTTCTAGTCCACAGCTATCAAGTCAATGGTTGCAGACCTTCGCAATCGCTCATTGATCAATGCACGTTCCGCAGAGCACACGAGTCTTTGGCGATGAAGAAGAAGAAGTTCTAAATGTTGCTTGAATGTCAATGTTAAAGTGAAACCAATTATGCAATGGGTATTTTCATAACCGTATCCAAACATTACTCACATAGACAAGCAGGCGAAGTGAATAAGTATACAGTTTTCTATGCATGTACGCAAGTTCACAAATATTACGAATATCATAATATGAGGTGTATTATTTACTATTTCGTGTCATAGAGACAGCCTCCTGAACCTCAGTTCAAGGTTTCTAATAATAAATTATCTATTGTTGTGTTTTAGGGTTCAAAAAATTAAAAAAACTGGTCTTCTTTACAGGATATTTATTTTACACTTAGATTTATTTAACAATTTATATTTATTTTTAACAATTCACATTTATGGTTTAGCGATTTACATTTATTTCACAGTTGATGATCACTTACACTGTCTTTCTTTTTCAAAAGCAGACCGTCGTATCTAGACTGACTCTTGCAATTCGCTTGCAGTCCTTTATACTCCCAAAGACAGTAGTTACTAGAAGCCATTTTTGCTGGAACCTTCCAGAACATAAAGCTTCCAGTAGGTACATAATTGAATGTCTTTTTCCTAGGTACCTATAATAATTACTCTAACTCTCATTGACTATAACTAATACACCTACCTACCTACCTAAAATTTTTATGTATTGGTTATTTACATAAAACTATTGATATTGGTAATTCCTGTTTCTGGCCAGGTAAAAACAAGTTGGTTTATTGCATTATTTTTCAAATATTCATATTACGAAAAAAAACACAAACGGTGGATCTTTTACGTCCCAAAACACAAAGAGAAGAGAGCTTTATCAGTCACACTTTAAGGTTATACTAGAGCTTAAGAAGATTATTAATATCGGGACTAAAGAACCTCTTTAATTGTTTTATGAAACTAAAATCGTAATTTTATGTCAAATAACTTTGACTCACCATGATTAGATGGCGTTACTCCCCAGCGATTTAGTTTTTATAAACTTTTGGATAAACGCTATGGTTAGGTAAACGCTTTTAGAATTCACCGGTAGGGCTTAGAAACTTTTCTTAGCCATTTTGTGTTTCTTTTTTATAATATATCAAAAAAATCCTGACTTTCATTAAAAGCAATAAGTTGTACATTTTTTAAATAAAAGTATTTACTTTATTTCGAAATAAATTAATTTATTATTTGTTACACATTTCATTTTTCACAAAAATGTATAGAAAGTAACACAACGCTCCTTGAGAGCGTTTTACTTTTTATATAATTATTGTACAACGCCATGGTTGTGTTTACTGTATATTCAGATAAAAGATTCAGCACACATAATTATAGTGTTGTAAACAAACTATAACAATTTATTGCACCTTGAATACAAACACGGATTTGTGTGCAGAGCACATAATATTTTAATTTACCACCAGTGCGTTCCGCTGTTCCTCACCATTTTTTATAAATTATTGAAGTGTAGGTCTCAGTGGTAGAGAACCAGTGTATTAAAACAAATTTGGCCATAAAAAATATTTTCATTATATTTAGGTCTCATTTTCTATCTTGAATTATAAGTTAGTATAAGGCTTTCTTAACAACTTCTTCGAAGGCAAAATCTTCGGAAGACGGACGAGAGGTCGCCCAAGAGCTTCATACTTCAAGGATGTGAAGCGGCTCATGGATGTCTCCTCCTATTCGCATCTCAAGAGGATGGCAACAGACAGAGACAAATGGCTGACACAACAAGGCGCTGCCTTTAGAAGATGATGGTGAGACGTTGATCATTGTAAGAGAATGCGTAGTGCATATTTGACCCACTAGGCTTTCGAGGTGTGGTCATATAGAAGACTATACTAGGAGTTGCCTGGAGAGACCACGCTACAAATGGGGAAGTTCTCCAAGGAATCGAAGGAGGAAGGCATCTGCTCCGGACCTTGTCCGAAAGGCGTGCAAGATAGATGGGCCATGTAATACGACAAGAAGGCCTCTTGCATGCCATAATGGAAGGGATGACTGAGGGGACCAACTCTAGGTGACGCCCACGCCAAGAATACCTGGAGGACCTGTTGGTGGGCGTGCGCTGCTCATCATATGCAGACCTTAAAAGAGCCGCACAAGACAGGGAAGAATGGAGGAGAAGAATGAAAGAAATTGCTGCAAGCCAATCCCAGGATTTAAACTAGAGAAGAAGATTTGACCCACACCTACTTTGCTATTTGTCAGATGACGTAAGGTTGCCATCCGTAATCTGTCTGCGAACTGAATACCAAATCACCGTAGCCCACGCTCTTCACTAATATTAACCCTACAACTACCAGAGTACTTCAAATCTAATCTAATCTAAGTTGCAAAAATATGTAACATTGGGGATTTACATTATATGCATTTTCACAAGCAAACATGTATAAGTTCACGTTTGGGAATGCCGCGAGTGAACCTACGACATAAAAACCCAAATCTCAAATGGACATACATCCTGCAACTCTTGAAGACCTTCCCTGAAACAGGGGTGATATTGGTAAAGTGAATCATTTGTGTGGTCAATCACATACCAACCTGTAAGTCAAGGAACATACACAACAAGTTACATTTTTTTTAAAATCACTATTAAAAATATTTGTGAACATCAAAACAAATGAAGGATACAAATTCTTATTTAAAAAAAACCGTAGTCCTAGCTGCTAACGGTACAGATCAACCCATCGGATCAACCACCATTTTGTCCGCCAAAGCATCCCAAAAACTGAATACCGACTCGTTAGTTCTAACTAAGATAAATTAAAATTCAGAATTCGTATAGCACCTTTTCATGCAATACTAGATCATCCATCCAAAATAAATTTAAATCTTAATCTGAATTGCAAAGATATACATCATTTGAGATTCATATTGAATGCATTTCCACAAGCAGACACGTATAACTTCGCGCTAACATAAGCTGCATGTGGACCTACAAAAACCCCATCTCAAATAAACAAAAGCCCTGCAACTCTTGTCGACATTCCCTGAAACAGAAGTGATATTGACAAAGCGATATAAATAAGAGATGTGTCAATCAAATATTGTTTGGAGGTTGGTACAACAGACCCTTATTAATTGTTTAATTCTTGCTCGTCAACATAAGCTGCAGATGAAACAACAGCTGTTCTTTAGTGTTAAAGTGTACACTTAGTAATGATAATGAGCAATTATACACAGCCCGCATGTGAGCAAGGACCACATGTAAAACCAAGACGCAATGAACTTCATACAATGAAATATGGGTCAGCCCTTTGTGCAAGTCTACTCAGACATTAAACAAACCTTCCTTTAACCGGGCACCTCAAGGCCTGCCAAGACAATATTGTTAAAATAAAATTATTTTTTCTTAAACTGCAATTATTTATTTCAACAGAATTTATTTCACACAATTTGGTTCACAATTTACAACAGTCAACAATTGATTTCTAGCTCTGGCTTCTTTTTTATGTGCCACTTCTATCGAAGATGGGCGATCTTCATGGCTATTTTGACTTTAGATGCTGCGGCTCGAAACAGAGCTTCATGGCTCAACGTTTTATCGACACTCTGGCCTGCACATAATTTCTGCTCACATTTATACTCGTTCATACCGACGGTTCTCGACTGTTCTCGGACATAGTGGATGATTCCAATACTAGAGCGTTCCACCAGCGTGATAAGGATCGCGTGTGCACTAATACTACTAGTGCCAAACTGTTCTATGCATGCATGTACAGTCGCACGTAGGGGGCTGTCCATATATTACGTCATTCGCATTAAGGGTTTGTCAACGACGTTAGCCATGTTGAAAGCACCGGTTCCCATAGATCACCGAAGTTAAGCAACATTGGGCGTGGTCAGTGCTTAGACGGGTAACCGCTCAGGTGCACCGCGTGTCGTTAGCATCTTGGACCGGTCCGTAGTCCGTAGTGGCAACACTTCGGACTCGTAAATGGAAGGTTGTGGATTCGGATCCCGGCGGAGCACAAAAATACACCATTAATATTTCGAATGTGCTCTTCGCTGGGTTGAAAAATTCATAAACCTTTACCAATGACCGGTCACCAAAAGGTCCATCCAGCCTTACAGCAACTGGGTCTTGCTTGAGTATTGGCGCTTTGTAGCGACGACCAAGCTCGTACACCTCTGCGGCACTACAACAAGTGTCATAGACCCCTAGAGTCTTTAGAATCTAGGGAGTCTCCCGCACAGGATTTCTTAAAAAAAAAAAAAGGGGGGGGGGGGAGTCTGGTCTGCGGATGATGGCAAATGATGTACGAGTACCAAAAGTGACGTCGTTCTTGTAAATACCAATTTCTACAAAATATACAAAATATTATGTAAGAAATATAACATTATTAATTATTAAGCTTATCCATTACTACAGCAAGAGGGGGAGGGGGGTCATTAGATAATGACTATAGGATGATTGTAAGGGGGGGGGGGGTCGAAAATCGGCCAAAATCGATGACGTAATTTATGGACGGCCCCTAGGTACTCCAAGTTCGTAGAATATTATACAAATAACACGTCACCTGCGTCTTTCATACATTAAAAAAACAACAACATAACTTTTATTAAGCCGTACAAAATTCACAATTAAAGCATGAAGATCACACAGTCACCTACACCTTGAAAAAATTGCAATGTAATTATAAGTTGGCCGTCGAATATGGACGCTTTATTTTTTCAGGGTTAAAATTTGCGTATGACTGTCGTATAGAATCTATAATCTATAATCTAAGTTGCAAGGATATATTCATTCAAAGCTCTCAGATGTATGCCCAAAAACAAACACGAGTAGTTCGCGCTTACAAATGCTGATTGTTTACTTACAAATAAAATTCAAACCTCAAATGAACATAAGCCCCACAACTTTTGCCGACCTTCCCTGAAACAGGGGTGACACTGGCAAAGTGAACCATTGTTTACAGTATGGGTGGTCAGCCTCATACCAACCTATAAGTCAAGGATTTTTTTAGAATCAATCAAGGAAATTTGATAAATATTTGTAAACACATACTTTTACATTTTCTTTGTTTCATTGTTTTTATTTAATTACTAGCGGTGCTATTCTTTTACATTTTAGTCGTCCGTTGAGCCCACGCTTTGACAAACTAATGATGAATTTGTATGAAGACCTTTCAATCCAAGATGGCTGTTAGTTAATAGCTGATTAGTCTTCATACAAATATTACCAAAAATCGGTGGGTAAGAATGACCGTAGGGATGAGACTTTTAGCCCAGGCATCATTATTTTGTCAAAGCGTGGGCTCAACGGACGATCAAAATGTCTAAGAATAGCACTGTTCAAAAAATATTCCCGTCTCGGAGCTAATTTCAATCCAAAATAACAAAAGCGACAAGTTTTACTCAGTCCTCACAAGAAATGAGAATCAGCCACCTCGGGATCAGGAAGACCCTCATTTAAAAGTGAAATGGTCGTCGTATAGCCGGCCCCCTTATCTGTGAAAGTAAATAGGTTGCAAAAACCACTCGCGACTCATTTGATGACGCAGTAAAAAGTTACACTATATTCCCACCTTTGTTGAGTTGCTTTTTGAAGAAAAATCCTATATTACCGCCTTTGATTCTTAACGGCTCAAATTTAATGCAACTAAACTGCGGATATACATAAAATTTCTTCCCGCGCTATCTTCGAAAGGGTGGTATTTGAGTAGCATCTATTAATTTTTACAGATAAGGGAGTCAGTCCTTCGTCAACCCCTTTATTAGCCCGGGTTTCAATGCTTCCATTTTTTGCATTCCTTAATAAAATAGTAATAAAGCTAATAAAGGTAAATAATTGTAAATTGTATATTGCTGCCGATCCTGATGCATGGAAGCGAGTCATGGACAGTGAATGAAAGAGAAGTAAATAAGGTATGCACCGTAGAAATGACTCATTTGAGAAGTATGACAGGAAAAACACTGAAAGATAGAGTGAGAAACGAATGGGTTCTGAATGAATGCGGAGTAAAAGAAAGCGTGAAAGTGAAAGTTGAAAGAAGTGTGATGCGATGGTTTGGACATATTGAAAGGATGAATGAAGACCGACTGACAAAAAGAGTGTATAAAGGGAATGTAATAGGTAAGCGTGGAAGGGGAAGACCTAGGAAAGAATGGACTGATCAGATAAGTGAGATTGCGAATGAATGGAATTTACAGAGTGGAAACAAGAGAAGAGCGTGCATGAAAAGAGTGATGAAATTAGATGAGATGAAAGAAGTATGCAAGGACAGAGTCAAGTGGAGGCACTTGTGTGGAGGTACCGGCCACCCCTAGAGGAATGGCGGCAGGATACAAGGCTGATTTTTTTGGTGAGCGCTGTTTTTGTGTGTATCACACCTCAAAAGCCCTCTGCGAGCTTGGTCGTCGCTGAAGAAAGCGACAATTCTCAAGCAAGACCCAGTTGCTGTAAGGCTGGATGGACCTTTGGTGGCCGATCATTGGTAAAGGTTTATGAATTTTTCAATCCAGCGAAGAGCAAATTTGAAAATATAAATGGTAGGTATATTTTTTGTGCTCCGCCGGGATTCGAACCCACAACCTTCCATTCAGAGTCCGAAGTGCTACCACTGAACTACGGACCGGTCAAATATGATAACTGAAATCTCATAGTTTTATTTAAAAAAATAAAAATAGAGGTCAAATATGATAACTGAAATCTCATAGTTTTATTTAAAAAAATAAAAATAGAACAATGAATGAGACAGAAAAAATGAAATATAGGTCGATCAATGTAGAATCATGATTATCGTTGAATAAATACAGAAAAAAACTAGACCAACAAATAAAATCCAACATTCCAGATATAACCAGTTCTTGAAAGATAACAGATATTGACAAATATTTACCATTGGACCAAGTACCTTAATATTATCCGACTAGTCACGTTTTAAAAACTTGGTTTTTTAATAAATAAAAATTAAGTTTTTAGATTGGAATGACGGTCGTTTGACATATAGGGTTTTCCAATAAGAGGTGTTATTTTGAATAGCCCACTATTTCGGTAGCTGTCACTTTTGAAGCTGTTATTTTTTGACATTTGACAAGTAGAAACTACGCCATTACTAAAAATGGAACGATACACGCTGCAACAATGCATTGAAATTATTAAAATTCACTACAAAAATTCCATTGAAAATTTCCGGTATTCCATCGAAAAATCATCATGACTGATGAGGCCCATTTCCACCTCGGAGGCTACGTCAACAAGCAAAATTGTCGCATCTGGGGCTCGGAAAACCCAAGAGTTATTGATGAGAAGCCTCTCCATCCTCAACGTGTGACTGTTTGGTGCGGTTTATGGTCCGGCAGGGTCATTGGACCTTACTTTTTCGAAAATGATGTTGGATCAACAGTTACGGTGAATGGATTGCGCTATCGAGAGATGATTAATGATTTTTTATGGCCGGAGTTGGATGGTTTTGATCTGGACAACGTTTACTTTCAACAAGACGGCGCTACGTGCCACACAAGCAACGAAACCATTGATCTTTTACGGGAAAAGTTTCCGGACCGTGTTATCTCTCGAAGAGGTGATCACAATTGGCCACCGAGATCTTGTGATTTAACACCTTGCAACTTCTTCCTTTGGGGCCACGTGAAAGATAAGCTTTACGCCAAAAGCCCAGCGTCGATTCAAGACCTCAAAGATGGAATTCGTAAGGCTATCGAGGACATAGGGCAGCCACTTTGCGCTTTGGTTATGGAAAAATTCCTGAAAAGGATATGGTCCTGTAAGCGTGGTCGTGGTGGCTATTTGGCTGATGTTGTTTTTCATTATTAACGGCATACCTTCCTCTTTATTATGAAATAAACATGCGATCATTTATCTCAAAAAATGGCATTTTTCTTTGAATATCAAAATAACACCTCTTATTGGAAAACCCTATATTTACAATAATAATTACTACACGGTTAAAATTTATTAATCGGATATAAGACTAACTTACCTCTTCCTCCAATCATACGGACAAGCGCCTTTGTAATGACACACTGTCATAAAAGGCGCTATCCAAATTTTGTCTTATCTATCTATCTAATCGTTATAAGAGAACTTAAATTATTCTCGACGTTTCGTTAACAAAAGACTTCGGGAGACTCTCTCTCTGCACGACGATGAGGAGCTTATGCTCAGTCGTTACTAAAGTTAACCGTTATAAGAGGATTTACATTATTCTCGGCGTTTTGCTAGCGACGTCCTCAGTGGTCGTGCAGAGAGGGTGTCTCCTGAAGACGTTAGCTAAGTCGCTTACGAAACGTCGTGAATAATGTAAGTTCTATTATAATATCCGATCAATAGATTTTAACTGTTTAGTTTTTTATTTTTTCCAAAATGCTAACTGAAAAAAAATCAACATGTACAGAACGCAAAAAGATGTAAAAAGTCGAAAGGAATAATGGAACTCCACTTACCACATTTGAAAGTATCAAAAGGGACATCAGAGGAATTCCCCGTTGGCATAGGAGCACCTACAGCAATATTAAAATCTAACACCAAGCACAAGAAAATCCAAAATAAAATATTTTGCAATTTCACACAATTGTTTACCGATAAACTGCCACAATAAACTTTATTATTCTCTCTTTTCACATCGATACCACATTGATCTTTACCAATAATTTCTTCATTCTTTTGATTAACATTCAATTCTTTCGATTCCTTTTTGATAGAGAGCATATTATCACAATTACTTTCACAATCTTTTAAAAATGCATTTGCATTTCCGTCATTTTTCAAATCTTCAATTGTCATTCCTGAATGTTTAAAATTGTATTCTTTTATTTTCAAGTCATCATTTTCATTCATCGTATTTTTTCTAAAAAGAACCATCATACAATTCTTTTTTCAATAAAGTTATTTTAAAAAACCCAGATTTATTTATGTTAAATAAAAATACTTTGAATGTCACTCTGTTAATTTATTTTCATTTGAGATTTCTATAAAATTTGACACTTGACTATACGAGTACGACTCTGTTTTCAAATTTCAGTATATTTTATGTAGCATTTGACACTTGACTCTGCGTTTCTATAAATTTTTATTTTCTTGTAAAATTTGACATTCGAAGTACAGCTTCACATTTTAACTTTCAGCTATACATTCTACTTAAAATCTTCGATTCTTTTCAGGTTTTCTGTAAATTCTTGCAGTTTAATTACAGTATTTATTTTTCAGGATTCAGGTATTCACGCACAGGTTTTCTTTTATTTGACGCTTCAATTTATATATTTGCCTAATTCAATTTTAGACACTTGAATATTAACTGCTTTTTTCAAGTAAATAATATTGTGTATACAAAAAAAACTTCACTCAAATGGACATATATTTCTGCTCTTGCAAATCCAATTTCAGGATATTCAAGTGTTTTTTGCAGGTGGGAATAGCCGAGAACCTTGTTCGCGGTTCTGTAGGAATCTCCCGTACCTTTTGGCGGTAAAATCAACCACCGCCGAATGCCTTACACGAATGCCTGTTTTCGTAATGAAGGAATGCATTTTTATATTTATTTCAAAAGAGAGATAAGGTTTCGCGACCAAAAAACAAAGAGTGGGGTTACATGAGTCGTAGGTACAGGTTCAAAGGCAGTAATCTAGGATATTTTTCGAGAATAAACTAAATTTATAGAAACACAGGAAATCAATTACTTATAATTTGCATGTATTTATTTTATTTTGAAAATAAATCTAGATAGCCGCTTTTGATTTCATTCGACTCACAAATTATGATTCGTGCATCCTTGTAAGCACTGAACATAAATTAAAATCAACGTACACTTCAAAAAAAAATCTTGAAAAATTACATTGAAAACGTAATGTTTGTACAGAGCATTATTGAGTGAGGTTATTTGTTTGCGTAACGATAAAACATGTACATCTCTTTCTGTCTTTTTTTTTTACTTAAATCATGTAATAGGAGAAAGAGAGACGTGTATAATGGATAAAGATGGATATGTATAAGTAATTACAAGTTTTGTCAATGGTTTCATCTGTCATTGAAATTTTGATTACGTGACTAACAAATTAAACCCTTTCAGTGCCAGAAAATAAATATATAAGTTTAAAAGGAAGAAGGGCACAAACGACAAAAACTAAATTGTTCAGGAGAGCAGTTTAAAGTTTGAGATTGCAGAAAAATGACATAACTTTTTTTATTTTTTATCATACCGTTAAAAACAAAATAGCTTTACAATTAAAAAAATAAAGGCATTTATTGGCATTCCTATTAATGTGATTTTATGATGTTTTACGATTATTTTATGTCAGAAGCGCCTTTAGGACAAAAAAGGCCAAAATCTTGTCGGTTACACCAAAACCATACTTCGAAAACGCAGTTGTTTGCTTGGGCATAAACAACACAAAAATCATCGTAGAGCTATGGGAATTAGCGTATTAGAAAGAGCGGAAAATTTTAAGTAGAATAGCATTCATAACTCATTTTTGACCAAAACGTCGCTTTATTTTAACCGTTGATATATTCTATAATTGTTTTTTTTCTTTCAAGTCGACAGTTCAGTTGGTAGAGCGCTTGCGTTCCATGCCAGAGGGCGAGGGTTCGATTACCACTAAGGATGTCATAAATGATTTTCCGTGTAGATGTTTATTTCAAACTCAAAATAAAAATACCGGCTAGTTTTACTCAGCTTTCATACGAAATAAGAATCAGCTCGTAAGCTGGGGAGACCCACTTCAAATGAAAGGGTTGGCGTAAGGCCGGCCCCTTCACCTGTGAAAATAAATAGGTGTTGCACGCCACATGTGACCCGTTAAACGCGGTTAGAAGTTAAAAAAAATATCAATATAAATGTCATGTAGGTACATATGTATGTATATAAGCAAATGCGAGAAACTAGCACATTTTTACAGATGAGATTTCCTTGACTTATAGGTTGGTATGAGGCTGACCACCCATACTGTAAAAAATGGTTCACTTTGCCAATGTCACCCCTGTTTCAGGGAAGGTCGGCAAGGTTTCAGGGTGTATGTTCATTTGAGGTTTGGTTTTCATTTGTAAGTACACATTCCGCATTTGTAAGCGCAAACTACACGTGTCTGTTTGTGGGCATGCATTTGATATGAGCTTTAAAAATGAATATATCTTTGCCAATTAGATTATAGATAAATATATATGTAGATGTAGAATCACATGAAATAGTTTTCTTTACTAGTATCACTCATACTCATATGTAAAGGGGAATAGTAAATTTAAATACATTTAAGTACATTTAATTTCTTCTACTTTTTAGAAAGCAATTCAAAGTCAGTATTATGGCCGAGGGGTAGAGGCGCAGTATTTGGAACCGGATAACGTTGGTTCGAATCTTGCGTCTAGCCCACTTGACCATAACTTCGACCCTGGTTCAACAGATGCCGTTGCATGCACACAAGCTTCTGCTTTCGCATGAAGACAACTGGCCAGGCAAAATAGGTTGGTGGATTGCATTACTTTCCACAAACCTATATTTATTTATTTTTAAATTTAAAAAACATCTAAAACTTCAGTTTTTTTTTGGTAATATAAGGGTTATCGTTTTGTACTTAAAATTACGACTGGATGAAAAAATGCCGTTAAGTTAATTTTTTAATCAATCTCGCGCCTTTATCGATTCGCAAACTTTCCCTTTCGCGGATGCAAAAGGGCAGGATTGCAAAAAAACATCAACTTCGATTATGTAAACAAAATGACCGGTCCGTAGTTCAATGATAACACTTCGGACTCTGAATGGAAGGTTGTGAGTTCGATTCCCGGCGGAGCGCAAAAAAAATACCATTTATATTTTCAAATTTGCTCTTCGCTGGGTTGAAAAATTCATAAACCTTTACCAATGGCCGGCCACCAAAGGTCCATCCAGCCTTACAGCAACTGAATCTTGCTTGAGAATTGGCGCTTTGTAGTGACGACGACCAAGCTCGTAAAAAGGTCGATAGCTCAATTGGTAGAATGCTTGCATTCCATGCCAAGAGCAAGGGTTCGATCCCAAGGTTTACTCAGCCTTCACAAGCAATGAGAACCAGCCCCTCCGGGAGCTGGGAAGCCCCCACTTCAACTGAAAGTGGTTGGTGTGAGGCCGGCCCCCTTACGCGTAAAAATAAATAGTTCCCGAATCGCCACGTGCGACCCTTTCGGGGATATCGCAGGCAAGAAGTTACACTATATGTGTAGCTTAATTGCGTTGCGTAAACAAAATGACTCATAATGGTTTTGGTTAAAAAAAAATCTTTGGATATCAAAAACATGCAACCAATATATGAAGATAGATTCGATAGTGGACTCCGCACATGAGTTGACGTATAAAAAATGTGACGTCACACGGCCGGGTTGCTAGGGAAAAGGCAACCAAATATTTTGTTATTCTTTGCTAAGGACCGCAGTCTCATGCAAATGTGAGGTTTGCCCGCCAAGAAAAAGTTCTAAATTCAAATTTGTGGTCAGCAGTGCTGAAAGTCTCATCAGCACGCTAATTCTTACCTATCGAATATCGGTAATATTTGTATGAAGACCTGTCAATCCAAGATGGCCGCAAGTCAACAACTGATTAGTCTTCATACAAATATTACCGATATTCGGTAGGTAAGAATTACCGTGGTGTTGAGACTGCCAGCCCTGGTAGACTTGGAGATCTACCTCCGGGCCTCCGGCTTTCGACCTTCCAGCTTCTTGTTTTGACAAGCCTCTCGAGGTTATCATTTTCTGAACTTATCATACATCATGAACATCACATTAAAATATCATTTGCCATAAATTTAGAATAAATCAAATATTAAAAACATTAAAACTGACCTTCCTTTGAACATGACCCAATTCCAACTAATTTCAGTACAATTCTGAAAACTTTATTTGCTTGACAATGAAAACCATACAAAGACAATCACATGGAGGTCACTTTTCAAGTTTGCAACAATTTTTTGTTGTTGTCTAAAAATAATAACAAATGTATCTTCCATAAAAAAAATATTTTCCCTGGAATTTCACCTTAGATTGTTTTTAATCTAATGTTTATTTTTATTACTATTTGTTTATTACGCAACCATTTGTAATTTGAGCAAAAATACTAGATGTTCATTTTAGAATTCTTTTTTTATGACATAAAAAATATACAAAATAAAGCAATTTTGAAAGACTACTTTTCACAGTTTTCTTTTCCCAACCTTCCATTTACAAGTCCAAAGTGTAACCACTTGACTACGGACCGGTCTATCTATAAAAATATTTAATACTTAGTGAATTCACCTTTATTTTTTAAAACAAAATTAAGGACACGTGTCCTTAATTTATCAAACAAAAGAAAGAGGTATCGATAAAGGATTTCTTAGAAAAAGGGTTCAGTAAAGTCAAGCGGTGCGGTAGCAGGTAAGCTCGTAATTTTTTTTGTCCGGCGGTGTATATCAGAATTTTCATACACATATCATCCCTACAATAAACCTTATAATACTTTACAGTGATTCAATATTCTTTGACCCAGATCGACCATTTTTATCTCAGAAAAGAACTTCCAGGGCCCAACACAATCTGTGATGCCCCAATTACTTTGATGTGTGAAGAGCACCGATATCAGAGTGGACATGTGGTGTAGTAAAAGAAAAGAAGTGTGTTTGATCAAGATTAAAACCACAATGCGTTTCGTCACAAATAGGAGGCTCGACTCTGTGCTAACTTGATAATGTCGTTTTGTTTTGAAATTGTTTTTCAGCTTTATTTTGAAATTGTTTTTCAGTTTTGTTTCTGGACTTTGGACTGGGAAGATTTTATGTAAATTTGAAGATGGATTCATGCAAGGAAAATACGAGTAGTAACAGTCAAGTGATGTGGTATGTGTTATTTGTTTTAATCTTCATTTGATTTATTAGTCTTGCTTTTTGTTTATTTATATCTTCTCTTCCTTAATAATTTACCGATTAAAAATGCATTTTAGTAAGATCCTGACTGTTTTACATTAATGACGGTGGATCTGCAATATTGGTAGCGTTCGTGTGTTGTTTTGTGTTTTATAATTGTCATTCCTTGACTTATAGGTTGGTATGAGGCTGACCACCTATTGTGTAAAAAATGGTTCACTTTGTCAATGTCACCCCTGTTTCAGGGAAGGTCGGCAAAAGTTGCAAGGTGTATGCTCATTTGAGGTTTGGATTTAATTTGTAAGTACACATTCAGCATTTGTAAGCGCAAACTACACGTGTCTGTTTGTGGGCATGCATTTGATATGAGCTTTAAATGTTAATATATCTTTGCAACTTAGATTATTATAGATTGTTTTAGACTGTATTTATAGATTCATTAAATTTTTAGTCGTTTTTATTTAAATAGTTAATTGTGTATTTTGCTCCTTGACTTAAAGGTTGGTTTACGTTCATTTGAAATTTGTTTTTATTTTGTATTTTACACATAATTATGTTAAACGTACATACAATTGAGTACTAGGCCATATGGCATCACAACTTTTCCGTTTATGTAAATTTTGTTAACCAACTTGAAATACCTGTCATCAGTCAAATCATCACAGGATAATTTTACTTCCTTTTCCTTTTCAATATGTTTCTAATAAACGCAACTAAACGCAACTAAGCTACACATATAGTGTAACTTCTTGCCTGCGTTATCCCCGAAGGGGTCGCATGTGGCGCTTCGGGACCTATTTATTTTTACAGGTAAGGGGGCCGGCCTCACACCAACCACTTTCAGTTGAAGTGGGGGCTTCCCAGCTCCCGGGGGGCTGGTTCTCATTTCTTGTGAAGGCTGAGTAAACCTTTGAGATTGAACCCTTGCTCTCGGCAATTCTACCAATTGAGTTATCGACCTTTTTACAAGCTTGATCGTCGTCGCTACAAAGCGCCAATTCTCAAGCAAGACCCAGTTTCTGTAAGGCTGGATGGGGCTTTGGTGACCGGTCATTGGTAAAGGTTTTTATGAATTTTTCAACCTGGCGAAGAGCAAATTTGAAAATATAAATGGTACATTTTTTGTGCTCCGCCGGGAATCGAACCCACAACCTTCCCATTCAGAGTCCGCAGTGTTACCACTGAGCTACGGGCCGGTCCAAATATAAAACATAAAACAATGGATGAAAAAAAATACATACATTTTCATTACTTCTGGTAGAAAAAAAAATGAGGGTGAAGCAATTGAAATGAATCACACTGCAGTTGTACAAGGTTAGTGATAAGTGATAGCCGAACACAGTGATGCCTAACATCACTTAGAGGTGGTTCAAACGCAGACAGTCACCGAAGGATAGTAGTCAACTCTTCAAAAAATAACTCAACTAATTATTAATATTAAAGATTAATTATTCGTCCGTTATAGGATGGTATGCGGCTGACAAACCGCATGCTGTAGAAAATGGTTCACTTTGCCAATGTCACGGCCTGTTTCAAGGATGGCCGGCGAGAGTTGCAGGGTGTATGTTCATTTGAGATCTGGGTTTTTATAATTTGTAAGCCCACATGCGGCATGTTTAAGTGCGAACTTATACGGAGCTGTTTTTTTTTTTTAAGAAAGCCTGTAGTGCTGGAGTACGCTAAAGTGCTGGAGACTCCCTAGATTCAAGAGACTCTAGGGGTCACACTTATTATAGTGCCGCAGAGGTGTTGGTGATGTGGCAGTTGTCCTTTTCCGGTTGCAGGGTCGTTAGTTGCGTAGTGCTGTCGTGTGTGTTGCGTTGCGTTGTGTTTTGAGACACTGAGAGGAAATGGCAATTGATATTGGATTTGAAAATGGTTAAGTTAAATTGGGATGGAAACACGTGAAAATGCATGTAATGTGAATCCTTAATGGTACATATTATTGCAACTTAGATTAAATTCGATTAGTCCGTTCGTCCGATTGATCGTCTTACTCTTATTGATAACTAGCGGCCGTAAGAATGAATGATGATAGACTGACAAAGTATGTTTTGACAATTATATTAATTTTAAAACTAAACAAATTTCGAAACATAATTTAACTCGGATATTTCACGAACCGTTTAGAGAGAACTTAAATCATTCTCGACGTTTCGTCGGCGACGTAGCCGACGTCTTCAGTAAAACATCCTCTCTGCACGACGACTGAGGACAAACGACCGTAATTCTAACTTAAACCTAACTATGACAAAGTATGTATACAAAGAAAGTGTGAAACGAAAAAGAGGGAAGGGACGACCGAGAAAAGTATGGAGTGATCAGATTGAGGGGATTGTGAAAGAATGGGATATACAAAGTGAGCGTAAAAGAAGAAAATGCATGAAAAAGGTTATGGATATTAATGAATTGAAAGAGGTATGTAAGGATAGGAAAAAATGTAGGCAGCTCTGCAGAGGCTCTGGCCACCGCTAGCGGAATGGCGACAGAGTTACAGTTACAGTCCATTTGCAAGCTGCCCCAAACAACTTGCACACTGTCTCCATGATGTCAAGTCATCAAGGTTGCTGCAAGTAGATATCCAGGTGTTTTGATTGCCAGGGTCCCAGATTGGGGTCGGCTCTGATAGCGCCCGCTGCATTCTGCTCTTTGTTTTCGCTGATAGCCGATCCTGCATCCACCTGACTCCCAGCTCACGCATGCATCCAAGGCTTACTCAATGTCAAATTCTGCGTGAATTGTTAATGAGATTACCGAAATGACAATTGATAAGCCACACCCGCTTTTCTTGCCAAGGCTGCGCTGGAGTCATTTTGAGGAAAAATATATTTTTTAGCTGTTAATGTTTTTGTTAATCTTTTTAATCATTATGTTGGTACTATTAGGCTGACCACCTATTTCCTTAGTCGAATTAGACTTCCTTAGTCTAAATCTAAATCTAAATCCAAGCTGCAAAGATATATATCATTTAAAATTCATATTAAACGCATTCCCACAAGCAGACATTTTTTATTTTTAATTCGCGCTTTATTCGTGGACCTACAATATAAAAGCCCAATCTCAAATGAACATAACTGCAACTCTTGCCGACATTACCTGAAACAGGGGTGACATTTGCAAAGTGTACCATTTGTTACAGTATGGGTGGTCAGTCTAATTAGACTAATTTAATTTAATTCTATTTTATTTTCTTTTCTACGTTCAGGTGGTTGGTAACCTAGTCTAGTCCCCAAACGGTCCCCAAAATTAGTGCGTGTCTGACGTGACTATGCTAACGTTAAAAATACCGGGGCTTAGACTCCTATTGTACAAATTGATTCACTTTACCAATGCCACCCCTATCTATCTACTATCACAATAAGAAAATAGTTTAAGTAGATATATTTTTTAGTATTTATTTTGAATTGTTTATTTTTTTAATTGTTTGTGTATATTGTTTGTGTGTATTGTGTATATATTTTTTAGTGTTAATCTGTTTACACAGTGAAAGTCCATTTTTAATTATTTAAAAATTCAAATGGATAAAACGGAGTTTTTATTCACTTATTTGTTTCTTTTTTTGTGCTCGAACATTTTCGCCTAATGAGGCATCTTCAGGAGCGTATTTTTTATACAGAAAAGTAAGTTGGCATGCAAGTACGCAATAAGTCAAGTAAGATTTATCGCAATCTGCAATATTAGGAGCCCATACAGGACAAACATAAATCCATTCGATTTTATATGCAAATAAATATATTGTATTATTCATGTGACACACTCTATCGGAATTTTCTGTAATTTTTTATCACAGTTTGAATGAAGATAGCGATGATGTTAAAAAATTTAAAATGATCGCTAAAAAATATGGTTCTTAGCTATGGTTAAAAAAATTAAAACTGATTTTTTTTAAATTTGTATTCTTTTAATTGATAAAGTTTTTTCGAGAAATTCATGATTTCTTAAGAACTCCGTAATGTTATGCGACTGCGTAACGCAACTAAGCTGCACAAATAGTGCAACTTATTGATCGCGTTCCATTGCAGAGGGCAAGGGTTCGATCCCCACCATGGGGTCAATAATGATTTTCCGTTTCGGTGTTTACTTCAAACTCACAATAAAAATATGAGCAAAATTTATTAGCGTTCATAAGAATTGAGAACCAGCCCGCTTGGGAGTTGGAAAATCCACCTTTCAAAGTGAGATGGTTGGTGTAAGGTCTTTACCTATGAAAAAAAATAAGTTCCGCGCGCCAAATGCGACTCTTTCGGGGACAGCATGGTAAGAAGTTGCATGTACCTACAGCTTAGTTGCCTCATTTTGCGAACGAATGAACAAGTCAATAAAATCCGAACATTTTTTACTTTGGAAATTTTTCTCAGCGAGCAAACGTCAGTCTTGTATGGGACTGCCGTCCTTGGCAACCGCGACGCGAACGAAAACGTATATAAGCTACACATATAGAGTAATTTCTTGCCTGCGTTATCTCCTAAGGGGTCACATGTGGCGATTCGGGACCTATTTATTTTTTACGGGTCAGGGGGCCGGCCTCACATCAACCACTTTCAGTTGAACTGGGGGTTTCCCAGCTCCCGAGGGGGCTGGTTCTCATTTCTTGTGAAGGCTGAGTACACTTTGCCAGTTTTTATTTTGGGTTTGAAATAGTTCCTTGACTTATAGGTTGGTATGCAGCTGACCACTCATACTGTAAAAAATGGTTCACTTTGCCAATGTCACCCCTGTTTCAGGGAAGGACGGCAAGAGTTGCAGGGCTTATGTTCATTTGAGATTGGGTTTTTATATTGTAGGTCCACATGCGGCATGTGTTAGCGCGAAATTCTACATGTCTGCTTGTGGGAATGCATTTAATATAAATCTTAAATGATATTTATCTTTGCAGCTAGATTAGATTAGATTAGATTACAATAGACATTAAAACGGGAAGTCATATATGACAACGTTGGTGGGTATCGAACCCTTGCTCTAGGCATGAAATCCAAGCATTCTACTCAAGCATTCTTTGCTCAATCATTCAAGTCGGGGTTATAGCCGCGGGGGCCAAGAGGGCTGATCTTTCTAGCGTGTTTCGAATGGAACATCGTTGGTTTGATCCCCGCTTGGGTCACTTGACTTTACATAACTTTGACCCTGGTTCAACAGATGTTATTGGGTAATTATTATTTAATAATTCATTAATAATAAACTATAATGAATTATTAAATGATGATATTAATACCTGTTTCTGGCCAGGCAGAATAGGTTGGTGAATTGCATTCCTCTTCACAAATCTATTAAAAAAAAAAAAAAAAAGTTGGTAGAAATTATTTGTACCATCCGGCCATACCATATATTATAACGACCGGACTTTTTACGAGCTTGATCATCGTGCCTGCACTCAAGCAAGACCCAGTTGCTGTAAAGCTGGATGGACCTTTTGATAACTGGTCTTTGGCAAAGGTTTATGAATTGTTCAACCCAGCGAAGAACAAATTTGAAAATATAAATGGTATATTTGTTGTGCCCCGCCAGGATTCGAACCCACAACCTTCCATTCCTAGTTAGTGATCATTTTTTTTCGTTTACGCGATCGAGGGGAATCGGCGAATTGCTACATACTCGGGGGACTTTTTAAAGCACTTTAAGACCGGACCGTAGTTCAATGGTAACACTTCGGACTCTGAATGGTAAGATTGTGGGTTCGATTCCCGGCGGAGCACAAAAAATATACCATTTATATTTTCAAATTTGCTCTTCGCTGGGTTGAAAAATTCATAAAAACCTTTACCAATGACCGGTCACCAAAGGTCCATCCAGCCTTACAGAAACTGGGTCTTGCTTGAGAATTGGCGCTTTGTAGCGATGACGATCAAGCGCGTAAAAAGGTCGATAGCTCAATTGGTAGAATGCTTGCATTCCATGCCGAGAGCAAGGGTTCGATCTCAAAGGTTTACTCAGCCTTCACAAAAATTGACCACCAGCCCCTCCGGGAGCTGGGAACCCCCACTTCAACTGAAAGTGGTTGGTGTGAGGCAGGGCCCCTTACCTGTAAAAAAAAATAGTTCCTGAAGCGCCACATGCGACCCCTTCGGGGAAACGCAGGCAAAAAGTTACACTATATGTGTAGCTTAGTTGCGTTTTGCGTAGCACGACCTGTGTATCACTGCGTACTACCATGCTCTCGACTTGTTGTATGTCTTGTGTTTTTTTATATTACTTATGATCATGTTTAAACTTTTTTAAAACATCGTGGGCCGCTTTTTTTTTTGACGAGATCTTCAAATAACGCTGCTTTGTTTGCTGATTTGTATAATACTTCATTATGATTTCGCGGAAGCCTCCCACTTATGACATTTTGTTTGCACACGGTCAGTGACCCCACCGAAAAATTATTTATTCATTCGTGAGGATCCTGCAAATTATATTATAATGCGAATCAGTTTTAAATTATTCCAAAGAACGTGTTTTTTTATTCTTCCTCACTCCGTTTTGTAACTGTCAAAGCTGCCATGTTTAAAATCCAATGATTATTTCTTCCATTGTTTTGTTTTTATAAATCATCATTAGGTATTGTTTAGTTATAGTAGGTATAGCAGTTTTTAAGAGACCTACACCCAGGAGTGGATAGAGAGAGGTAGATACTGTGAGGGTTTTTCTTTTGATAGTATTCAATTAGGATGTTTGTAATATGTGAGGATATTCACTGCTAACTTTTCGTTCGTTCAAAATCCGCTTCAAGACTCAAGCCGTGCTCAAGAGAACTCTCTCACACCATTTGTGGCTCTGCTACAAATCACTTAATAATATCACTTATAAAACAGATAAGGAATCAAACATTTAAACACACTTTATTATTCCAATCACAATGTATATATAATAAACCACAGCAATATTAATTATGACCAAATTCACATGCTTGTGGCTCTCCCGCCAGGGAAGCTTCTTCTCCGTCTTTTTGCATTCTTTTGTTTTCCTTTTTCCATTCAAATTCAAATCTCATGTTCCATTCCACCAAACAAACAAATTCATCTCGTTACAATACTGAAAGAATATTCCTAATTTTAATTTGCTATTTTCATTGATTTTCAATTTGAAGTACCTACCTAAGTACATTCTATTTAGTGTATGTTAAATATCTACCTGAATCCTAAATACGTACTACCTTTTGACTGGTCTGGAAGGTAATGAGTTCGATCCCCGGCGAAGCACAAAAAAAAATCTCTTCGTTTGGTTAAAAACTCATTTGCCTTTGCCGAAGACACCAAAGATCCATCCAGCCTTTCAGCAAATGGGTGACCAGTCTTTGAATTTTCAATACAGTATATTTGAAAATTATATACCTAATGATATGTTTTTTGTTCCGCAAGAATTTGAACCCACACGGTATAATTTACACACAGCAATTCCATGGTTCAACTGCTACCTAACGTGATTTTTCTGTATAAAAAACGATGATCCATGGATGAGCTGTGGATCAATTGCTTTTTGAAAAGCCCTGACTGTGACTTGACTTATAGGTTGGTATGCGGCTGACCACCCATACTGCAAAAATGGTTCACTTTGCCAATGTCACCCCTGTTACAGGGAAGGACGGCAAGAGTTGCACGGTGTATGTCCATTTGAGATTTGGTTTTTATGTTGTGGGTTGAGGCACACAAGCATTCGCTTTCGCCTGAGGGTTAGATTCTTATAACAATGTATAAAAAAAAAAAAAAAAATGTAAATAAATAATGTAATATATTTTTAAATAAAAAAAAAATAAAAAAATGTGCGATCGCGAACTTGTACGTGTCTGGTTGTGGGAATGGATGTAATGTGAATCTCCAATGTAACATATCTTTGCAACTTAGATTGGATTAGATTAGATTAGTGACTACGGACCAGTCTTTATACATCTCATAGCAACAGACAATTAAGTACAGTATTAATCTCATATTTCAGTTTTCAGTCCAATGTCAAAGAAATGAGAATAAGGTTTACAGTTTCAATGTAAAAAACATTACGATTCACTCTTAATGAGCCTATTTACATCGCAATCCAACTAAATGACATTGCTTCCCATTTTTATTGAGAACGTGAGATGTGGAACATGCGCGATTGCATTGGAATTCAGATCAAAATGCTTTCCTAATCTATAAATCAACCTATAGGGGCGAGAGTGCCAGACAATAAAATCAAAACTCCGTGAACAAATACAGAGAGTGCTGTCAAGCCGAGCTGTCAAGAATTCAAAACAGTTGTTGTCATGGCTTCGTCGAGGTCGAATCGGACGCAGTTCGCGGTCGCATTTCTTTCCCATGTCATCTTTTTAACATTCCAAATAACCAACGCGGAAAAAATCATCTACAAAGCGTACACATCACCTAAATTAGACAAACCCATCCCTCATCATTCGTTAATCTATACTTTGAAGCCGCAAGATAATGTCGTGCCGAATTTGCAAAAGTTTTTGATTACTGATGCTGTGGTGATAAATAATGAAAAGTTTGAAGATGATTTGATGGCAAATTTACAAAATAATGATAAACTGGATTTTAATGATAAATTTGATGATGGTTTGATGGTGACTTCACAGAAAATTGATAAATTTAATAATAAAGATGAGTTGGTGGTGGATTCACATAAAAATGATGAATTGAAGGAAAGTGATAAATTTGAAGATAGTTTGATGGTGGCTGTACAAAATAATGACAAGTTGAAAGATAATGATAAATTAGCGACAATTAAAAGTTCTTTACTTTCAACATTGATTCTAGATCCTGCAATTTTGGATGAAGCGTTCAAAGTTGGTGGAGTAAAAGATAAGAGTGAATCTGATAAAAGTAAAGAAGTTGATAAATTTGTTGCGGAATTGAAAGTTGATTCTGGTGATTTGATGGGTGTGAAGAAAATGAAAGAAGATGAGGAAATGAAAAGTGAAGAAAAAAGTGTTGATAAAATACAAGAAGGGAAGTTTTCAATGAAAGATTTAACCGAAAATTTAAAACATGACACTGAGGAAAGTGTTACAGAAAATGAAGAGAAGGAAAAAGATTTGAATAGTGAAAAGAAAATTGATGGAGAAATGCTGGACAAAAAGAAGATCGATATGAAAGAAGATTTTTTTGTTGGTACAGAAGAAACGAAGGAAACTCAAGTTGAAAAGCAAAAAAATCTGCAAAATACAAAAGAAGAAAAACAAGAATCGAAAGAAGTTGAGGTGTCGAATGAAGATAAGAAAGAAAGTAAAGAAAGTCAAGAACATGCAGTTAGTGAAACAATTAAAAATGAAACCATGGGAGTGAATTCATCGGGTAATTTAACAAGAAAAGAAAGATCTTTAATGGAAGACTCTTTGACTTCAAACGGAAATTCTAACGCTTTGCATTCTTCGCTTAGAATCGACAAAAAACAGGTGAGTTTATTGTATATTTTTTTGTTGAGAAAAATAATAATTGTTTGCTTGACTTATACGTTGGTATCTATAGGTAAGGCTTATCAACTATACTATGAAAATTAGTTTAGTGTGCATTACGTGACCACTGACCAGCCATATTAAATTTAAAAATTAATCGTTCCTTATTACAAAAATAAAAATGAATTGTTCCTTAACTTATAGCTCGGTATGCGGCTGACCACCCTGCTGTAGAAATGGTTCACTTTGCCAATTTTACCCTGTTTCAGAGTTGGTCGGCAAGAGTGGCAGGGTTATTGTTAATTCGAGATTCGGGACTTCATTTTGTAAGCCTGCTTGTGAGCATGCATTAACTATGGATCTTAAAGTAAATATAAATATATTTGCAACTTAGATTAGTTTAAATTTGCTTTTTCAATACTTAATTAGCTTTGTTTACAATACAAGCACTCCAAACCAAATCTCAAATGAGCATAAACCCTGCAACTCTCGCCACCCTTACCTGAAAGAGGAGTGACATTCGCAAAGTGAACCGATTTTCACAGTTTGTTTAGTCAGCCTCTTACCAACTAAGCTACATATAAAAAAAATGGTTCAAAAAAATAAGGTGTGGGTACATGATTTTTTTTATTCAAATCGAAAGCATAAGCTGATGAAGTATACTCTCAGTGCAAAAGGAGCTAAGTTAACGCTACATAAAATAAATACAATGAACTAGTTGTCGAAAAATGAAGTATAGATATCTACATAGTCTACACATGACATTTCTCATCATATTCGCTTCTGCTTTATAAAGTGAACTTGGTGTTTGGCGTTTACTTGTGTCAGCAGGGCTGTGCAGAGCAGTTTTTTGGAGCTACGTAATAGATTGTTATGTTTTCTACTGGATTCTCCTGTTAATTAAAATGCCACAATTTATTTTTACAGAATTTATTTTTCACACTTTATTTCACAAATAGGATTTTTGGATGGTTGGTGCATTAACACTGTGAAAATTCATATTTTTTTTAGTTATTCAAACACTGTTTGATTTTCACTCTTTATTATTTAATTATTAGGACACAAACGTTTTCGACTCCACAGTGATCATCATCAGGTGACCTGACCTGATGATGATTACTGTGGAGTCGAAAACGTTTGTGTCCAAATAATTAAATAATAAAGAGTGAAAATAAAATAGTGTTTGAATAACTAAAGACTGTTTATAGGTGTTACTCAGCAAATCGCTCCCTTGCGACACTCCTGTCCGTACCATTTTGATCTCTTATATAGGAAACCAGAGGGGTCTTTCTCCGATTCACTAGATTATTCTACCACCAGAACGTTATGTACACACACAATCACTAGAACGTCATTCCAATGCACGAATACAATCATGGACTACTCCTAGATGATTCTATAGTACGTGCATAGGTGTATACGTGTATAAGCGCACGTATTTCAAGTTCGCGACAATAATATCAGTATGATTTATTTGGTGAGCGCTGTTTTTGTATGAATCACACCTCAAAAACCCTCTGCCATAAGTTTGGTCGTCACTGTAGAAAGCAACAATTCTCAAGCAAGACCCACTTGACGGGTTTTGATAAAAGCAGATTAATTTTTAAACCAGCGAAGAGCACACCTACGAGTTTGAAAAAATAATAATACGCCGGCAATGGAACTCATCACCTTTTAATCACGAGTCCAAAATAAAATACAGTTTCTATGAAAAACATCCAAGCCGCGATCACCTGTTTACACGCCGCCATGTTTTATTGCTTCTTATCTTCAAACAGATCCACGGTAAGATCTACCGACGTCAAGTCTGCGGAAGCGCTATTCTGCTAAATTCCTAACACTTTGGATATAAATCCATGTCTGAGCTTGATGGCGCTTAGCAAAAAACTCCATAGATAAAAAAATCACAGTATACCTTATTTTTGTACACGAATTTAGCAGAATAGAGCTTCAGATTTACCTGTAAATTTATTGGAAATGGTGGCAAATAGGTACGCTGGTACGCATATCACTTTTACACGATATGGGGTCCAGTCTTACGCCAACCAATTCAATTAAAGTGAATAGTGAAATTAGTAAAGTCCATACTGTTGAAATGGACTTTCTAAGAAGTATGATTGGGAAAAAACGGAGTGACAGGGTGAGGAATGATTTTGTAAGAAAAGAATGTGGTGCAAAAGAAAGTGTGAAAGTGAAGATTAAAAGAAGTTTGTTAAGATGGTTTGGGCATATGGAGAGAATGAATGAGGAAAGACTGACGAAGAAAGTATATGTTGGTAGAATAGATGGATGTCGTGGAAGAGGAAGACCGAGAAAGGTATGGATGGACCAAATATCCGAAATTGCGAATGAATGGAATATCCAGAGTCATAATAAAAGAAGAGCTTGTATGAAGAAGGTTATGACTCTGGAGGAAATGAAAGAAGTATGCAAGGATAGAAAGAAATGGCGGTTGATCTGTGATGTTGGCGGCTAGGGTTTGTTAAAGTGAAATTGGTTTTATGATTTAGTTTTTTATGTCCATGTATATATTGCTATTTTTATTCTTTGATTTAAAAAAAATGAATTTGTCATGTATGTTCCTTGACTTATAGGTTGTTATGCGGCTGACCACCCATAATATAAAAATTGGTTCACTTTGCCAATGTCACCCCTGTTTCAGGGAAGGACGGCAAGAGTTGCAAGGCTTATGTTCATTTGAGATTGGGTGTTTATATTGTAGGTCCACATGCGGCATGTGTTAGCGCGAAATTATACATATCTGCTTGTGGGAATGCATTTAGTATAAATCTTAAATGATATATATCTTTGCAGCTTAGATTAGATTAGATTAGATTAGCTTCTCAGCTCCCGAGCGAGCTAGTTTTCATTTCTGAAGCAACCTTGCCGGTTTTTCTTTTTGGTTTGAAATCAACACCGAAACGGGAAATCTTTTCTACCAACAACGATGGAATTGAACCCTAGCCAAGCCTGTTACTGTATCCAGCCACCGTTCCACTAGGGGTACTCGGTACCTCCGCAGATGCGTCTCCACTTTTTTCTGTCCTTGCATACCTCTTTCATCTCTTCAACATTCATCACTTTCTTCATACATACTCTTCTCTTATTCTCACTCTGCAGGTTCCTTGTCATAGTGCTAGCATTCTACCGCAGATATTTATTTATATTTTTAAATATATTATTTTTTAAGGCATTCATAAAATTAAAATGTTGATGCACGCCCCTACTTGTCCTCGTGACACTACGATTAACGGTTCATTTTGTCTTCGTCACCCACGCATTCCTACAGCCTCGAATCAGCGATGGACAATCTGTACAAGCCTCCCCCGTATTCACGATCAAAACTGATTTAAGTGCCTTACTCAAGCGCTACACTTACTCAAGGGTCGACATTCTGGAGCGTTTTGTTTCACAAAGAACACTCAAGCAGTAATCAGCGTAGTGCCCAACCCCCAGGAGACGTACGGGTTTGTCATTGGCTCTCGAAAAAACCCAGCTCTGTAATTGGTCAGTACCTTCCGACCGATATTCGGCGTACTTCACTCTTATCATTGCCGCCTCTTTCAAATTTCAATGTCATATCAACTTTGCATAAAACTTGACAACAAATAAGTACGTATAACGCAATTACTACTTTAAGTAAACCGTAAGTACGAATTTGTTTGTTTACAATTTCTATTAGTTTTTAAAAATACATTTATGTAATATCCAATGTAAAGTGTTTTGATCGATTTCAGCGCCAAAAATATGTTGTTTTCTCCAGCGGAAAAGGAGCTGCTGGTGGCTCTGATTAAAGAAAAACCTGTAATAGAAGATAAAATAACAGATCGAAGAAATCGTTGGCTTTGCAACCCTCAATGAGCAACGGCCAAACTGTATACAGAACGATGCGTTTTTTCAATCAAAAACGTCTTCTAAATTCTTCCTCTTCGTAATACGTAAATGGGTCTTTACAGTCTCTGATATATTTTCTTGGGACACTATTTTTGAACAAAACAATGTTATTATTCTCGTTGAAGTCAACTGTATCGAAAGAATTCATTATTTTATGTAAATAATTCACAACCAAACAAAAAATGTGCTGATGAAATGCGGCGGAATATTTTGACAGTTCATCTGTCATTGCAGTATGGTCCTAGACCATACCGGAGAACAAACCCAATTCTGATGGTCAAGCAATGTAAATGAACTCGTCAAAACAATGTTAATACACTTGTAAAAATCATGTTTATAGTAAGAATTCATTTTTTCATGTAAATTCACAATCAAACAAAAAATGTGATAACAATGAAATATGACGGAATATTTTGACAGCGCTTAAGCGTTGGTTAATATACGTGTCGACCTTACTTACCTGAGTGCTAGTTTTTGGAGCGCTTAAGCGCTAATTTTACCTTAAGTATTGTTCTTGAAATGAATTTCCCCAATCTAAGCGCTGGTTTGCCCTTAAGGAAGTGCCAGTTTTGATCGTGAATACGGGGGGATTTGCTTCTATACGTATCTATTTATCGTCTTCTTCCTTGACTTATGGGTTGATATGTGGCTGACCACCCATACTATAATAAAATAAAATAAAGTGAATTAAAACAATGTTTTACCATTTATATTTTTAAATATTTATAAAAATGGACTTTCACTGTGTTAACAGATCAACACTAAAAAATATTATAATAAAATAGTTTACTTTGCCAATGTCACCCCTGTTCCAGGAAAGGTCGGCAAAAGCTGCATGGTATATGTTCATTTGAGGTTTGGATTTTAATTTGTAAGTGCACATTTTGCATTTGTAAGCGCGAACTACGCGTGTTTGTTTGTGGGCATGCATTTGATTTGAGCTTTGAATGTTAATATATCCTTGCAACTTAGATTATAGATTATAGTATGGTATCCATTCTATGCACTTTCCTGTCTTGTTAAGTATTGGTAGATCATTGACATATGAGGGCTCTTGAGGTGTGACACACAAAATGAGCCTTATTTAATTGACATCTAGAAGCAACCCTGTACGTACGCACATGCAATATTTCATACTGTATGTAAATAGTAAATTAATATACATAGGTGTACATCGTAGGTAGCAATAATTATTATAGTGTTATCTCAAAAGTAGAATTATATAGGTGTACGTCGTAGGTAGCAATAATTATAGGCATAAGAAATCTAGAAATGAAATAATCCCTTTGTAGAACGTTTGAGAGTTTGCTGGCAAATTAGTAACTAGAGACTTCTGTCTCTGAAATATATAAGGAGCAAAATTGAGTGCACCAGGACAGTTAGATAGTCGCCTTTAATTGAAGAGTGTGTGCGGTGCTGAACTGTGAAAATAAATTTGAGTTGCTAAAAGTATTACAAATAAATATAAATTGTAAAATAAATTAAGTGAAAATAAATATCCAGAAAGAAGAACTGTTGTTTTTGTTAAAAGTCCATTAGAAACACTACAATACCATCATACCAATATAAGGAGGTACGGAAGTCTCCACATTTGTAGAATCAATCAAAACCGCCGACTGTATATTTGTATAACAACAACGGACATAACACAGCGGTTAAATTTAAAAAACGACATTAATTGTTCAGCTCATTGCCAGTTCTTTCATTTCTATGTTCGCATGAAGCTGACCACCCATACTGTAAAAAAACGTTCACTTTGCCAATATCACCCATGATTTTTTGAAGGTCCGTACGAGTTCCAAGGCTTATGTTCATTTGAGATATTGAATTTATGTTGTAAGTTCACATGCGGCATGTGTAAATGCGAACTTATACGAATCTTCCATATAATCTGTAATCTAAGTTGCAAAGATATTGTTACGTTTCTCCTCAGGGTCCTTTTAATTAAAACACAAGTTCAACACAAGTTAGCCATACAGTTTATTTACACAGACTTTCTTACAATAGATTTATTTTAACAGACTTATTTTAACAGATTTATTTTAACACACTTATTTATTTCGTACAGATTACATTTATTTTACACCATATTGGTCGCCCTAGTAACTAGATATTCCTCTGTGTGAGTGCTTCGAAAGACTGACCCGCTCCAGCCGATTGTCACCCTTCTTATAGCGGAACCTAGGGGCCGTTCCAGCCGGCCCTAGAAAGTTCCACTACCACACTTGTTTAGACGATTCTGGACATATTTATTTCTTGAAGAGTCCATTTCCTACCTACATACACACCTTACAATTACAATCGTCTGGGCCAGAACATTCTCTCAAAACACACGTACACCAATAAGCATCTACCAGTGTATTTCGTTACAATATATTGACCTTTTACCTTTGTATGGATTGTAAATTGTAAAAAATAAAAATATTGACTATGTTCCTTAGCTTATAGGTTGGTGAAACAAATATATATAATGTATTTTTTCTTTAAAATAATTTCTAGTCCACAGATATCATAAGTCAATGACTAATCCTTACTTCTTTTAGGAGCCACCTAATACAAGCACAATCATATTCGTACCTACATCACCCGTCTATAAAAATTCTGACAAAGTATAGCTACTCTTTTTGGGTGCTCGACCTCGATCCTGCTTTTTGTAAAACCGTTAAATTAACTTTGACGAAATTGGGCTCGTTGGTACACACCATTGAGTAATACCATAGAGGAGCAGAAACTAACTTACTGCATTGATACAAACTATCTACCACTTTTGTCTCAGTCCTGTCAAACGTTCCGATTGTGTAGTCATACATAACATGTTTTTACGTGTCAAATTTTATGTTTTCTTGCTTTCGCCATTTTGTATTTAGCCTTCAACTACAACACATGCCACAATGTCTTAAAATGATGCCTTTTTCCGTTAAAATTCGTCAATTTTATCGAATTCAAGATTTATACCGCATGCGTATACGTTCGGACTGCTCCGGGCATAGTATCTACGCACGCAGCAATTCTGCCACCTTTCTAGAAACATTTTTACATTCGCCCGAGTTTTTTTGTACATATGGAAATGCAACTGTGAAGTTTTTTAGTCTCTTTCTTACTATTGACCATTTTAGTAAGTAGGTTGAAACATGGTTGAAACAGATATTGTATATTTCTTGTCCACAGATACTCGTATCATGACGCTCCCCCAGTTCTTGTTTATCGTATACGCCAATCTTGTCAAATATGACTTTTTCATGCAGTTGTCTTATGAATCAAATTCTACACAATCTGAGCAAAGAAAAACCGTAAAACTCGATAATGTGAGAGTTCTTTTAAATATTTTTTACTTGTTTTCATAAGACACATTGGTCCAGTACACATGCAAACATTGCTCATTTAAATTTTTCTCAATGGCGTAGGTATACGTAAATAAGAACTAAGGCAGCGATGAGTCAATGGTACACATAGTCTTGCATCTCATTTCAGTATTTAATAGTTATTTTGACACAAAAAGCACCCAGATATTAGAAGCAGAAATTATGTATGTATGTAGTTCAAATGTTTGTTTATTTTCCGCGAAAGAAATGTCTCTTCAGTTGAGATACCGAGTTGCTTTCCATATATAACAATGCGAATTTTGTTAAAACTTGGGCCCGGTATTTTCAACTTCAGCTTAAATGTGACTTTAAACTGACTAAAAAAACTTTCAGCAGCTTTTCATAAAGACGCTATGCTAACGTAGCTTGTGTAAGCCCAAAATTACACTTGCTTGCTTGTAGGCATGCATTCAATATGACTTTTAAATCTTAATACATCTTTGCAACTTAGATTATGCATTATAAATGTCTAAAGATATTTTTAGCCTTTTGTTAGTAAAATGATGATTTCCCCATAAAATTGATGTACGTAATTGTGGATGTTAGTACGTATAATACAATTTAATTTATTTTAATTGGATCATTTTCTATCTATGGTTAATACAGCATAAAGTAGAAATGATTGCGGTACTTAATTGTGTTTATCGTCATTGTTGTGTATGCTCCTTGACTTATAGGTTGGTATGTGGCTGACCACCCATGCTCTAAAAAGTGGTTCACTTTGTCAATGTCACCCCTGTTTCAGGGAAGCACGGTAAGAGATGCAGGGTGTATGTTCATTAAATATTTTGGTTTGTATGTTGAAGGTTCACGCATGCGGCATGTACATTCGCGAACTTATACGTTTTTGCTTATGAAAATGCATATAATGTGAATCCCGAATGTTAGGTACATATTATTGCAACTTAGATTTGATTAGATTAGATTGGACATATATCTCCATCCTTGTCGGACCATGGATTTGTCGGAGAATTTTCCACTCAAAAAAAGAATCAAACACATTTTATTTAACATGCTTATTTTCTTCGGGTTTTTGTATGCGTGTTTTTATTTTGGTACCTAGTTATTTTACTTTTAGATTAACACCGACGTTTCGCTCATTACTTTGATGAGCATCTTCCAAGGTCAGTCAGACGCTTCAATCTCTTTAAAGGTGCCGAAGATGAATTGGTACCGGGATTAGGTATAATAACTAACAAAACAAGAACACGGATACTAAACCCGAAAAAAGTAAAAATAACTATGTTTATTTTTATTTTTATTTAATGTCAACTACAAGTGGCTGTGAAAATTTTAATCTTTTTTTTTTTTAAGTCTGGTCAGATTTTGATTTTAGCGTCAATTGAAAGGTGATCCAATGCACAAATCTTCTCAGACTAATTTTATTTTCAGAGTGATGTCAACTTGGTGAAAAGTGATGGCGTAACAGTCCATGCTGCCAACTCTTCGTCATCAGGGGTTCCCAGTCCATCTGTGACTGGAGGAGTAGACAACAAGAACGGTTTCCTGGAATGGTTGTGGAGTATAGCCGGGATCTCCACCACGACACCTATTCCAGATCTCAAGCCACCGATTGCCTGTGAAAAATGCAGTAAGAACATTAAATTATTTTTGTTTTTTTTCTTTTTAAAATAGATTTGTGGAAAGGAATACAATCCACCTACCTATTTTGTCTGGCCAGTTGTCTTCATGCGAAAGCAGAAGCTTGTGTGCATGCAACGGCATCTGTTGAACCAGGGTCGAAGTTATCGTCGCGGGATTCGAACCAACGTTATTCGGTTCCAAATAACCTGACTTGATCCCAGCGGCCATAACACCATTCAATCTAAAAATTAATCGTGTATGTTCCTTGACTTATAGGTTGGTATGCGGCTGACCACCCATGCTGTAAAAATGGTTCACTTTGCCAATGTCACCCCTGTTACAGGGAAGGACGGCAAGAGTTGCAGGGTGTATGTCCATTTGAGATTGGTTTTTATGTTGTAGGCTCACATGAGGCATGTGCAAGCGCGAAGTTGTACATGTCTGGTTGTGGGAATGCATGTAATGTGAATCTCCAATGTAACGTATCTTTGCAACTTAGATTAGATTAGATTAGACCGTCAATCTATAATCTACATAAGTTGCAAAGATATATTAAAATTTAAAGCTCATATCAAATGCATGCCCACAAACACACACGTGTAGTTCGCGCTTACAAATGCTGAATGTGTGCTTATAAATAAAATCCAAACCTCAAATGAACATACACCCTACAACTTTTGCCGACCTTCCCTGACACAGGGGTGGCATTGGTAAAACCTCATACCAACCTATAAGTCAAGGAAACAAATAATAAATATAAAATAATAATTCAGGATTATTATAGTGCCTTTTCATGACTCTTGGTCATCCCAAAGGCGCTTGCTCGTATGAGCACGCGAACAGGTGGGTCTTCAACCCTTGTCTTAATGTGCTCTCCAGATCCATTTCGCGCAGGTCATCTGGGAGGCCGTTCCATATCGTTGGAGCAGCCACCGTGAAGGCTCGATCTCCAGAAACTGTCTTCTTTTCCCTTCTTGGAAACTCTATCCGACTGCGACATGATGCTGCTGATCGCAGTGTTGCTGTTCTGCTGCTTGTGGTGGCTGGCGCTATCACCTTTTTTAAATATTGCGGTGCGGTCCCGCGAAGGCTCTTGAAGACCAGCAAGCCTATCTTGTACTGGATTTCGTGTATTTTCAGCCAACGAAGGGACTTCTAGACTAGACGCATGCGGTATAAATCTTGTGATCGATAAAATTGACGATTTTTTAAGGAAAAAGGCATTATTTTAAGACATTGTGGCATGTGTTGTAATTGGGTGTCAAAAAACAAAATAGAGAAAGCAACAAAACATTAAATTTGATAGGTAAAAACATGTTTTGTATGACTACACAACTGCAACGTTTGACTGAGACAAATGTGGGCTATAGTACTCGTATGTATCAATACAGTGAATTAGTTTCTGCTCCTCTATTCCGGTCTATGACCGGTCCGTAGTTCAGTGGTAACACTCCGGACTCTGAATGGAAGGTTGTGTGTTCAAATCCCGGCGGAGCACAAAAAATATACCATTTATATTTTCAAATTTGCTCTTCGCTGGGTTGAAAAATTCATAAACCTTTACCAATCCGGTCACCAAAGGTCCATCCAGCCTTACAGCAACAAGATCTTGCTTGAGAATTGGCGCTTTGTAGCGACGACAACCAAGCTCGTAAAAAGGTCGATAGCTCCTTCCTTATACCTTGACTTATACGTTGCTATGAGGCTGACTACCCATACTGTAAAAAGATGTTTCACTTTGCCAATGTCACCCCTGTTTCAGGGAAGGTCGGCAAGAGTAGCAGGACTATGTCCATTTGAGATTGCGTTTTTATATTGTAGGTCCACATGCGGCATGTGTTACCGCTTATAAATGTCTGCTCGTCGAAACGCATTTAATATAAATCTCAAATATTTATGTTTACGTTTGCAACTTAGATTTGTTTCTGGCATCTTCCGCAGTCTGCGGCACCACCAACAAGAAGAACCGCATAGTGGGAGGCCAGCAGACAGAGGTGCTGCAGTACCCGTGGATGACCGTCCTCCTCTACTCAGGACAGTTCTACTGCGGAGGAGCCCTGCTCAATGACAGATATGTCCTCACGGCCGCCCACTGCGTCAACGGGTCGGTAACCTCTCCATTCACTCCTCAAGAATCTATCAGCGACTATTCAAGCAAGATTAAAAACAACAACAAAGTTACATGATGATAATGAGGATGCAGCATCCATTTTTCCGGGCTTATAAACCATGGTCCAGTATTTCTTCTCAGAAGGCTGTTTTTTTCTTCTTAGAAGGCTGCTACGTTTCGTCAGTGAACTTGTGACTGACTTATCCAAGGCTCGTAAGTTCAAGTACGAGCCTTGAAGAAGTCAGTCACATGTACTGACGAAACGTAGCAACCTATCAAAAAAGCAAAAAAAGAGCCTACAGAAGAAATATTGGACCATGGTCTACAAGCCCGAAAATATGGATTCTGCATCCTTATCATTATTATCTGAAGCCGGCCGTGAAAGCCTAAAAACACACACTTATAACAAAGTTACATTTTCTAACATCTCTCATATTTGTCTGTTTACAGAGAAGTCATCCCCGGAGCATCTTTTTGCTCTTTCTAACTAAGAAAAATGTGTATTAATATATATGTATATAAAATATGGTTAGATTTTTTTTTCTTTTTGGGCGCCGTTTAGTGGATCCAGCCACCCCAAGGGCACCCATTCTTTACTTGCTTCTTGGAAAGCATGTAACTCTTCAACTTCTTCTTGATACGTTCTTCACCGGTCTCCACCCTCAGCTTCAGAGGTAGCTGGTTCCAGCACAACGGTCCCGCTGAGCCAAACGCCCTATCCCCAAAGCCCGTTCAGTCACATAAGACGGGGCCGCTCCTCTGAGAGAGTTGAATACCACAAGGCACACTTTATACTGCACTCTCTCCGGGACACGCAGCCAGTGAAGACGCTGCAATAGGGGAGTGACATGATCAGTTTATCATCTTTTAACTCCCATTGCAGATTCCGGGTGGAAAAGATGTCGGTGCGTTTTCTGGAGCACAACAGGGACGTCAAAGATGAGACGCAGACCATAGACAGGAAGATCTCCCGCATAGTGAAGCACGCCAAATACTCCAGTGACAACTATAACAACGACATAGCATTGCTGAGACTGGACAGCACTGTATGTAACACATTTAACCGTGTAAATACAAAAAAGCCTCATACATTTAGGGCCTGTTGCACCAAACTCCAATCTAATCTAATCTTATCTAAGTTGCAAAGATATGTTACATTGGAGATTCACATTACATGCATTCTCACAACCAGACACGTATAAGTTCGCGCTTGCACATGCCTCATGTGAACCTACAACATAAAAACCAAATCTCAAATGGACACACATCCTGCAACTCTTGCCGTCCTTCCCTGAAACAGCAGTGGCATTGGCAAAGTGAACCATTTTTACAGCATGAGTGGTCAGCCGCATACCAACCTATAAGTCAAGGAACATACGCGACGAATTTCATTTTTTTAAAACAATAAATAATAATATATATGGACATCAAAAACTAAAACATAAAACAAATTTCACTTTAATAAACCCTAGCCGCCAACATTACAGATCAACCGCCATTTCTTTCTGTCCTTACATACTTCTTTCATTTCCTCCAGAGTCATAACCTTCTTCATACAGGCTCTTCTTTTATTATGACTCTGGATATTCCATTCATTCGCAATTTCGGATATTTGGTCCATCCATACCTTTCTCGGTCTTCCTCTACCACGACATCCATCTATTCTACCAACATATACTTTCTTCGTCAGTCTTTCCTCATTCATTCTCTCCATATGCCCAAACCATCTTAACAAACTTCTTTTAATCTTCACTTTCTCTTGCACCACATTCTTCTCTAACAAAATCATTCCTCACCCTGTCACTCCTGTCACGTTTTTTCCCAATCAATCAGACAAAAATTAAAATGAAGTGTGATTTATATCTTCAAATCAAAAAATTTGGTTGCATAAAGGTAAATCAGCTGATGCACATTATCTTTCCTGTTCAAATTCCATCATATTATTACCCACTTCCTAGAAATATTTAAACGAGGTCCTTGCCAGAATTTATATTTACGAGAAACTTCATTTTGGTTCTCAAGAAGCATAGATATCGAATCTAATCTCATCTAAGTTGTACAGATTTGTAACATTGGGGATTCACATTATATGTACGTTCACAAGCAGACACGTAAAGTTACATTTTTGAAAAACAAATAATAATATGTATAAACATTAAAAACAAACAGATACAAAATACAAAATTATAAATTAAAATCGTAAAAAATTAGAAAAACCCTAGCCCTAGCCGCCAACATTACAGATCAACCGCCATTTACCGACAACTTTTCGGTTATGAGGAGATTGTGAGGAAAGTGAAGAATCTGTATTAGGTTCTTTAGGCCACGATGCCTTTCAGAGCCTTTTATTCCAAAAAATATGATTGATTGTTGATTTCCAGGTCCCAGTTACTGGAGCCTTGAGGCCAGTCTGCATGCCAACTCCTGGGAAGAGCTTCTCTGGACTTCCTGGCATCGTCACAGGTTGGGGAGCGGTGGAAGAGCATGGTGCAGTATCCAGCTATCTGCAAGAGGTACTTTTACAATGTACCTATAGTCCAAGTTGCAAAGATACCCAACGCAACTAGAGTGTTTATACGTTTTATTATTTGGCTGGTACGTATTCAAGTGGTTAACCGTTAACACTTCTGACTCGTAAATAGAAGGTTATGGGCTCGAATCCCGGAGGAGCACAAAAAAATATACCATTTATATTTTCAAATTTGCTCTTTGCAAGGTTGAAAAATTCATAAACTTTACCAAAAACGGGTCATCAAAAGATCCATCCAGCCTTACAGACCAAGCTCGTAAAAACTCCGGTCGATAGCTCAGTTGGTAGAATGCTTGCATTCCATGCCGAGAGCAAGGGTTCGATCCCCACCGAGGGTGTCAGAAAGGATTTCCCTTTTCGGTGTATATTTCAAACCCAAAATAAATACCGGCAAGGTGTACTCAGCCTTCACAAGAAATGAGAACCAGCCCCCTGGAAGCTGGGAAGACCCTACTTTAACTGAAAGTGGTTGATGTGAGGCCGGCCTCAATACCCGTAATAATAAATAGGTCCCGAATCTCCACATGCGACCCCTTCGGGGATAACGTAGGCAAGAAGTTACAATATACGTGTAGCTTGGTTGCGTTGCGTTGCCACTTTGTCCTGTAGCAGGGGACGGAAATTTAATACCGTGAACGTTTTTTTCAGGTGACTGTCCCAATAATGTCAAATAAAGAATGCCGCAAGACTGCGTACGGAGAAAAGAGGATAACAGACAATATGCTTTGCGCTGGTCTCCCAGAAGGAACCAAGGACTCCTGCCAGGGAGACAGTGGAGGGCCTCTGCACATCATCAACTCTAGCACAAACCTGCACCAGATAGTTGGTAAGAAATATCGGAAATTACTATCAGTTTAAATTTATTTATCAGATATTAGATATTTGACCGGTCCGTAGTCCAGGTGGTAACACTTCGGACTCGTAACTGGAAGGTCGTGGGTTCGAATCCCGGCGGAGCACAAAAAATATACCATTTATATTTTCAAATTTGCTCTTCGCTGGGTTGAAAAATTCATAAACCTTTACCAAAGACCGGTCATCAAAAGGTCCATCCAGCCTTACAACAACTGGGTCTTGCTTGAGAATTGGCGCTTTCTACAGCGACGACCAAGCTCGCAGAGGGCTCTTGAGGTGTGATACACACAAAAACAGCGCTCACCAAATAAATCAGCCTAATTTAATTTTTTTTTAATTAGACAAACCGTTATAAGAGATCTTACATACATTATTCTTGACGTTTTGTTAGCGACGTGACCAACGTCTTCAGGAGACACCCTCGAACAAATTTATGAAATTATTTGAGTATATTTTTCTACAACGTCTCGGGGGGCCCTAGGATGCAGGGGCCCTGGTTCGGTCGCACAGCTCGAACCGCCCTTAGTCCGGACCTGCCTATATAAGATCTTCTGTACAATTTTTCATAAAACACTGACACACCTCACAACTATGAAAACTTGGTTTTTCATGACTCATTCCTTTGTTGATCTGCCCGTTTATAGAATAATCTACCATTATCTATGTTCTCTTCTCAATTTAATCCGGTTTTATTCAAAACCAACATCAATCGCCAATTCCTTGCAGCGCCCCATGACAGGAGCAACAATTCAAGTAACACCTTTGTGGAACCCTTCCAGGGTGACATAGACCCCCAAGCCTTTCAAGAAGTGGTGAGCCTCCCGCACAGGATTCCTTAACAAAACCTTCATAAAACTTCATATCAGAAAAACATTTTATTAATTCAAAATGACTTACATTATTCTGAGACCGCCCCTGGAACACACTATATACTTTACGCGAATTTCAAAAAATTGTAATTTACATGTGTTAGCGCAAGCTCCCGGCTGCTGCTCCTATCTTGGCTTTCACATGGCACTTTATTTTATTTCTAGTTATCCATTGAAAATATTTTTAAACACGCTTAATTCCTATCAATAAATAGTAAAGCGAGGTATAATAAGTTTATTTCAAAAATTTTATTAAATTTAATTTATCGTTTACACTTATCAACATTCCAAAAAACGTATTAACAAAACAATTAACATTTACCCGTGAACTTCAAATTTACAAAATCGAGCGCGACAACATCGCGTTTGCTTGACCAAGACAGACTGCTGATTATGCGATCGAGATTCTATTTAAGTACTTTCACTTACTCAGCGACTTTCTCTCACTGTGATTGGTTGGGGGCGTGTCCAGTCGTCCAGAACTATGGGAGAATGATCTCGGTCGAAATGATAGGACAGTGGAGTGGCAATAAGGCTCTTTGCGAGATAACACATAGACTGATAGACCAGTGACTCTCAAGTGTGAAATAAATTGTACCTACATTGTAAAAAATAAATTGTGAAAAATAAATTCCGACATTTTAAGAACGTAACAATATCCTTCCAGTCCAATATTAATTCATTCATGTTTTCTTCTTTTTTTTCAGGAATAGTTTCATGGGGAGAAGGATGTGCCCAGCCTGACCATCCAGGAGTCTACACCAGAGTCAACAGATATACAACTTGGATACGGAGCAACACAGCAGACGCCTGTTACTGCCAATAAAAAATATTTGAAAATACTTACCTACATAAATTATTAACATTGATAGTCATTGTCATTAATGGAGTCTAAATCTATGTTGCAAAGATAAATATCATTTGAGTTTCACATTCAATGCATTCCCACTAGCAGACACGTACAAGTTCGTTCTTGCACATAGTCCGGTCGATAGCTCAGTTGATAGAGTGCTTGCATTCTATGCCGTGAGTTTGGGTTCGAATCCCACTGAGAGTGCGTCAGAAATGATTTCCCGTTTCGGTGTTTATTTCAAACCCCAAAATAAAATACCGGCAAGGTTTACTCAGCCTTCACAAAATTGAGTACTTACCAGCGCCCTCGGGAGCTGGGAAACCCCCCACTTCAACTGAAGTGGTTGGCGTAAGGCCGGCCCCCTTACCTGTAAAAATAAATAGGTTCAACTCGCTACATGCGATCCCTTCGGGGATAACGCAGCAAGAAGTTACACTATATGTGTAGCCGAGTTGCGTTTTTTTAAATGCCGCATATGAACCTACAACATAAAAACCAAATCTCAAATGAACATACACACTGCAACTCCTGCCGACCTTCCCTGAAACAGGGGTGACATTGGCAAAGTGAATAAAAGTGTGAAGCAAAGTGAGTCAGGCATGATTGCGATCCTTGGGAAATAAAAACAAAACGTTGCTTAAATTTTTCCTAAGCAACCCGACCGGATGACGCATATTTTTTTTGTGAGCAGACTCCATTCTCATATTAACAATTTTTCACAGTATATCTGGAAGCCGACAGTATCGTTTGTTAATTTTTGCTTACAGGCTATATTTAGGTTTATTCTAATTGTATTTCAGCTAAGTAACTACTTATTTGTTTTCTAATAAAAATCTCTACAAAAATATTTTTTGGATTTTATCAAAGTTGTTCTGAAAAATCAAAAATATATTTAAGTAAGTACTACCTCGTTTTTGTTGTTGTTTTATTATCGATATAATATAAAAAATAATATAACTATTAATACCTCCATGGTTTATCTTAAAAGTAAAAAATTTGCAGTTTTTTTATAGTGATTGATTGATTAAAGCCAAATGGCAAGCATTAAAAAGGTAAGAAAAGTTGTATTTTTTCAGTGTTTTTTTCATTTTCTTTCAAATTTACCGCGCATATTTGTTTGAATATTTCCGCAAATGCATTCCGAATGAGCACCATAATCACAAACTTGGAAGACAGAAAAATAAAAATAGTAATGAGTTGTATCTTCATTTTACCAACGAATATCATAAATAAACATAATTTTTTATGTGTTATGTACAACAAAACTACAGTTTTAAAAATGACCCACCGGGTGCCTACCGGTGAATAGTAGAAACATTTTTGTTGAGCAGCCATAAAGATGAATAAAAATGACAGTTGTTGGATCTTCATTTCATGTCGTAGCAGCTGTCTTCAAAACATGTCTAATTTTAGCGTGAAACTTTCTGAACATTAAAAACACGAATAATCAAACATGTCGTCAGTTTTAAAAGCCGTGAAACATTACCAAAGGGACATCGAAAGATGTGACACCGACGAGAAACGGGTGAGTAAAGTGTACAATCCTTATTATGATAGTCGAATTGACATCTTTTCATGTGGCAAAATTGCGTCTTTTGACCTCTATTTCGATTTAAATCGATACGGATCCACGTGTAATCGATGCACTAATTAATAATCTATGTTTGTACAAAAAATGGCGCTATTCCTCTCTTTACTTTTTGTTTAATTTTAAAGATTTTCTGGCAATGTAAGAATCTACACTTTCCTTTTTTTGCCAAGTCGATCATGTGTTTCATACTTACTTTATTTGCTTAGTCAATAAATTCTTTGAAGCCGCAGAGTATCTATTATTCGTAATAAAATTCTATACGACACGTTTGTACCAAATCACAATTTTGATTCGTATTTTTCCTGTATGTACAACACCCAGAGAATTATAATTTTCCTGACTATATCATTCAAGAAGGAAGCCATTGATATTTTTGAAAAAAGAACAGGTTTTTTCTTTTTTGTGTTTCCCCCCCTGCCTTCAGGTTGTTTTCATTAGCGATCGAAACCACAATGCACATACTCCTGACTTTTGAAGAGTATTATGAGAAATTTCGAAACGCAAAACAAAAAACTTAACGCTTAGCCTGCCCTTGAGGAGCTAACTTGTCTAGACTTGCAAAGACATGACTTTAAAAACTAAGGCGGACGCCAGGCGGTTTGCAGTTTTCAAATATCTTATGTTTCCTCAAGCGCGTACGCGACGCAATGTAGCAGAATGGTACACTCAAAGTTTGCGTATCACGTATGTTCATATACATAGGGCGGTTAAATATGGAACCTGCAATGAGGTCGGAGCATTGTTGAATTTGGAACTTTTTCCTCGGCAAGCAAACATCAGTCTTGTATGGGACTGCCGTCTGTAGACTTATTATAGTATACCTATGCTGCCGTCCTTGGCAATTATAAACAAAATATTTGTATGCCTTTTCGCTAGCAACTGGGCTAGGTGACGACACAATATTCTATATGTCAATTCATGTGGGGACTTCATTCGTCATAATGTTACTTAACTTGTCTTGTATCCTGCCGCCATTCCTCTAGGGGTGGCCGGTACCTCCACACAAGTGCCTCCACTTGACTCTGTCCTTGCATACTTCTTTCATCTCATCTAGTTTCATCACTCTTTTCATGCACGCTCTTCTCTTGTTTACACTCTGTAAATTCCATTCATTCGCAATCTCACTTATCTGATCAATCCATTCTTTCCTAGGTCTTCCCCTTCCACGCTTACCTATTACATTCCCTTTATACACTTTTTTTGTCAGTCGGTCTTCATTCATCCTTTCAATATGTCCAAACCATTGCATCACACTTCTTTGAACTTTCACTTTCACGCTTTCTTTTAAGTACTCCGCATTCATTCCGAACCCATTTGTTTTTCACTCTAACTTTCAACTTTCAACAAAAAAACATTCAACTGTTATAAATCATTATCATGCTACAGCAAGGTCATTAAAATAGTTTATCTGTCATTGTAATTATCATTTATCAAGTATTCAATATTTTACACTCCTTGAAATTTGTCATTAATGTCATATTCTATTGGTTTCATAATGTCTCCAATCAAAGAACTAGATGGAGCGTCAGAGCCATTTGGTATGTCAAAAGGAGTAACCCCTAAGGCGTCAAATTAATACCAACGAGTTTGTCTTGTAATCAGTTTCCAGGCAACCATCAAGGAATACTGTCAAAAATAAACTGTTGTTATTTAATGTCTCTCTTTTGATGTATGACACTGAAAAAATTGTGTTGGCAACATTGAGTAATAACATAGAGGGGCAGAAACTAATTCACTGATACTTACTATCTACCACTTTCTTCTCAGTCCTGTCAAACGTTGCAGTTGTGTAGTCTTACAAAACATGTTTTACGTGTCAAATTTTATGTTGTCTTGCTTTCTCCATTTTGTGTTTTGACACCCAATTACAACACATGCCATAATGTCTTAAAGTAATGCCTTTTTCCTATAAAATTCATCAATTTTATCGATCACAAGATTGATACTGCATGCGTACATGTTCGGACTGCTCCAGACATAGTACGCATGTGGCAATGCTGCCACCATTCTAGAAACATTTTTACATTTACGCCTGAGTTTTTTTATACACATGGAAATGCAACTGTGAAGTTCTTTGTTCTCTTTCTTACTAATGACCATTTTCGTAAGTACGTTGAAACAGATATATATTGTCTATTTTCATTAAAATAATTTCTAGTCCACAAGTCAATGGTTGGCACAATGGTAATAATAATATTGAATATGATTTGGTTGTCATGAATAGATGCTTCACTGCATGGAAAGGCTGTACTACCTGCCAGTGACGGTGAACCATCTGCAGGAGACTGGAGTCGGTCGCTCTGTCAACGCTCTCCGGAGGAACCAGGGTCTGGTGGCGACGGCAGCCAAGGCTCTGGTGGCCAAGTGGAAGCATATGGTGGCCAGCGAGGAAGATGCCGAGGACAGCGATGAGCAGCCCACGCAAAATGGTGAACTATTCTGTAGAGATGTATTAATCTAATCTAATCTAAGTTGCAAAGATATGTAACATTGGGGATTCATATTATATGCATTTTGACAAGCAGACATGTATAAGTTTGCGCTTAAACATGCCGCCTGTGGACTTGCGATATAAAAACCCAAATCTCAAATGGACATACACCCTGCAACTCTTGCCGACCTTCCCTGAAACAGGGGTGTCATTGGCAAAGTTAACCGTTTTCTACAGCACGGATGGTCAGTCGCATATCAGCCTATACGTCAAGGAGCATACACAACAAATTACATTTTTAAAAGCAACAAATAATATGCTGATACCTTAAATCAGTGCTCAACTTGTGTCCTTTGCCGAGTATTAAAACCATCAAGTATTTCAAATTTTTTATGATCGTGGAAGCCCTTCTACGACTTTTCAAACGGAATTTGGAATCCTCAATGACTTTGTTACTCAATAAAATTTGGAATTGAATTGAAGCAAGTACAAACTTAAAAAGTCTTTAAAATGGCATTTATTGTTTTGTTATTTTACAGGCAGAGATGATAGTGATCATGACGATCACGAGGAGGTTGAAGAGCACGAGGAACCAGAGGAGAATAATGATCATGAAGGTGTTGATGATCACGAAGAGCACGAGGAAGCGTCGCCCATTCGGGAAGGAGACAGCGAAGACGAAGCGCAGTGGAACGAAGAAAGGGAGAGGCTGAAGGAAGACCAGCGGAGGCAGGAGGAGGAGCAGAGGAGGGTGGAGGAGGAGCAGAGAAGAAAAGAGGATGTGAGAAGACACAAGGAGTCCCGGCATAGGCATCGGGAAGAGAGGCGAGAAGGAAGGGAAGGTGATGACAGAGATAGGAGGAGAAAGGCTGAAGAAAAGGTTAAATAATATTTCATATAATCTAATCTAATCTAAGATAATATGTTATATTGGAGAGTCACATTATATGCATTCTCACAAGCAGACACGTACAAGTTCGCGCTTGCACATGCTGCATGTGAACCTACAACATAAAAACCCAAATCTCAAATGGACACACACCCTGCAACTCTTGCCGTCCTTCCCTGAAACAGGGGTGACATTGGCTAAGTGAACCATTTCTACAGCATGGGTGGTCAGCCGCATACCCAACCTATAAGTCAAGGAACATACACAATATAATGGTGTAGAAAAGGTGGAATTAAAAAACCAGAACTAAGCTTATATGTGCCACTTCTTGCTGTTTTGTTCCGGAAAGGGTCACATGTATCCAGTGGAACCTGTTTATTTTCACATGTAACAGGGCCAACCTTACTTGATGTAGGTGTTTGCAAGGTAGCAGATTATCATTCCTTTCGAAGGCTGAGTAAACCTTGCTGTTACTATGATTTGGGCTAGAAGAAAACACCAAATCGGGAAATCAGTCAGGTCTATGTTACGAGGGTACTTGGCAACTTAAAACCAAATTTGCCTTTCCCTGGCAACCAGCCATGTGATGTCACAATTTTCTTGTCAATAAAATTTGTGATGAGTCCATTGTGAACTTATTTAGTTGATACATTTTTTTTTAATTGTTGAAAATCCTATTTGTACCAAAAATACTAAAATGTAATCCTTTGCACTACGTGTATGTCATTTATCATCCTTAAAATTTGTCTTCACAAGAACCATTTGTTTTAATTTTTAGAAATCAAATTGAAAAAAAAAAAAAAACACCTTTTTTTTTTTCACTCAAACGCTTTCACCTATTAAGACATCTTCAGGAGCATAATTGTTACCTTGCTTGGTTTTGTTTGTTTTTTATAATTGTTGTATTTTCCTGGAAGATAAGATATCATAATGTTGGAGTAGTTGATTATTTCTTAACGCTGATTACAAAGGAATAAAGGGTTGTTCTTTTTTATTTGCAGGAGCGGAATGATCATACCAAAAAAATAAAAAAGGAAAAACATTCTTTATCGTCGGCAAGCAGTAATGATGGCGAGGAAGATGATGGCGAAGAAATGGAGACTGAACACGAAAGGCATGAAGCTAGTACGCTGAGCGAAGAGAGTCCAGAGGAAAACTCACAGAGTCAGTCTGAATCAGACGGGGAGCACAGCAAGTCAAAGCAGACTCATCACAAATCATCAAAGTCGGAAAGCAAAAAGGCAAAACATCCAGACAGGGAATCCAAATCTCATCACCGGCATTCCTCAAGCAAAGATTCATCCAGCAAACATAAATCTAGTTCTGAAAAGTCTAAAAGTTTGTCTAATCACAGGTCCGGGAGTTCTAGCAAAGAAAGCAATGAACGGTCGCACAAATCTGCAGAGAAAAGTGGAAAACATTCGTCTAGATCTAAACATTCGAGTAAAGACACAGATAAACATTCGTCTAGTAAACAAACGGATAAGCATTCCTCCGATAGGCATTCTTCTAATAGAGAATCTGAAAAGCATTTGAGCCGGAATGAGAAGCACTCGAGTAGTAAAGAAAGGCAATCGAGCGACAATGATAAGCATTCGAGCAGTAAAGATAGAGCTTCTGGAAAGAGGGAGAAGCAGGAAAAGGAAACGAGTGGAAATGAGAAGCGTTCTAGTGAAAAAGATAAGAAATCTACTGATAAACATAAGCATAAGCATATAGAAGTCAAATCTGAACATGGAGGTAGCAGTAAAGTCAAAGATAATGATCTCAGTAAGGGTAGGAAGGAAAATGGCGAGACCAAGAAAGTGCCATCCAAAGATTCGACGAGAAGTGATAAACCGTCTAGTAGCATTGAAAGTTCTAGTTTGAGCAAGTCGGGGAAGAAAAAGGAAAGCGGAGACGATTATGGGGCCGAGAGGAAGAAAAAGAAGATCCAAGATGAGTATATGGATGAGATTGACTGCGGATCGGGTGAGACATTGTCAAATGTATTAAATTATTTTATGGATAACACGCCTTTATAACAAATCTTCATTGTCCTTTTAATTTTGATTTTCCTTTTTGTGTTTCCTTTTGACTTTCCTTTTCCTGTTGATCGTTATAGATGAAATGATATTTGTTGTTAATTTGAGTTTGCCGCGCAATCCCTGGGCCAACCAATTGGATTGGTCCATGGTATGCCCCAGGTCGCCATTGGTGGAAGACAGCGGCCATTGAACAAAGTTGCCGAGTTTGTAGATTGTCGCAACTCGAATCAAATTTAATTTTAATGGCCTTACGCCAACCGCTTCAGTTGAAGTGGGGGTTTCCCAGCTCCCGAGGTGGCTGGTTTTCATTTCTTGTGAAGGCTGAGTAAACCTTGCCGGTATTTTATTTTGGGTTTTTGAAATAAACACCCAAAAGGGAAATCATTTCTGACACCCTCTGTGGGATTCGAATCCGAGCTCTCGGCATGGAATGCAAGCTGAGTTGACCGGACTTCTCCTATCCTAATCCTAATATTATTTTATTATTATGTTTAGACCGACTTCTTATTATGTTGTCCCTGAACGAATCGTATGTAGAACCTATTTATTTTTACAGGTGAGCATAATTATCTTAAGAGCCATTTCAGACGCAACATATTCCGCCCGGTTTATCTATGGATTACTGGACATCTTTTTTTTTTGGTTTTCCAGGCGCGAGCTTTGCTGAGGCTCTAGGCATGGTGGCTCCATCACCCCAGAAGAAGAAACCATCAAGCAGTGTGTCCACTCCGAGTGCCAAGTCCACTTCCTCCTCCAGTAGCTATGATTCGTCATCGCTGAAAAGCCAAAGCTCCTTCACCAAAGATGTAACTATTCAAAATACTATACTATACAAAAACTATACAAAATTAAGTTGAATACTTTCACTTTCATGACCGGTGTAAGTTATATATATAAATTATTAGGATGATTTATTTGGCGAGCGCTGTTTTTGTGTGTATCACACCTCAAGAGCCCTCTGCGAGCTTAGTCGTCGCTGTAGAAAGCGCCAATTCTCAAACAAGACCCAGTTGTTGTAAGGTTGGATGGACCTTTCAGTGACCGGTCTTTGGTAAAGGTTTATGAATTTTCCAACTCAGCGAAGAGCACATTCGAAATATAAATGGTATATTTTTGTGCTCTGCCGGGATCTGAATCCACAACCTTCCATTTACGGGTCCGAAGTGTTGCCACTGGACTACGGACTGGTCCAAGATGCCAACGACACGCGGTGTACCTGAGCGGTAACCTATCCAAGTACTATCCGCCCCCAATGTTGCTTAACTTCGGTGATCTATGGGAACAGGTGCTTTCAACATGGTAACGTCGTTGACAAAGTTAATAAATATGTCCACTAAAATAAAAACACACTCCTCACAGGAAAAACGTCAACTTCAAATAAAGTAGTTTGACCGGTCCATAGTCCAGTGGAAACACTTCGGACTCGTAAATGGAAGGTTGTGGATTTGAATCCCGGCGGAGCACAAAAAATATACCATTTCTATTTTCAAATATGCTCTTCGCTGCGTGAAAATTTCATACACCTTTACCAAAGACCGGTCACCAAAGGTCCATCCAGCCTTACAGCAACTGGGTCTTGCTTGAGTATTGGCGCTTTGTAGACACGACCAAGCTTGTAAACACCTCTGCGACACTACGACAAGTGTCATAGACCCCTAGAGTCTCTGAAATCTAAGGAGTCTCCCGCACAGGATTTCTTAAAAAAAAACAAGCTCCTTAATTGAAAATGAAGCCTTGCAGCAACTGGGTCTTGCTTGAGTATTGGCGCTTTGTAGAGACGACCAAGCTCGTAAACACCTCTGCGGCACTACAACAAGTGTCCTAGACCCCTAGAGTCTCTGAAATCTAGGGAGTCTCCCGCGCAGGATTTCTTAAAAAAAAGCCGGTCAATTGAAGTGGGGACCGCTTGTTAAATGTGATGTGATGTATTCCAGGAGCCGCCGTCGCTGCTGCAGGCGTCCACCAGGCTGACCCCGCTGCCCCCGCTCACCGTGTCCGTGTCCGCCCTGCCCGACATCTCCCCCCACTACACCCCCCGCCCCGCCCCCAAGCTGCTGGAGCACTTCCCCCTGGTCAGCGAGGAGGAGGCGCTGCGGGTGGTCATGAACACCAAGAATCAACGGTAACAAACGATCTATGATATTTGTTTTATTTTATTATTATTCTTTTGCAATTGCTTAAAAATCTGATATCCGTAACCAAAACTAGCGGATATCCGAAATAATTCAATATCCATATCCATATCCGTAACCGAAATAATGTAATTGAAATATCCTTATCCATATACATATCCTAAACTTCATATCCATAACATCCCCAGAGAGAAGACATGAGTCTTATATTTCTACAGTCCACTCTCTCCACTTGCAACCAATTTTGAGAAAGCAACATTTATAATGCTGGAGTGATGCTTTCCGGGATCTGTTGCCGTGGTCTGTGGGAGCTGGAGCTTCCTAGGAAGCTCCAGGCAACAAGCTCCACGGCAACAGATCCCAGAAAGCATCACTCCAGCATCATCAGCCGGCCGTGTAAGCCTAAAACTCTTATTCAACATTTATAATGTCATCAATGCAGGAATTTGCAACTAACAATGGACAAACTTGTTGTTTGTTATCAAGATAATATAGTTGGCATAGGAATAAAAAAAGTATAATGATTTTAGTTGGGTTCTTTATTTATTGTACACAATGTCCATTTACAATGTACTGATTTCTAGCTCTTAGTTTATCCACTTCACGGCTCAGTGTTTCAATCGACACTGGATTTTGCACAACTGAATGCGGAGTAAAAGAAAGTTTGAAAGTGAAAGTTCAAAGAAGTGTGATGCGATGGTTTGCACATTGAAAGGATGAATGAAGACCGACTGACAAAAAGAGTGTATAAAGGGAATGTAATAGGTAAGCGTGGAAGGGGAAGACCTAGGAAAGAATGGATTGATCAGATAAGTGAGATTGCAAATGAATGGAATTTACAGAGTGGAAACAAGAGAAGAGCATGCATGAAAAGAGTGATGAAATTAGATGAGATGAAAGAAGTATGCAAGGACAGAGTCAAGTGGAGGCACTTGTGTGGAGGTACCAGCCACCCCTAGAGGAATGGCGGCAGGATACAAGACAAGACAAGGGGTTCAAATACATAGTGCCTAAACGGACGCCTCTCGCATATTCCGGACCCTTCTACAGTGAACCACACACTTCTGTATTGTTCCATATTATTCTTGTTACAACTACGTACCTGGGCACATGCACACATTCAAACTCACAGTAGACTGTACTAGAGGCGGACACACACACATAAGCAAGCCACGCAATCGCGCTCATAAGTTCGTAATGGGGCTTCCACACGCTTGCCAACCCATTACAAGCCAAGCGTGTGGACGGCCGTTTGGCTCAGCTGGGGGCGTGGCTTATGCCGCCTTGGTTCGGCTTGTCGCCGATCCGACCAGAGTCGGTTTTTTGACGCAAGTCAAAGGGAATTCACGCATGCGCATGCCAGGCACACACATAATTGTGCGCGCGCATTCTGGTACGGTACGGTTTCTATGAATTTTGATCATCCACCATCGTCTTTGCCGAATTATTCGTTTCTTTTTAGTTTCTCTCTTTTTGTTTTGTTTTTTTTTTAAATAAAAATAAGTTTATCCGAAAACGTGAAAGTGAAGTATAAATCAGAATTACAAAAAATGTTAAGTGTGAATGAACTTGAAAAGAATGTGAATGAAAAGATATTGAAAGCATGTGGAAGGATATGAAAGAAAGAATAATTGAATGCGCTAAAAAAGTATGTGGGGTAACGAAAGGTGGAAGATTGAAAGGGGATGCCTGGTGGAATGCTAAAGTAAAAGAGGCTGTGAAAGTAAAGAAGGAATGTTACAAAAAGTGGCTGAACGACAGGAATGATAGAAAGCTAGAAGATGAATATAAGATAGCCAAGCGAATGGTGAAGAATGTAGTTTATGAAAGCAAAGCGAATGAACAGAGAAAGATTGATGAAAAAATGAACAGAAGTTTCACCGACAGTAGGAAGGAATTCTGGAGATGGGTCGGTGCCATTAGGAATAAAGATTCTGCATTGACCACCCCAGGAATCAAAAGTGCTGTTGGTGAGATGGTATGGGAGAATGATGAAGTATGTAAGAGATGGAAAGAATATTTTGAAGGGATTTTTGGTCGGGGCGAAAGAAATTTGTTTAGAAAAATGACAGAAGAGAATGAATTTAGGATTTTGAAAGAAGAAATAAAAGTATCTATTGAATGTTTGAAGAATGGAAAGTCTGCTGGGTTTGATGGAATAAATGGTGAAATGTTGAAAGCAGGAGGTGAATGCGTGATAGATTGGATGTACGAATTATGTAAGCTTTGTGTGAATGCAGGAGTAGTACCGATAGATTGGAGGAAGGCAGTCATTGTTCCCATTTACAAAGGTAAAGGGGACAAAAAAGACTGTCAGAACTTCAGACCAATCAGTCTACTCAGTATACCAGGAAAAGTCTTCTGTAAGGTGATTATAAAAAATGTGATTCTGACTACTAGTGAAAGGATTTCCGATATACAGTCCGGCTTTATGGCCGGTAGAGGCTGTGTTGATCAGATTTTTACTCTACGACAACTTGTTGAAAAACAATTGTCGGTGAGGCGGAAGCTGTTCACGGCCTTTGTAGATCTGGAAAAGGCTTTTGACTCAGTAGACAGAGGTATGTTATGGGATGTTTTGAAAGCATACGGAGTGAATGGGGCTCTCCTAGGTGCGGTGCACGCCAACTATGAAAATAGTAAGGCATGTGTTCGTATTGATGGTGAGTATAGCGAGTGGTTTGAAGTTTATAAGGGTGTGAGGCAAGGATGTGTGATGAGTCCATGGCTATTTAACATAGTCATGGACAAGTGTGTCAGAGATGCTAGACTTAATGATTGTGGATTGATGATAGGAGAGAGCAAAGTGAGTGTTCTACTGTATGCAGATGATGCAGTTCTTGTATCTGATTCAGCAGTAGAATTGCAAACAATGCTCTCTAGATTGAATGAAGCTTTGTTAGGTAACCATCTGAAGTTAAATGCAAGTAAGACGAAAGTATTGATTTTTGAAAGAGATGATGAAAGTATGAATTATGAATTTAAAATTAATGGAATGAATGTTGATGTCGTAAATGAGTTTGTATACCTGGGAAGTAAGTTTGAAAAAGATGGAAGAATGACCGGTGAATTTGAAAGAAGAGTAATGAAGGGCAGGTGTGTACTGGGTGCCACAACTTGTATCGCCAAAAATCAAAACATATCAAAAAATGCTCGATTGGCGGTACGCAGTGGCATACTTTTACCCACCTTGATGTATGGAAGCGAGGCCTGGACGGTGAATGAAAGTGAAATTAGTAAAGTCCATACTGTTGAAATGGACTTTCTAAGAAGTATGATTGGGAAAAAACGGAGTGACAGGGTGAGGAATGATTTTGTAAGAGAAGAATGTGGTGCAAGAGAAAGTGTGAAAGTGAAGATTAAAAGAAGTTTGTTAAGATGGTTTGGGCATATGGAGAGAATGAATGAGGAAAGACTGACGAAGAAAGTATATGTTGGTAGAATAGATGGATGTCGTGGTAGAGGAAGACCGAGAAAGGTATGGATGGACCAAATATCCGAAATTGCGAATGAATGGAATATCCAGAGTCATAATAAAAGAAGAGCTTGTATGAAGAAGGTTATGACTCTGGAGGAAATGAAAGAAGTATGTAAGGATAGAAAGAAATGGCGGTTGATCTGTGATGTTGGCGGCTGAGGTTTGTTAAAGTAAAATTGGTTTTATGATTTAGTTTTTATGTCCATGTATATATTGTGATTTATTGTTTTTAAAAAATGTAATTTGTCATGTATGTTCCTTGACTTATAGGTTGTTATGCGGCTGACCACCCATAATGTAAAAATTGGTTCACTTTGCCAATGTCACCTCTGTTTCAGGGAAGGACGGCAAGAGTTGCAAGGCTTATGTTCATTTGAGATTGGGTTTTTATATTGTAGGTCCACATGCGGCATGTGTTAGCGCGAAATTATACATATCTGCTTGTGGGAATGCATTTAATATAAAACTTAAATGATATATATCTTTGCAGCTTAGATTAGATTAGATTAGATCCGAATGTTATAGCTAAAAGCTGGACGTCCGCCATGCTTGCTTATTCGAACACACACAGACGCACGCACAAGCGTGTGGATGACCCTGTTTGGTTTTCCAAGAACTTGCAAGCGCTTGCAAGCCCTTGCCTCAAGGCGTTTGCCGCAAGCGTGTAGATGCCCCATAACACTATGCATGCATTAAGAGTAGGTACCAGTGGCGAAGGGTGCCATACAAGCCGATTCCCATCGGTTTAAAATGAGGCAAAAATGATAATAAAGTAGACAGCATGGTTTCAATGGGGAAAAAATATGTATTGGTTCATTGGTTTTAAATGTATTTTTTTACTTTGTGCCTATATTTTTTAACTACTTTGTTGCATCATTTTAAAAGGGAAGCCGATGGGAAACGACTTGTATGGCACCCTTTGCCACTGGTAGGTACTTACACTTGATAAATATGTTAAGTTTTTTTTTCATTGTAACTGGAGACAGCGGCAAACAGGCTACCTCCCATCCTTCACTCTTTTTCTTTGACATGGTTTTTTTTTTATGTGTTGACTTTGTTATTTTATATTTTTGATAAAGCTACTATGAAGAAAGTGATGAATGTTGAAGAGATGAAAGAGGTATGCAAGGACAGAAAAAAGTAGAGACGCATCTGCGGAGGTACCGGCCACCCCTATTGGAACGGCGGTAGGAGACAGCTCATATTTTAAGGTCAAGTAAAAATATTATGAAAACAAAAAAACTATGGACTTCGGTCGAAACCCAGGAGAACCAATTTAAGCATGTCTTAAAATTATTTATTAACATTTTTGGTGGTATCTTTGTGCTTCAGGACCAAAGTATTCTCCGGGAACAAAGTATACCATGGAAGGATCCCGAGTCTTCATGAGCTCTGCATCATCGTTCTGCAAGAAAATATTGACGGTAAGTAACACATTAATAGTAGTCCAGTGCCAACACTTCTGACTCGTAAATGAAAGGTTGTGGGTGTGAATCCCAGCGGAGCACAATCAATATACTATTTCTATTTTCAAATATGCTCTTTGTTGGATTGAAAAATTCATAAAACCTTTACCAAAGACCGGTCATCAAAAAGGTCAGGTTTCAGCCTAATAGCAACTGGGCCTTGCTTGATAATTGCCGATTTGTAGCAACGACCAAGCTCGTAAACACCTCTGCGGCACTACAACATGTGTCATAGACCCCTAGAGTCTCTGAAATCTAGGGAGTCTCGCGCACAGGATCTCTTAAAAAAATAACAAGCTCCTTAACTGAAAATAAAGCTCAACTGAAACAAGCTCCTTAACCAAAAAAAAGATCCTAGTAAAATCCAAATTTCAAACATCCGTGCAAAAAACGCTCCGACTCCATTAGAGAATTAGTTTTTTACATTTACAAAATCCCATCTCTGATTTGTGATGCCTGTGATATTTCCAGCCTTGGAATACACGGGCGGCGTGCCATACTACATAATCAAGCCCGTGGTGGACAAGGCGACGCCCGAGCAGCTGTTCACGCTGGAGCACTACAACCCCTACCTAATGAACCACACCAACCCCCTGTGGGAGCAGCACTGCCTCAAGAGGTTCCGCAGCAAGCAGAGACAGGAGATGGAGACATGGCGGGAGATGTACATGGTGAGATCACTAAACAATGTCTTGTGCAAGTATCTGATGGACCACACCAACCCCCTGTGGGAGCAGCACTGCCTCAAGAGGTTCCAATCAAGTCTCCGTGGAAGGACATCCAAGATGGCGTCCTTAGGCTACATCACCAGTCAGAGCGTCAGCTGGTGGCTGTGAACAGAACTATTATACGACAGAATGATTTGAATTTTCTCGCCACACATTTAATGTACATCTCATTTGATTGCTCGGTCAATTTCTTTCTAGAAAACCATTAAAAAATGTCGCACTTTCCTATGTATGTATGGAAGTACATAAAAGTGTTTAATTGTCAATAATATTTTGGATTTCTTGTTCCAGCGGTGTGGGGATGAGCAAGAAGCCAAGTTGAAATCTCTGACTGCCAACATTAAGCTGGCGCAGGACAAGTCGCTGCCTGTGAGACAAACCAAGATGGCGTATGTGGACAGTGTCGTCAAACCTCCCAGAGGCATAGCGAGAAAACAAGTAAGGCATCTATAATCTAAGTTGCAAAGATATATTAACATGCATGCCCACAAACAAACACGTGTAGTTTGACTAAGTTGGCATCCACAATAATTCATGCAAGTTTCATCACAATCTGTTCAGAAGTTCAAGAGTCCGTACAGGACAAACATACAGACAAATGTGCATCCGTTTGACTTTATTTAATCTAATCTAAGTTGCAAAGATATGTTACATCGGGGATTCACATTATATGCATTCTCACAAGCAGACACGTACAAGTTTGCGCTTGCACATGCCGCATGTGAACCTACAACATAAAAACCCAAATCTCAAATGGGCATACACCTTGCCGACCTTCCCTGGAACAGGGGTGACATTGGCAAAGTGAACCATTTTTACAGCATGGGTAGTCAGCCGCATACCAACCTGTAAGTCAAGGAACTTAATGATATGATTTAAAATCATAAGTTGAGCTATATTTTAACATACCATGTATTTTAATGGAAGCGGAGAATTTTAGCTGTTTCCAAAGACGCAGGTTCTTGTTTGATATGAAGGCTGATGAAATCTTGCAGGCCCACGTATGCAATCCCAAGACTCCGCTAGGAAAGCAGTATGGTTTATAACTATTTAGTATGGTTTATAATTATAAATATTATAATCTAAGTTCCAAAAATTTCTTACATTTAAGAGCCCATAGAGTAAATAAGTCCAAAACGGTGTTCTGGGTTTTAAATGTCCATTATGTTTACTTTATTTTTAAAATTCTGTTACTGTCAGAATAAAATAAAGAAATGTATAATTTACAGATTACCCGTTTCCAAATATAATAGAAGTTATTAGAATTCTATCAAAATGAACACAAACTTATGAAATGCTATGAATAACTTGAATTTGTTTAATGAAAGTATACAAAAAATACATACAAATGGTAAGTTTATTAGTCAAACTCAAAATCACCCGCATTTTTGTTTGTTGTGATAATGCATGTTCATTTTACAAAATAAAATAAAAATAATAGCTTCAAAAATTCCATACAAACTTTGTATGGTAAAAATAAGTTCCTTTAACCCCTGAAGCGCCAGCGATTTTCTGCCTAATTCAGACACCCAACTCGTGGTTTTTTATATTAAATATCTCCAAAGATACAAAACATATATCCTGTGGGTTTTTTTATATCGGACAGTGAAATAAAGTTTTTTTAGTGCCTACCAAAAAAAAAAAACTTTTGTGAAATTATTCTTATACTCCATCATAATTTAGATTACGGAAAAAAGATCAAGATACAAAAAATAGATATACCTCATTAGTATGCGTAGGCACGAAATCCCAATACATCGAAAAAAATAGAAGTTAATGACCCTTATTATTTACACAAAAAAAAAAATTGATTGTGTTATGCCCGTTTTCACCAAGAATATTTAAAGATAAAGTGCTGTTTAAAAATATTTAGGTACCAGTTTTGTTTTCACCAGCATTTAAGAACCTCAACTCGCTAAGAACTTCTTATATTTGCGAGCCCGATATTCCGCTCCCTAAACTGTCTCTTACGCTAAAGAAGTGTTTTTCAACCTTTTTCATGACACGACCCCCCTAGTATCAAAAAATATTTCGCGACCCCCCAACCCTTTTTTTCATGTATAATATGTTAAAAATATATAATACGTACAAAAATTTTAGGCGTTTGCGTTATTTACAATCTGATATAAACATATAATAAAGTACGTAAAACATATGAATACGTGGCCAATTGATAACTAACAAACAAATACAAACATTTTAAAGAATGAAAAAAACGGATTTTACTGACCGTGCAAAAGAGAAGAACGATTTTCTCTACGTTTCGTCGGAGTCATATCCGACGTCTTCAGGAGACGTGTGTCCTCTATAAGGAGGAACCACGAACTGTTTAATTATTGTTGTTTGATCGAGGCCGAAGGTTGTAGGTATTTTTATTTTTATTAACCTTTGGAGATACATCCATAGATGTCGCTATAGCCCCAGTTGGATGTATCCAGTCTATGGGTGTATCTCCGAAGGTTAATAAAAATAAAAATACCTACAACCTTCGGCCTCGATCAAACAACAATAATTCAACAGTTCGTGGTTCCTCCTTATAGAGGACATACGTCTCCTGAAGACGTCGGATATGACTCCGACGAAACGTAGAGAAAATCGTTCTCCTCTTTTGCACGGTCAGTAAAATCCGTTTTTTTCATTCTTTAAAATGTCTAACGACCGTAATCATAATTTAGAATCTTTAAATACAAACATATTAGATGTATATAAATAAATAAAATCTATTGTTAGGGTTAGACTCCCAGCGCCATCTGTTGGTAACACTAGGATGGCAACAGATGGCGCTGGTAGTCCACGAAAGATCCACTTGTTTCGAGACGTTTCTTTACGCTTCGAGATAATTCTCGCTAGAATGCGATGGCAGTTGCCGCGTGACGTAAGTCACGCGTGGTCATGTCTGCTGTTTAGTTGTTTGAAGAGCGCGAACCACTTGTTTTATAAGTTGTTATTGTGTGAGTGAGTTGTTATAATTGAAAATGGATAAATTCCTGAAAAGATCATCAGAACCATCAACGTCCAGCGGGAGTAGTGGAATAAAGAAAAATCGTCTTTATGACGACATTTATTTAAAATTTGGGTTTACTGTGATTGACAGTAAACCGCAATGCGTAATTTGCTTTGAAATTTTGTCAAGAGAAAGCATGAAGCCATCGAAGTTGGCACGCCACCTAAACACAAAACATCCTAATGAAAAACATAAACCCGTGGAATTTTTTGAGCGAAAATTAAAAGCTCTTGAACGTCAAAAAACTGCTATAGGACAAATGTCCAACCTGAATGACAAAGCGCTGCTCGCTAGTTATCGAGTAGCTTTTCGTGTGGCTAAAGCAGGGAAACCTCACACTGTTGCCGAAAATTTGATTTTGCCAGCGGTTTTAGATATAGCAGAGATTATGTTTGGCAAGCAAGAGGTCGAAAAGCTCAAAAGTATACCTCTCTCTGACAATACCATTCTACGCAGGATAAGCAATATGGCGACTGATGTTCGCGATCAAGTCATAGAAAAAATAAAGAAAAGTTCTTTTGTATCCTTGCAATTTGATGAATCAACGGATATTGCGAGTTGTGCGCAATTTGTAGCTTTTGTGCGTTTTGAATCCGATGAAATGATAATGGAAGAAATACTATTTTGCAAGGCACTTCCCAAAAATACTACAGGTCAATGCTTGCATGACATGTTCCTTGAAGCAACGCAAGATATGAATATCGATTGGGCACAAAAATGCATTGCTATTTGTATGACGGAGCAAAAGCCATGACTGGTGCGAAGAGTGGATTTATTGCTAGACTGAAAGAACAGATGCCAAACGCTTTTTGGATGCATTGCTTTCTCCATCGCCAAGCTCTTGCAGCCAAATCCTTACCGCAAGAATACAGTCAAGTTCTTCATATTATTATTAACATTGTAAATTCTATTAAAGGAAAAGCGTTGCAGACTCGATTGTTTCTGTTGAAATACCTAAAGTTATATACCTACAATGATTAATTAATTTGAAATACATACCTACTGATGTCATTATTGTCTATGTTAGAAGCTACTTGCTGTTCTATTGTTTTCCTAGATATTTTATTGTGATGTAATCTCTGTGTGTTGTGCTAATAAATCTCCAATCATCCAACAATAAATAGAATATATTACTGAATAATAATATTTACCAACAGTTTCGAGTCATTTGTGAAGATATGGGGACACTACACCGTAATTTGCTTTACCATACAGAGGTTAGGTGGTTATCAAAAGGCAAAGTACTGACCAGAGTTATGGAACTTCGCGCTGAACTATTAGTATATTTACAGCAAGCCAAGTCACATTACTCTGAATTCATTTCTGACCCGGAATTCCTTTTAAAATTGGCTTTTATTTCTGACTTATTTGAACATTTAAATAATTTGAATAAAAGTCTTCAAGGGCGTGATGAAAATGTCATTAAAGCAAAAGACAAACTCCATGGCTTTATAAAAAAATTGAATTGTGGTCATCATCTATAAATCAAGGCAACTTTGATTCATTTTCATCCACACATTCTTTCATTGAAGAAGTCGGAAGCGAGATCAACATCAACTCATATATATATAGAAGATGGTGTTACATAATTTGAAGAAAGAATTGTGTCATTAATTCTCACTGCAAGGGATATCGGATAACACTGGGCAAAGATGGATCCTTAATCCGTTTTTAAATGCAGCTATAAACGAGGCAAATTTAGCAACTAAGCTCAAAGAGAATCTGCTGGAACTATCTGCCGATGGGATGTTACACTTGGAATTCAAGTCTGAAAACTTGGATACGTTTTGGTTAAAAAGAAAAACAGAATACCCGGAATTAACAACCGAGGCTTTGAAGTGTTTGATTCCATTTTCTACCTCGTACTTGTGCGAGTTGGCATTTTCATCAATGGCGCGAATAAAATGTAAACTAAGAAATCGCTTACATTTGGAAAACGATTTAATACTTAATGTGGCAAAAACGGATCCACGATGGGAGAAATTAATTGCAGAAACTCAAGCACAATCTTCACATTAAAATGAACGAAGATAAGCAAGCACAGATGTAATCATTTTCTATTTAAACACATTTTTTATATTTCTTTTCTTTGTAATAAGATGTTTTGAACTAGCATTTTCCGGACTTGTATGATTGATTATAGGGAAATTTTGTTAAATATAATAATTTTAACTCTTATCGACTTTTTATTAAAGTCTTACAAATTATATGTTGTATACAAAAACTGAAGTTTTCTCGACCTCTCGCGACCCCCCTACAGAGGCTCCGCGACCCCCCAGGGGGTCGCGACCCACAGGTTGAAAAACACTGCGCTAAAGGACACTTTAGCGGCCTGTCAGTGAGGTTATGTCATGTTTAAACTGCAAATAAGTGGATATGGACGCCGATATCCTTGTTTTTTTAGAAACTCTTGAGGATATATAAGTTGCTAGGACTTATCTACGTCCAAAAAGTTTTGAGAAAGGTAAAAAAATGTCGATAAGAATGACATCGATTTTTGGTGCGGATATCGGCTGTCAAAAATACAATCATGTAGCTCCTTGCTGGATAAAATTGTAGTAATTTTTATATTTTCGGACAACAGAGCTGTACTTACACATATAGTTTTGGTGAAGATGTTGTGGAATAACTATTATCGTCCATGAATTTATTACGTATTTAAAAACATCGATCTTTTACATTGATCGATGTTTATAGGTACCTACCATAAATTTGTCATATCACAGGCCTTATGATATCCTTCAGATGGATTGTTACTTATTGTTTTGTACAGAAACAATTCAGTGACACACGGGGATAACTGATTAGAGGCATTACAATTTTATGCCACTGTAAGCCATCAGCTGATATCTGTGACAGACGTGAGTGGCGTAAATGTAGCCCCATGTAGCAGGATTGAACAAGTTTCTCGCGGTCAGCCTCTGAAAAGTTGAACCATGTTTCTTCTTTAATTTGATAATTGATTGGTGACCGCCGTATATTTGAAAATGCCGATTTTACATGTCGAATGTGAATTGTCAACAAAAACAAAACCGCGTCTGAATGCATCTGCAGACTACAAGCCGGCAACATTACGCTTTTTTTATAGTGTGTGCATATCAAAATATACTATGTACACACCATTGTAAAGATAAAAATTCAATTAACAAATAATATTTGCAGCGTAAATGGTAGATATTATTATAAACATCAAATATTCATGTGTTGTTTTTATTTGAAATGTATATATTATTTTATAAACCATAAAATACATTTCGAATTTACAAAAATCGAGTTTCACAACACTAGTGGTTTGCTAAACAGGCTCCTAGCTAGGTGGCCGATTTTTAGGTGACAGTTTCACTCGTGAAACTCAACGGTGCTTAAAGAGTCTCTTATATTTAAATACTTTTAGCTAGGTGACGGTTTAGAAGGAGTCGGTGAAAACGGGCATTAGTGTTCGGCTTTTTCAAGAGTCGGTTTTCAAGGTCAACTTAAATATTATATTTTAAATACCTACAAACAAAAATGAATGCTTTCAATTTATTGGTAGATGGTTCTAACCAATAGCAGTACTTCATGCGATTTTCGATCTTATTGCTGTGTAAAAACTAAAGAAAAATGAAAAAAATCGCGGATACTACTATGAGCGCGGATCCGCGTTCCGGCGCCTGAGGGGTTAAAAGCAATGTCCAGAGCGTATAATATTTTTTTTTGAGGAATTCGTACTTTTAAACAAACGAGTAACCTATGAATAACCTTCTTTATTAATAAATGAGTAATGTGATAACTACAGTTACAGTGGCCCCAAAACTATTTCTTTAAAATGTTTTTAAATATTTTTTATGACCTGTATTCACAAGATTAATTTAATGCTGGAGTGATGTTTTCCGGGATCTGTTGCCGTGATCTATGGGAGCTGGAGCTTCCGGACATTTCACACATGTCTACGATGGGCTTCTTCAGCGTGAAGTGTGTGTTGATGATGAAGATGATCTTGATAAAAACTGTGATGAAAGTGAGTGTACACTCGGGGTTTAGGTACATGTGAAGAATGATGAACTCTACATACGAGACTCCAGCTCCCATAGACCACGGCAACAGATCCCGGAAAACAGCACTCCAGCATCATCAGCCGGCCGTGTAAGCCTAAAACTCTTCTTCAGATTAATTTTATTTCGCTTTTCACATAAATCATTCTAGCATAAAGAAGGTTTTTCTTGAGTTACTCAAGTAAAAAAACATTGTCAAAAAAAAAATCGATTTTTTATTGACACAAGAATGCAAAAAATAGATTCTCGCTTTCAACATATTGATGGTAAAGACGCATCCGGGTGACATTACAATTTATTCCCTAACTTAGCATTTCAACTCCATTGAAAATGGGATATTATAGGACCGGTCTGTAGTCTAGTGGTTAACACTTCTGCCTCTTAATTGGAAAGCTGTGGGCTCAAATCCCGGCGGAGCATAAAAAAAATATTTATATATATACATAATATGTATATTTTTTTTTAAATAAGTGAATTAAAACTATGCTTCACCGATTTGAATTTTCAACTCATTATTTATATTTTCAAATGTGCTCTTCGATGAGGGAAAAATTCATACATCTTTACCAAAGATCGGTCACTAAAGGTCCATCCAGCCTTACAACAACTGGGTCTTGCTTGAGAATTGGCGCTTTCTACAGTGACGACCAAGCTCGCAGAGGGCTCTTGAGGTGTGATTCACACAAAAACAGCGGTCACCAAATAAATCATCGTAATATTATTATTATTATTCATTCCTTGACTTTTAGGTAAAGTGCATGCGTTTGATATGAGCTTTGAATGTTAATATATCCTTGCAACTTAGATTATAGATTATAAAAAGATAGTAAAGACGCAGCCGGGTGACATTACAATTTATTCCCTAACTTTATGTTCCAACTCCATTGAAAATGCGATATTATCCAGAAGCATTTCCTCCCTTACTAAAAGTCTGCTCGACTGATTGATTGCAGGCCATATACGGGACTGCTTCCAAACCTGTGGTGAGTCCCGCGGCTCGCGTCGCCTCCCTCGCCAGCAAGTCTGTCTGCAAGGGCGTGGACCAGTCCAAGGCGGGGGGCTCCTCGGGCCCCTCCCCCTCCCACCACCGCACCCCCCAGGGGGGCTTCATCAAACCCAAGAAGGCGCCGCTCATGCAGAAGGCGCTGCAGCTGATCAAGGGACGGTACAAGAGATAAGCTCCAAGCAACAGACTGATGTGAAAATGGGGATGCTTGTGAGCGCGAGAACTGCGTGGATCCAAAAAATGGTAGTCTAGAATTTTGGTTTTGATTGAACCACCCTATGAATATGAATGAGTGTGCCATTCTGCTGCATCCTGTATTGCGTACGCGCTTGAGAAAAAATAATATACAAACCGCCTGGCAAATCTGACAATGCTGGAGTGATGTTTTCTTGGATGTGTTGCCGTGGTCTGTGGGAGCTGGAGCTTCCGGACATTTCCCCCATTTCAAATTCGAATTTCGAGCACCATCCATGAATTTCCCGCTTTTTCAATGACAAACACATACTTGTAGCAGCGAGATAGTTTGCTCATATACCCCATAATAATAATAATATCAGGCTAATTTATTTTAAATTACAAATGATAAGAGAGCGCGGTTTTTGTGTGTGTCACACCTCAAGGGCCCTCTCCGATCATGGATAAGACTTTCTAAAAAGGTGTGTCTTGAGTGCTCCGCGAAATACATCCATAGATTTGGAGTTCTTCACTCCGGGTGGCAGTCTGTTCCACTCCACCGGACCCGCAAAACGGAAAGCGCGGTCTCCGAAATTTGTACGAATCTGACAGCGTGGCTGAACCAAATTGACTACTCCATCGCCCGCGGATCTGAGTGTCTGCCTCCTTACACCCATCTCAACAGGCAACATCATGTCAGTCAAATAAGGTGGAGCCAAGCCATTGATGGCTTTATATACCATCACACAAACACGGTAGACCACCCTCTCCGGGAAACGAAGCCAATGTAGTGTATTTCTGTAATCAAATCATACCTGATGATGACCTTCTAGGTCGAAAACGTTAGTAATTTTGTTTTAAAGATTTTAATCTTTTAAATAAAGTCTATCGTGAAAATAAACAGTGTTTTGCTTGAAAAATTTCATCCAAAAATTATAAATTGAAACCAATGTAGTGTTTTTAACAGCGGAGTGATGTGAGCGAATTTGGGTATCCCGAATATGAGTCTTGCTGCCCAATTCAACACAGATTGAAAGCGATTGAACTGCTTCTTTGGCTGACCACTATAAAGCGTCGAACAATAGTCAATCCGAGACACCACAAACGCGCCCACTAGGGTCTTGACTGCATCTGACGGTAAACCCTTTCTAATAGCCTTAATTTGGCGTAGTGAAAAAAAAGAAGAAGCTATTGTGGCATCTATTTGCCTCTCCAGTGTCAGATTCCGATCCAGTAAGACTCCTAAAAGTCTCACTGAATCAGAAGGCTGGATTAGCTTACCTCCTATGGAGAGTGGTACTCCGTTCACTAATAGGTGATCACGCCTAGATGTGGCTGCCCATAGTTTCACATACAAAATACACAGATGTCGCTGCTCCACAAAACAAAACTCGTATGCAAAGTGTCTTTAGTTTTCAACATATAAACGCCGAGTGTACACACACACTTTTATCACAGTTCTCATCAAGATCATCTTCATCATCATACTTCACCCTGAAGAAGCCCATCGTAGAAATGAGCGAAAAGTCCGGAAGCTCTAGCTCCCAGAGACCACGGCAACAGATCCCGGAAAACATCACTCCAGCACCATCAGCCGGCCGTGTAAGCCTAAAACTCTTATTCAAATCTAGACAAGTTAGTTCCTCAAGGGCAGGCTAAGCGTTCGGTTGTTTGTTTGGTGTTTTGTAATTTTTCATACATACTCTTCAAAAGTCAGGAGTACGTACATTGTGGTTTCGATTCCTGATTAATTTTTGCCTATTTCTCGGAAAATAACCTGAAGGTAGAGGGGTTAAAGGGGAAATTCATACATTATTAATCTGTGTTAAATATTTTTCTTTGTGTTTACTTTGAAGAAGGCTGTGTTGAATGGGATAGATTGATGAATTGTAAATCTTTATTTTGAATGCATTTTCCCGCCTCTTTTTGCATCCACGGAGTGCTTGCGCCTGCGACATCTGATTGTTGATTGATTTTAATGGATATACGTAATATATTTTATAGACATCAACTTTATTTTGTAGTAGTTTACTTTGAACCGCCAAGTCTTAGAGTTATGGTATTGAAGAAAGTATCTCTCAATCATTTAAAGAACTATTCAAATTTAATTGTAGGTATTAACATAGAAATTTTATTTAATATGTGTATATGAAAATAGTTGATTATATTATGAGCCTTGTAGAATCAAAAACTGCAAGAAAAAGGAGATAAATATATGGAAATTATGAGAAAATTATTTCTTATATTTTTTTTATTTTTAAATATAGTTTCTATATATTTCTCTCTAATCTAATCTAGGTTGCAAAGATATGTTACATTGGAGATTCACATTACATGCATTCTCACAAGCAGACACGTACAAGTTCGCGCTTGCACATGCCTCATGTGAACCTACAACATAAAAACCAAATCTCAAATGGATATGCACCCTGCAACTCTTGCCGTCCTTCCCTCTAACAGGGGTGACATTGGCAAAGTGAACCATTTTTACAGCATGGGTGGTCAGCCGCATACCAACCTATAAGTCAAGGAACATACACGACAAATTACATTTTATAAATCAGTAAATAATAATATCATCAAAACTAAACAGAAAGCAAATTACAATTTGACAAACCCTAGCCGCCAACATCACAGATAAACCGCCATTTCTTTCTGTCCTTGCATACTTCTTTCATTTCATTCAGAGTCATAACCTTTTTCATACAGGCTCTTCTTTTATTATGACTCTGGATATTCCATTCATTCGCAATTTCGGATATTTTGTCCATCCATACCTTTCTCGGTCTTCCTCTATTTTTGAAAAAAATCCTAGATTGCTCCCTTTGATTCTATATGGCTCATGTAGTACCCCAAATATAAAACGTAACTTTTGAACTCCACTCTCGCAATAGACTGCGCATAGTCAAAAACTCCCTTGAAGCAACGTCGCCCATGGTAAATAAAAAATAAAAATGCATGTAAAGTTGCGCTTACACATGCTGCATGTGTACATACAAAATAATCATAAACTTTGCAACTCATGGAGCTTTTTCTTGAAACTGGGGCTACATTGGCAAAAGTAAACCAAGTTTGTGCAGCATGGCGGTCAACCTCATACCAACCTTTTAGTCAAGGAACAACAAAAAAATCAGTTAATCAGGGATTTTTTCAATTTTACAGCACTGTGAAACGTGCGCAGTTGGCAGTTAATAATAATCTATAATCTAAGTTGCAAGGATAAATTCATTTAAAGCTCTCGGATGTATGCCCACAAACCAACACGTGTAGTTAGTCAAAATGCAATATGGTGTTCTATAAGTTGCAAAGATAATATGTTACATTGGAGATTTACATTACATGCATTCTCACAACCAGACACGTACAAGTTCGCGCTTGCACATGCCGCATGTGACCTACAACATAAAAACCAAATCTCAAATGGACATGCACCCTGCAACTCTTGCCGTCCTTCCCTGAGACAGGGGTGACATTGGCAAAGTGAACCATTTTTACAGCATGGGTGGTCAGCCTCATACCAACCTATAAGTCAAGGAACATACATGAAAAATTTCATTTTTTAAATCAATAAATAATAAGATATATGGACATCAAAAACTAAAACATAAAACAAATTTCACTTTCATAAACCCTAGCCGCCAACATTACAGATCAACTGCCATTTCTTTCTGTCCTTACATACTTCTTTCATTTCCTCCAGAGTCATAACCTTCTTCATACAGGCTCTTCTTTTATTATGACTCTGGATATTCCATTTATTCGCAATTTCAGATATTTGGTCCAACCATACCTTTCTCGGTCTTCCTCTACCACGACATCCATCTATTCTACCAACATATACTTTCATCGTCAGTCTTTCCATAGTTAAAAAAATAATGAAAACTGAAAATACTACAGAGTTTAAAGGACAAGTATTATGCTTGAGGTCTTATAAAAAAAATCTAAAACTTTGTCCATAATTTCCAGCATCCTTTTTTGCAATGAAAAAAAAAATGTCTTAAATGGCTAAATGCATTATTCTATTTTTATTGTTACTTTATCTCTTTAATTTAAGTAAAACTGTCATCTCCATTTTTATTTCTATTGTATTGTATAAAACATAATCATTTACCTTCTAAAAAATGAAATCATTATGAATTAGTTCCTTTTTTATCACCAAAATTGCAAGTGATGATTGATTTCAATTGATTCCTTGAATTATTGCTTTGAAGTGTGTAAATAAATATTCCTATTCAAAACTTTAATTTTGTACTGCACAGAATCAAGCATTATGTAAATTCCAACCAAAAACAGTAGATAGAAAAATGTATGGAAGATGCAACAGCATCCCTATTGAATGTTTCAGTTTTCATACATTTTTTTCTGTTTACACTATCAAGAAGAACTTTGAGTATAATTTTTACATGTGACTCAACTTCTGTATTTGAGTACTCTATAAATATAATATGAGTTTTATACAAGTTGATCATGTATCGAGTACTTTTTTTTTAAGAAAAACTTGTACCGGAGACTCTCTAGATTTCAGAGACTCTAGGGGTCTATGACACTTATTGTAGTGCCGCAGAGGTGTTAGCAAGCTAGGTCGTCGCTACAAAGCGCCAATACTCAAGCAAGACCCAGTTGCTGTAAGGCTGGATGGACCTTTAGTGACCGGTCTTTGGTAAAGGTTTTATGAATTTTTCAACCCAGCGAAGAGCATATTTGAAAATATAAATGGTATATTTTTTTTGCTCCGCTGGAATTTGAACCCACAACCTTCCAGTTACGAGTCTGAAGTGTTACCACTGGACTACGGACCGGTCTAAACAGTCTAAAGAGTACTTTATATCAAGTGAAATTGAGTTAAATTTTAAGTTTGCACTCGGGTACTGAGCTCAGATTTTCATTTATGTAAAAAAAAGATATTCTATCTGTTGGTACTTTTATTAATACTTTCTCAACAATTAAAAAATGTATTGTCCCCTCCACACGGCAACAAAGAATCTCAAAGCAAATTTAATCAAAGCAACTCGGCTGCACATATAGTGCAATTTTGATGGAGGTGCATGTGGCGAGCTTAAGATATTTAATTTCTTCACTGGCAAGGGGATTCAGCCTTATGGCAACCAATTCACTTGAAATGGTTGGTTTCCCAGCTTCCAAGGGGGCAGGTTCTAATCTAATCTAATCTAAGTTGCAAAATATATGTAACATTAGAGATTCACATTATATGCATTTTCACAAAACAGCCACGTATAAGTACGCGCTTAAGCATGCCGCATGTGGTCCTACAATATAAAAACCCGAATCTCAAATGAACATACACCCTGCAACCCCTGCCGACCTTCCCTGAAACAGGGGTGGCATTGGCAAAGTGATCCATTTTCTACAGCATGGGTGGTCAGCCGCATACCAACCTATAAGTCAAGGAACCTCTCATACTAGTAAACACTCAATTTTTAGGCTGAAATAAACACCAAAATTGGCAACCATTTTTGACACCCTTGGGGGGGGATCGCACCCTCTAAACCTCTTGCATAGAACACAAACATTCTGCCACTCAAGCTATCGATTAGACTGAGTAGTCTTATAAATTTGTGAATCAAGATTTTTTTGCTTTTCAAAATAATCAAATTTAAAAGTGAATCGTTTTGATTGCTGTGTTAGGGGACTTTTAATTTTTAATATTTTTTAATGCATTTAAATCAGTTTATTAAACATTAGAAAGGTTAATTGTAACAAATAAATGAAGATCTATAACTTGACTCACATTTTGTATATACTTTTTTCCTGAAACAACATTTTTTTATATTCTTACTACAGTAAAACCTCAATATGATGAACCAATAGGGGGCGTCTATTAAAGCCAAGAGTCTATTCTATAAAAATATTTCATGCCAAAAGCAAGGGTTCGATTCACCCAGATGGTGTCAGAAATGGTTTCCCGTTTCGGTGACTATTTCAAACCCAAAATAAAAAATACCGGCAAGGTGTACTCAGCCTTCTTAAGAAATGAGAACCAGCACCCTCGGGAGCTGGGAAACCCCCACTTCAACTAAAAGTGGTTGATGTGAGGCCGGCCCCCTTACCCGTAAAAATAAATAGGTCCCGAATCGCCACATGCGACCTTAGGGAATAACTCAGGCAAGAAGTTACACTTTATGTGAAGCTTAGTTGCGTTTGTATTTTTGCGACGTATGAAGTGAATATTGTGACTTACAAAAATTGTGTACAAACGGGGACACTTGAATTTCAGTAAGACAAATATTAACAGCACTTTTTTGTATCAACGGATTAATTCACTGTTATTTCCAGAGTTTGTTAAATAGACGTCCATTATATTTGGGTTCTACTGTACTAGAATTTTCAATAGATTTTATTATCTGGCAGATATGTTAACCATCAATGAAATGCTTTATGAAAGACATAGAATGTTTAAATTATTTTTTTATCCCAAGACAAAATTGTTGTTACACAAACAATAGATTGTGAATATTTTAATAAAGATATTTTCATTGACAACTGTTGTTTTTATCTATAATCTAAGTTGCAAGGATATATTCATTTAAAGCTCTCAGATGCATGCCCACAAACCAACAAGTGTAGTTCGCGCTTACAAATGCTGAATGTGTACTTACAAATAAAATCCAAACCTCAAATGAACATAAGCCCCACAACTTTTGCCGACCTTCCCTGAAACAGGGGTGACATTGGCAAAGTGAACCATTTTTTACAGTATGGGTGGTCAGCCTCATACCAACCTATAAGTCAAGGAATATGAATAATAAATTACATTTATAAATATAAAAAAGAACAAAACCTTACAAAGAAATCTATACAAAAAAAAGTCAAAATTTCCTATGCAAAAAATGTAGCAAATGAATACACCAACATTAGAAATCAACATTGCGGATTAGCCGCCACTTCTTCCTGTCCTTGCATACTTCTTTCATTTTTTATGGAATGCAATTTTTAGAGAACAAAATGGCAGGCAAGGAGTTACACTATATGTGTAGCTTAATTTAGTTTTTTTAACGATTAATGTGTAATAAATTAAATGATGTGGAAAAATACAAAAAAAAATATTTCAGGTATCTAAATCTAAATCTAAGCTGCAAAGATATGTATCATTTGAGATGGGGCTGTCCATATATTACGTCATTCGCATTAAGGGGGGGGGAGTCTGGTCTGCGGATGATGGAAAATGATGTATGAGTACCAAAAGTGACGTCATTCTTGTAAATATCAATTTCTACAAAATATTATGTAAGTAATATAACATTATTAATTATTAAGCTCATCCATTATTACAGCAAGCGGGGGAGGGGGGGTCATTAGATAATGACTATAGGATGATTGTACGGGGGGGGGGGTCGAAAATCGGCCAAAATCGATGACGTAATTTATGGACGGCCCCTAAGTTGCAAAGATATGTTACATTGGAGATTCACATTATATGCATTTTCACAACCAGACACGTACAAGTTCGCGCTTGCACATGCCGCATGTGAACCTACAACATAAAAACCAAATCTCAAATGGTCATACACCCTGCAACTCCTGCCGACCTTCCCTGAAGCAGGGGTGACATTGGCAAAGTGAACCATTTTTTACAGTATGGGTGGTCAGCCAGGTATGGAACATAAATAATGTTTATCGTGTATTGATATTTGTGGCATGACATGCACGCACACTAGACATCGTGTATGCAACTCACTGCCAAGTTTATTAAAAGATAAAGAAACATGGCATTGGTCCAAAAAACACCTATTCAAAACAATCAGAAAGTGAAAGAATGATAAAATAATTGCATAATTCTTACGGAAAAATATGTAAATGGAGAAAATAAATTGAAACGGCATTTTACGCAGAGTCCGTAGGTTTTTACTTCAGCCCAGTTATTGAATCTGTATAAATCCCAAATCCGCCCCATTATCGAGTATGGCAGCCATCTCTGGTCTGGTATATCCAAGAAGTTGAGTGACCAACTTGATTTTGTGCAAAGGAGGGCAGTAAGGTTGATCAATGATCCTTCTCGATTCGATCTGCAGCCGCTCCGGAACAGAAAAAAAGTTGGAATGCTCAGTTTTTTCTATCGATATTACCACAGAGCTTGTTCTCATAAACTCCATTCATTAATCCATCCCTCTCGCATTTCAGAAAGGGAAACTTATCGTACGACTCTCATTCATCCCTTTGCAGTCGATCTCAAAACTATGAGAACTTGGCATTTTCGTAAATGGCAGGTTGTGGGTTTGAATCCTGGCGGAGCACAAAAAAACATACCTTTCATATTTTCATAAATGCTCCTTGCTAGGGGAAAAATTCGTAAAAGAGGGCTGTTTTTGTGCGACTCACGCCTCAAGAGCCCTCTGCGAGCTTGGTCGTCGCTGTATAATCTATAATCTAAGTTGCAAGGATATATTCATTCAAAGCTCTCAGATGTATGCCCACAAACAAACACGTGTAGTTCGCGCTTACAAATGCTGATTGTGTACTTACAAATAAAATCCAAACCTCAAATGAACATAAGCCCTGCAACTCTTGCCGACATTCCCTGAAACAGGCTGTAGAAAGCGCAAATTCTCAAGCAAGACCCAGTTGTTGTAAGGCTGGATGGACCTTTTGATGACCGGTCTTTGGTAAAGGTTTATGAATTTTTCAACCCAACGAAGAGCAAATTTGAAAATATAAATGGTATTTTTTTGTGCTCCGCCGGGATTTGAACCCACGACCTTCCAGTTACGAGTCCGAAGTGTTACCACCTGGACTATGGACCGGTCAATTTCGGTGATATTCGGTAGGTAAGACTTACCGTGGTGATGAGACTTCCAGCCCAGGTGGTGAAGTAGAAGTCGGTGGCTGAGGACAGGAGGAGACACTACCATATGCTATGGGAGACATAAAACTCAATCGGGGCTATTCTTAGACATTTTAGTCCTCGGTTGAGTTCACACTTTGACCAACTAATGATGCATTTGTATGAAGACCTGTCAATCCAAGATGGCCGCAAGTGAGCAGCTAATTAGTCTTCATAGATATATTACCAAAATTCGGTAGGTAAGAATGACCGTGGTGATGAAACTTCCAGCTTAGGCATCATTAGTTTGTCAAAGCGTGGGCTCAACCGACGACTGTCTAAGAATAGCACCGAATGGATTTGAATTGCATGTTCCTACTTTGTTCATGAAAATCAGTACGAAAAAGGGTTATGTCACCAAGTTTATTTTTTCTGTTTTTTTACATCTATTGATAAAACATGAAAGCTTCATAGTTTCTCTTATTCAATGACTTAGTATTTCTTATTCTAGAAAAAGTTGACATTTATATGACCCTCTTTCGAGTGGTCAACGTCAAATAAGCATAAGTGCTTTGATCTATAATCTATAATCTAAGTTGCAAGGATATATTCATTTAAAGCTCTCAGATGTAAGCCCACAAACCAACAAGTGTAGTTCGCGCTTACAAATGCTGAATGTGTACTTACAAATAAAATCCAAACCTCAAATGAACATAAGCCCCACAACTTTTGCCGACCTTCCCTGAAACAGGGGTAACATTGGCAAAGTGAACCATTTTTTACAGTATGGGTGGTCAGCCTCATACCAACCTATAAGTCAAGGAATATGAATAAAAAATTACATTTAAATATATAAAAGAACAAAACCTTACAAAGAAATCTATACAAAAAAAGTCAGAAATTTCCTATGCAAAAAATGTAGCAAATGAATACACCAACATTAAAAATCACCATTGCAGATTAGCCGCCACTTCTTCCTGTCCTTGCACACTTCTTTCATTTCATCCAGAGTCATAACCTTTTTCATACAAGTCCTCCTTTTATTATGACTCTGGATATCCCATTCATTCGCTATTTCAGAAATTTGATCCATCCATACTTTTCTCGGTCTTCCTCTACCACGACATCCATCTATTTTAGCAACATATACTTTCTTCGTCAATCTTTCATCACTCATTCTCTCCATATGCCCGAACCATCTTAAAATACTTCTTTTAATCTTCACTTTCACACTTTCCCTTACACCACATTCTTTTCTTACAAAATCATTCCTCACTCTGTCACTTCGTTTTTTCCCAATCATACTTCTTAGATAGTCCATTTCTACTGTATGGACTTTACTAATTTCCCTTTCACTCACCGTCCAGGCTTCACTTCCATACATCAAGGTTGGCACTAGTATACCACCGTGCACCGCCAATCTAACATTTTTTGAGAGATTCTGGTTCCTGGCGATGCTAGCGGTAGCACCCAGTACGCACCTGCCTTTCATTATTCTTCTTTCAAATTCACCGGTCATTCTTCCATCTTTTTCAAACTTACTTCCCAGGTATACAAACTCATTTACGACATCAACATTCATTCCATTAATTTTAAATTCATAATTCATACTTTCATCATCTCTTTCAAAAATCAATACTTTCGTCTTACTTGCATTCAACTTCAAATGGTTACCTTTCAAAGCTTCATTCAATCTAGAGAGCATTGTTTGCAATTCTACTGCTGAATCAGATACAAGAACTGCATCATCTGCATACAGTAGAACACTCACTTTGCTCTCTCCTATCATCAATCCACAATCATTAAGTCGAGCATCTCTGACACACTTGTCCATGACTATGTTAAATAGCCATGGACTCATCACACATCCTTGCCTCACACCCTTATAAACTTCAAACCACTCACTATACTCACCATCAATACGGACACATGCCTTACTATTTTCATAGTTTGCATGCACCGCACCTAGGAGAGCCCCATTCACTCCGTATGCTTTCAAAACATCCCATAACATACCTCTGTCTACTGAGTCAAAAGCCTTTTCCAGATCTACAAAGGCCGTGAACAGCTTCCGCCTCACCGACAATTGTTTTTCAACAAGTTGTCGTAGAGTAAAAATCTGATCAACACAGCCTCTACCGGCCATAAAGCCGGACTGTACATCGGAAATCCTTTCACTAGTAGTCAGAATCACATTTTTTATAATCACCTTACAGAAGACTTTTCCTGGTATACTGAGTAGACTGATTGGTCTGAAGTTCTGACAGTCTTTTTTGTCCCCTTTACCTTTGTAAATGGGAACAATGACTGCCTTCCTCCAATCCATCGGTACTACTCCTGCATTCACACAGAGCTTACATAATTCGTACATCCAATCTATCACACATTCACCTCCTGCTTTCAACATTTCACCATTTATACCATCAAACCCAGCAGACTTCCCATTCTTCAGACGTGAAATAGACACTTTCATTTCTTCTTTCATAATATTCAATTCATTCGCTTCATCTATCTGTTCATAAATTCTTCTTTCACCCTGACCAAAAATTTCTTGAAAATAGTTCTTCCATCTCTTGCATACTTCTTCATTCTCCCATACCATCTCACCGGCAGCACTTTTGACTCCCGGAGTGGTCAATGCAGAAGATTTATTTCTATCCGCATTGATCCACCTCCAAAATTCCTTCTTACTGTCGGTGAAACTTTTGTTAATCCTTTCATCAATCTTTCTTTGTTCATTCATCTTGCTTTCATAAATTATATTCTTCGCCATTCTCTTAGCTATCTTATATTCCTCTTCTAGCTTTCTATCATTTCTATCATTCAACCAATTTTCGTAACACTTTTTCTTAACTTTCACAGCTTCCTTCACTCTATCATTCCACCAGGCATCTCCTTTCAATTGTATAAATAGGTTCTCATCATTTTCTCATCTCACAGTTCTCATCAAGTTCATCTTCATCATACTTCACGCTGAAGAAGCCCATTGTAGAAATGGGCGAAACGTCCGGAAGCTCCAGCTCCCACAGACCACGGCAACAGATCCCGGAAAACATCACTCCAGCATCATCAGCCGGCCGTGTAAGCCTAAAACTCTTATTTCACAACAATATTAATTTCTGTAATCAGTCTTTTTGAAATAATAATAAAAAAAAACAAAAATATCAACAATTATTACTGTATTATTGCTTTGTTCTATAAAATACTTAATCTCAATGGTAACTTTATTTTTATAATACTTGTAACAATGAATATCATCAGGACCTAGAGTACAAGTTTTTTCACTTTACTCAAAGTATTCTGTATTCGAGAAAAATGTATGTGAACTTGTAAAGCACCTCTGGCAAAAAAAGGTTTCGAAACTTGTTTTGCCAGAGGTGCTTTACAAGTTTACATACATTTTTCTCAAATACTCAATACTTCAAGTAAAGTGAAAAAACTCGTACTCAGGGTACTGAACACATTTTTAATTCACAATTTTTTTTATGAAAATAACGTTTTTTTAACCATTTTTGTTTATGTTAATATAATTTTGTATACGGAGGCCTTATTCTACAACTTTTAACAATATTCATATAAAATCAAAGTAAGCTATACAATTTGATTTCATAATAGGCTTTATTAAGATATTTTTTTACAATTTGATGTAAATAGTATTTGAATGAAGTCCAAACATTGTCAGCACGGATGTTTCAAATTAGACTTTTGCTTGGTGAGCAAAAGCACATGTCTATATAGTTATTATCTTCAGCAACCAATAACAAAATATGGCTTTGTCCTAGCAATACGGCCGTGTGACGCCTGAACTTTTTTTTCTTTGTTTAAAGTGTGGACCACATTATAAACATAACATGTATACAGAAATGTTATTGTTTTAAAATGAAACTGATTTTGAATGGAACAGGTGAATAGAACAAAAGGTACAAAAGAATGTGATGAGATGGTTTGGGCATGTGGAAAGAATGAATGATGATAGACTGACAAAGTTTATATACAAAGAAAGTGTGAAAGGAAAAAGAGGGAAGGGACGACAGAGAAAAGTATGGAGTGATCAGATTGAGGAGATTGTGAAAGAATGGGATATACAAAGTGAGCGTAAAAGAAGAAAATGCATGAAAAAGGTGATTGATATGAATGAATTGAAAGAGGTATGTCAGGATAGGATAAAATGGAGGCAACTCTGCAGAGGCTCTGGCCAACCTTTGCGGAATGGCGACAGAGTTACAGTTACAGTTATAAGTATTTTAATAAAAAAAAATGATACAAAAGTAAGAGCTAGAATAGGGTTTCCAAGATGGATTCGGCACAAACTATGAAATAAAGTTTTTTTTCAGTCGGCAAATGTCACAGCTTGTGTGGCTTGAGTCCTTAGAAACCAATAACAAAATATTAGTTTGCCTTTTCCATACCAATCCAGCCGTGCAATGTATTTTTAGAGTCTATTTTTAACATTAAAAATATCTAATAACTAAATTCCGAGGGAGGTTTATTATGTTTCAGTCCGACTCACATTTGTAAAAGAATAGGGTCGAAAGATTTTTGAATTTGAATTTTTTTTCTCGGTGAGCAAACTTGTAGGCTGTAAGGACTGCTGTCCGTAGCAACCGATACCAAAATATTTCTATGCCTTTTCCCTATCAACCCGGCCGGGGAAAGACACAATGCTAATTCACATCCCTACTTTTGGATTTAATTTAAAAAAAAATAATGCATTAAAAATGGCATGGTAAAATTGATATCTTATTCAATAGTTTGAATATATTTAATCAATAGCTGATAATGTAAAAAAACCTACAATATTTATTTGTTAACTGCTTTGTATAGAAACCATCGATAAAAAGAAACATTTTCAAGTCAAATGGATGTAATGTAAGTTAAACCTTCTCGTTGAAATTTACATACAAACCAAAAATGAAGTAAATAAAGTAAAAACGAAAAAATGTAAGAGTATAAATAAAAATAATGTAAAATTAAAGAGAAAAAAATACTTTAAAAAAAAACAAAAAAAATTGTAAAAATGAATGAGCTTGTAACATTGAACAGGGTGCGAATATTAACATCGTCACCCGGCCAGGTTGCTAGGGAAAAGGAAAACAAATACTTTGTTATTTTTTCTCAAGAAAAAAGTTCCAAATTTAAAATCATTGGGCGCTCCGCACAAGGAGGCAGGCTAGCACACTTTCAGTTTTTAAATTTTCAACAGAAATAAATTTAAATTTTGAAAATGGAATAGAAAAAAAATAATGGTGAGTCAAACTAATAACAGCATAGACCTCAGGACTCTTGTCATTCAAGATAAACCTTAACCCTGGGAAACTTAATCCGTAAACTGACAATATTTACAGAAGGAATAATCAGTGGACAGCAGTAGATCCCAATGAACGTCAGTTTGCGGCATTTTACTGCAATGTCGTCAAATAGTTCCACTCTTAAATTTGACACCTTGGAAAAGCTGATAAAACTTAGATTACTCATTGTTGGAAATGTGAACAGATCCAGAAGGCCAAGATGGGTGAATTTAGAGTTGTTCCATAAACTTAGTTCCGTCAATTTCTTCATGCTGCGTAAGTAACGCAAACTCTTATTTGTCATAAAGTCACATCTGATAATTTTAACGCTGAATATGTTCGGGCAATCTGCTATAATCTTCGTCAATTGGTCGTCATACTCTCCGTAAATGGCAACCGCCTCTAAAATGTCTTTTCGTGTCGTAAAAAGTAAAGACATATTTTCTTGCGTGATATTTTTGATTTTCGCTAAAATGACATGTGTAAGACGGCAACTGGCAAGTAAACCATTAAAGTTGTCGTTGGATAATCCAAAATTTGAAAACGCTATTCTTTCTATCCGCGAAAGGTGCGTAAAATCTAAAGAAAACTTATTGTCTTTACTTTCGTAGGAATTGTTGAAAGATAGGAGTTTCAAATTAGGAAAGCTTTCTAAATTTGAATTTATTCTTTGGTCTATGCAGCACATGACCATGTGGAGTTTGGTAATTTTGGGGCATTGGTTTAAAATTGCAAAAATCTTGTCATAGCTATTTACACAACGGAAAACTATGACTTTGATGACTTGAAAATAATCTCGGGTAGCAGTTTCGAAGCCTTCTAGAGTAGTCTGTCGACTGTCAAAGGTAACAGGAAGAGAATTCCAAACAGTAGATTTAAAGCTGATGTCGTTAAACAAGGGGCAGACTTGAGCCATGACTTTAATTGTGTTGAATGGCAGATAGGTGAATATTCTGATTAACATCTCTTCAGGTAGATTACAGATGTCCATTTTGATTTTCTTCTTCCTATATTAATCTTGAAAGTAAAATAGTTACAATGTTAAAAATGGGCATTTAAGAAAATGTCATTAATAATTAATGTGTTTAAATGTTCACTTACGTTGAATATTTGTATTTTATTACATCGCCATTTAAATTCTGCGATTTTAATATGCAATAAGTTAATTTATATTTTTTGTGACAATACGAAGAGACGAAACGTCAAATGAAATTTGAAAAATGTACGACATTTTGTTAGGGTTGGGAAAGAAAAGACATAACGTTACAAAATGGAGAGCAAAATATATTATTTCTGACTGAATGACAAATGAACGCATTAATTGTAATTTCATACTTTTACAAACGAAAATTTTGAAGTATACATGTGTTGAAATGGAACCTTAAAGCTTTGAAACAAAAGTTAAATTTAAATTTATTAACGCCCTTGAAAGTATCAAGTACCTACTTCAAAGATGAATCGGCTCATCTCTATCTGTCAAGATGACAGCTGTGTACAAATATTAATATGAATAGGTAGGTATTCAATTATTTGTTCACACAAAAGTTTTTATTTCGTTAGCAAACATCATAGTATTTATAAAAAGGTAGGTATGGAAAAATATTTTTCACTCTTTCATGTTATGTAAGTAAATGGCGTATAAAAACTGCACGTACAGCCTTGAGAACTTAAAAAAACACACACAAAATTAATTCATGATATTACCGCTAGGGGCGCCTCTGCAGTTCTTCTGGTAGATTTTGTTCGAGATTGACGATATTTACGGTTCGTAATCTCGTAAAATTATAAAAATAGATTTAGGCCTTCGCGCAACTCATTTGAGATTTGATTTCGTACTACGCGGCGGGTTGCTGGTCCCAGCGTCTCACGGATAATAACGGGCGTGTGGTTTTTGATTTCTAAAACGCGGACAGTGCATCATAAATAAGTCATGTTTCACTTGAGGAACGTCGCCAAGCATGCTGCAGCTCAAAAAGACGTCTCCAGCTTTCTGAGAGTCGTCCCAACAGCCGTAAATGCTATAAGCGCGCGCTGTTACGCCGACCACATAATCCCCGAAAGGCTGAAGGATGTCCCGACCAGTCCGAACCCTAAATTCTTCGACATGGTGGAGTACTTCTTCCACCGGGCTTGTCAGGTGGTCGAGGACAAGCTGGTCGAAGATATGAAGGGGAGGATGAGCGTGGAAGACAAGAAGAAGAAGGTGAAGGGCATCTTGATGTTGATGCAGCCTTGCGACCACATCATTGAAATCCAGTTTCCTCTGAGACGCGATTCTGGAGATTATGAGATGATCCATGGATACAGGGCGCAGCATTCCAGTCACAGGACTCCCACCAAAGGAGGTAAGTCCATAATCAACACTCAAATCATCTAAACACCCAAAATGTATCACTTTATTTCTTATTTTCCTGTTTCAATCCTTTGATTGATCTGCAGAATTATTCATCAATCTTTTCCGCTATTCTTCCCTCTCTCCGGCTGAACTATCTCGTAAGAACTCTTGGCGTAGTCGCTTTCGGGTTTTTGTCCTTTTTACACGTAATGTAAAAACGGGCCTGAAGAAAATCCTGCATTGCAAAGTTTTGTATTTTTGATGGTGGCCCTCAAAGCGTATTGTTTCAAGTTCAGCTTATGTGACTTCAAACTGAACAAAACTATCCCTACCTGTAAGGTTGCCCTCTTCATTCAGGATAAACTATGAAGTGGCGTAGCTGTGTCTGAAATACCTAGCACATCTGATACGGCGAAAAATACTTTTATAAATGAAAAATAATTTCCTTTACTTACTTTTGAATAGAGCTATGTTAACGACCAGTAACTTTTATCTGATTTTTCTCGCTTGTATTAACAAAATATCAAATAATTTGTACTTATTTTGACTGAAACCTTTTTTACGTTTCATTCACTAATAAATTCTACGTACTTCCGGTTTCTATCAATGAAATTGAAGTTTAACGTTTGTAAAACTAAACGTAGTTGTACGTAAAAGAGTTACATATACGAATTTCTTTCTCGATTGAAGAAAAAATGAAGAAAATCTACGCCAAAGTATGATTTTTTTTCTTCGAAATTTTAATCAATATTTTTTCACTTTTTCTTTCCCAATGGGCTCGGCCCATGATTTGGCCTATTACACAAATCTGTGCTATCACACGGTCGGGTCGCTAGGTAAAAAGGACATAAGGTGATTGGTTGCTAAGGACCATACTCACGTACAAATGTGAGATTTGTCCGCCGAGAAAAACACAATTTTTGCAGAGTCCATAATCTTTTTGGAAGGAATAATTGATTTTTGAAGAAATAATGAAAAGCTATAATATTTTTCATGCAAACTCTCCTTTGATCATGACTGGATATCCCATTCTTTCTTATTTCGTTGACCGGTCCGTAGTCTAGTGGTTAACATTTTGGACTCGTAAATGGAAGGTTGTGGGTTCAAATCCCGGCGGCGTGTTCCCATTCCACCACTCAACTCGAATGTTCACTCACACATGCACACGGAAGTATTGCAGATGAGTGAACCTAGCTGAAAACCAACTGTTATCAAATAGCTATATACTGGCACACAAGCAATTTAATGCACATACACAGTTATGAGTGTTGAAAATTGATAAATAAGACAGCTGGATTACATTTAATGAAAAGTTGAAGTTTTTTTTATTTAATTTCTATATAAATGACTCTTGAAAATGACGACAGTCGAAAGTACTCGAGGATAAAATAACAAATATTAAAAAAAGAAAAATACTTACGTTTTATAAGAAATTCAATAGATGAAGATGAATTTTACTAAGTAAATGCACAAACCTTTATAAGTTAAAGGTTTTTCGTTTCGATATCGAGGTAGAATTGAATTATAGCCCAATGTAATGAATTCGCTGCAGATTGTATTAAAAACTTTATGAAATTGGATCAGCAATTTGAAAAAATCGAAAGTTCACCAAAAACAGCACGAAAATGTTCTCGAAAAGCAAAAATATATTTACTAGTAACAGTGAAACCCGTGTGCATGTGTGAGTGAACATTCGAGTTGAGTGGTGGAATGGGAACACGCATCCCGGCGGTGCACAAAAAATTTACAATTTATATTTTCAAATATGCTCTTTGCTGGGTGAAAAATTCATATTCCTTGACCAAAAACCGGTTACTAAAGGTCCATCCATCCTTACTGCAACTGGGCATTTCTTGAGTATTGGCGCTTTGTAGCGACGACCAAGCTCGTACACATATGCGGCACTACAACAAGTGTCATAGACCCATAGAGCCTCTGAAAGCTAGGGAGTCTCCCGCGCAGGATTTCCAGAAGTGCAATTCTCGATGTTCGGTTGCACTAAAGATATTAGTTGCCGGTGGAGATTAATAGCCCTTGCGAAAGAGTTCCTTTGCCGTTTTGCGATTCTCGTTCCTACCGACCTTCCGACTATCCTTACAAGGGACAGCAATGGGTTTTGTATGTTTTTTCTCGATTGGCCAGACTGACGGATGATCGATGTGATAATCATCCGACAGGTGCCAGCCCAAAGGGTAAATTTCCCCATATATTTAAAAAAAAAAACTAAAACTTCATCAAAAAGTAGTAAAACAATAATAAGTGCAAATAAGTACGAAACAACGGAATGAAAATACATAAAACTACATTACAATGTAATAAAAAACTCAGTTCTCAACAATACAATGTTTGGTGAAAACTATTGTTTATATTGTACTTTTACTCCTTCAACTTGTTAAAACTAGCCCAATTTAATTTAATTAAAAAATTTAAGGTGATTTGTTTATTTCAAATATGTTAAAATTAGGAAATGATTCTAAATAACATTTTATGTGAAATTATTTTTCCTTGGACTTTGGGGGCAATTCTCATAGTTCACAGCTCTCGCATAGCAGGCTGGCAAATCAGGCTAACTTCACGTCTGCTGTCAACTGACATTTGACAATTAAATCGATGCGTTATAATGATTGAAAATCACTTGTTAATAATTATGTTTACAATTTATCACAAATGAAGATGAAACTGTGAAAAAATAACGCAATTTCTTTGTGCAAATTTATTGTTGTCAAAAGCATAATAATTATCTGCATGACGTACTTAGCGACGCGCATATTATGCCGTTCAGAATGCCAATTTTCGTAAGATCGTAATTCCTATTCTACGTCATAATTTCCTATAATAATGTCACGTGGGTCACAAATAAACATAAGGAATGAGTTTGCGAATACATATATTTAGGTCATTAAAGAAAATAAGTCATATATTTGTAATAATCTACTGACAATTTCTGTCCTTCGCTGTACGGCGGGGTAAATCGGCCGCGCTATATTTTGACAGTTCCGGGAGATTCCTCACCTTTATAAGAAATAGCCTTCAGCCAAATTTTCAAACGAGAATCACAATTCACCTTTCATTCGGCAACGAATCGGTATCAGTCGCCTTCGGCCTCGCCTTTGAGATCCCGAATAGCCCTTCAGAAAAAAAAACTGGAATTTGATGGTGTACCCTCTCGGATCGATTCGGATGATTGGTGTTTTGACTATGTACCTACTTACATGATTCATTGATGATCTAATTGCGTCGCGACATTGACAGGCACTGTCCTCTCTTGAGGTATTCAGCCTCGTACCGACAGTAGGTCGCTGCATCTGAGAGAGAGGAGTATATTCCTTCACATTGTCCGCATTGTATGGATAGTCAGCTGTCGGTGTTGGCCTCGCTCCAACCGTTCTCATCCCAGCGACTAGACAACTAACTCGGAATATTTAAAATGAGGAGAAAATATTGATGCCACTCGGCCAGTAGCTTCGGAGCTGAAAGTATTATCACCACGGTAATTCTTACCTACCGAATATCGGTAATGTTTGTATGAAGACCTGTCAATCCAAGATGGCCGTAAGTTCACAGCTGATTCGTCTTCATACAAATATTACCGATATTCGGTAGTTGGTTGGTATGACGTTCCTTGACTGATAGGTTGGTATGAGGTTGACCACCCATACTGTAAAAAATGGTTCACTTTGCCAATGTCAACGACGTTAGCCATGTTGAAAGCACCGGTTCCCATAGATCACCGAAGTTAAGCAACATTGGGCGCGGTCAGTGCTTGGATGGGTAGCCGCTCAGGCACACCGCGTGTCGTTGGCATCTTGGACCGGTCCGTAGTCCGTAGTGGCAACACTTCGGACTCGTAAATGGAAGGTTGTGGATTCGGATCCCGGCGGAGCACAAAAATATACCATTTATATTTCGAATGTGCTCTTTGCTGGGTTGAAAAATTCATAAACCTTTACCAATGACCGGTCACCAAAGGTCCATCCAGCCTTACAGCAACTGGGTCTTGCTTGAGTAATGGCGCTTTGTAGCGACGACCAAGCTCGTACACCTCTGCGGCACTACAACAAGTGTCATAGACCCCTAGAGTCTTTAGAATCTAGGGAGTCTCCCGCACAGGGTTTCTTAAAAAAAAAAAAAAAATGTCACCCCTGTTTCTGGGAAGGTCGGCAAGAGTTGCAGGGCTTATGTTCATTTGAGATTGGGTTTTTTATATTGTAGGTCCACATGCGGCATGTGTGAGCGCGAAATTATGCGTGTCTGCTTGTGGGAATGCATTTAATATGAATCTCAAATGATACATATCTTTGCAGCTTAGATTTAGATTTAGAAGAATATTACCGTGGTGATGAGACTTCCAGTTCTGGGTGGAAGCTCCTCTACACCAGACTCTGGTCTAAAAGGAGTGTGCAAATTAACTTGAATAAAATATTTAGACCCAATATGAATATAGAGTCATGCGTACTTCCAGTATCCACCTATGGCTTAGAAACAAAAGGGCTCACCCAGTATAGCGCCAACAGACTGAGGACGTGCTAAAGAGCCATTGAAAGGAGGATGCTGGGAATCAGCCTCAGACAGGGTTCCAAACCAGGAGATCCGTAGACGCACTGGTGTCACTGATATTATACAGCACGTGGCCTGCTTAAAGTGGCGCTGGGTAGGTCACGTCGCAAGGCAGGACCGTGACAAATGGCCGAAAAGGATCGTCCAGTGGTGGCTAAGGATGTCCAAGCGGGGAATGGGGAGAGCCCAACTGAGGTGGCTCGATGACATGAAGGGAACTGCAGGCAGAGGATGGCTAAACACAGCAGCCGATAGACAAACATTGAGAAAATTGGAGGAGGCCTACGTCCAAAAGTGGACTGAGAAAGAATAATATATATACAGATCTATGTTCAAAAGTATTCATGTATGTTCTGATATCTGAGATATCTGAGTTCCTTACAATATGAATTTGCAAGAAATTTAGCTTTAGAAGTAATTTAACTTTGTAATTTTCAATCATTTACAATCTTGCTCAATTTATAAATGCAATATTTCCTCACCTTCCTCTTCCCATTCTTCTTCCACCATCGATTAAAGCAGCTGATTATACGTCTAGGAAAAAAGGGTTGCCTCACCTACATTCTGTAAACTACAGCATACCACTTTGGAATCGTAAAACCGCGCAAAGCATACAATTATTAATGATGCCTTAACCATTTACTTACATATTTTTAAGACCTTAGTGAAATCCTATTCTTCTTTTGCAATGCTAGGATTTGTTGCAGCAATGTTCATCCATCTTCTTCATCATTCCTCCCTATCCAAAAAGAAAATCCTTTTGAGCGCCTCATAGAAGGAACAGCAACAATATTATCTTCATTCTTCAAATATATCGGCGTGGTCGTTTGTCATCTTGATTCTCGAATATCCCATCAATCATTGTAAACACCAGATTTTCATGGCGTATTGCGTGTCCTTTCCATCTTGCACGCCTTTCGGCAGGGTTGAAAACAATCGAGAGGAAAATATGTCTTCCTCCTTTTATTCTTTGGCGACCCTCTTTATTAGTTATTGGTACCTACAGGAAATTCCTAGAAGTCGTACATATAGTTGGATAATTTGTTTTCTCTTTTGGGCGCCGTTTAGTGGCTCCAGCCACCCCAAGGGCGCCTATCGTTCGCTTGCTTCCTGGAAAACATTTAAATCTTGACTTCTTCTTGAAGCGTTGTTCACCGGTCTCCATCCCCAGCTTGAGAGGTAGCTGGTTCCAGTACAACGGCTCTACTGAGCCAAACGCCCTATCCTCAAAGTCCGTTCTGCTCCGTTGAGGTGGCATTTTCAGCCTAGCATCACCCCTCGCTGAGCGAAGGGTGCACCGCTTACCAACAATCTCCTCGATCTCACACAGTTCAGTCAAATAAGACGTCTTTAGGACCGCATAGGACCGAAGATTTGAACCGCATGCCTTGTTCATTAAATGATAAGTTTGTTAAGATAATCACTAGACCGTGTAAACTGTTAATACACCTCTTTTATTCGCAACTAAAAATATGTTCTCGATTACATAATGAGTTGTGTGTTTTCATAATCTTCGTATTATTTCCAGTGACTTGTGTCTACTGATGATATAACTAATTATTTGTTTGCTTGGAAACACAAAGGAGCGTCTGAATTTTAAGGTTTTTTTATCAGCTGCTAATTTTGACCTTGAATTTGCAGATAAAGAGCTGTGACCTCGTAATCTCTGGTTGAAGTAACGCAGGCTTGAACCCCCTCGGACATATGATGCAATTAAACAAATGGGAAAAAATCAGACGTGCTTGTATTGAAGAAAATTAACTTTTAAGTTCCTTGATCCGTAACTATCTTTTCTTAAAAATTAATAATAATAATAAGGCAATATTTATATTGCCGTTTTGTGATAGATCACTCCAAGGGCACTATTCAACTGTAACAAAATAATAAATAATAATAATTGGCCAATTTTTATATGGCGCTGTTTAATGTTACTAGCCACCTAAGCCACCCCAAGGGCGCTTAAAGATCATCGATTCTCTAATGGTAAAAATGGGCTTAAAAACATTAAAAAGTGATGTTTAGTAACACAAACACTGTTTAAAACTAACACCGGTGATCTCAGACACTGTTTTACGACAAAACTCTGACTAATCTAAATCTAAGCTGCAAAGATATGTATCATTTGAGATTCATATTAAATGCATTCCCACAAGCAGACATGCATAATTTCGCGCTTACACATGCCGCAAATTAACATAAGCCCTGCAACTCTTGCCGACCTTCCCTGAAGCAGGGGTGACATCGTTTAATTAAACCGTTCTCGAGCAATACAATTGAGATTGAAATAGTAGTTTAGTAAAGAGCTGAAAACTTTGATTTGTAATCTATTTTAGGCAGTTCTTTGACACATAGTTTTTGAGCTACCGAAGTGATGTAAAAAATTGACTTATTTTAGCAGCTATTGACCCGTCTAACGATTTTATAATTAACGTTTGTTATACATACCTTCTACTTAAAGGCATTAAAATTGATAACAAATATTTGTTGGCTTATCAGAATAATGAAGTGTTTATTGCAAATTACTTACTTTCAGTTTCGTTGCTGACTGAACACGTAGATAAGCCGTGTTATAAGTGTTGATTTTCATTTTCCGGGGGGGGGAATTTAGGAGACTTGCGATCTTGATCGACCGGTCCGTAGTCCAGTGGTAACACTTCGGGCTCGTGAATAGAAGGTTGTGGGTTCGAATCCCGGCGGAGCACAAAAAATATACCATTCATATTATATGCTCTTTGCTGGGTTGAAAAATTCATAAACCTTTACCAATGACCGGTCACAAAAGGTCTATCCAGCCTTAGAGCAAGTGGGTGTTGCTTGAGAATTGGTGCTTTGTAGCGCCGACCAAGCTTGTAAAAAGTCCGGTAGATAGCTCAGTTGGTAGAATGCTTCCATTCTATACTAAGCGCAAGGGTTCGATCCCCGCAGAGGGTGTCAGAAATGATTTCCCGTTTCTTTGTTCATTTCAAACCCTAAATACCGGCAAGGTTTACTCAGCCTTCACGAGAAATGAGAACCAGCCCCCCGGGAGCTGGGAAACAGCCACTTCAACTGAAGTGGTTGGTGTAAAGCCGGTCCCTTTACCTTAGAAAATAAATAGGTCCCGAATTTTCTATCTATCTATCTCCTTCGGGGATAACGCAGGCAAGATTTTTTTTTTCAAGTTTCAGGCAAGAAAAAGTTTCCCCGAAGGAGATAACGCAGGCAAGAAGTTACACTATATGTGTAGCTTAATTGCGAAAATCTAAAGGGTCTACCCTGCACTAATCCGGTAATGAAGTTACTGACAACTACTATTTGACACTTTGGTTATTATTTTTGCCTAATCACTCAGATTATATTATGGAGTGGCATGACTGTGACGACAGAGGCTTAGATTAGATAAAAAAAACTTTATTAGGTGTCAGGTCACAGTCTAGTGATTAACGTTATTGACTTATTATTGGAAGATAGCTGGTTCGAGTTACGGTGGAGCACAAAAATGAAATTTAATTTTAAAAAATGCCTCATCTATTCATCAAGCCTTATAGCGATTGGATATTGCTTGCAAAATTGGCGCTGACCAGCGACGACCAAGCAAGACCCAGTTGCTGTAAGGCTGGATGGACCTTTGGTGACCGGTCATTGGTAATGTTTTTATGAATTCTTCAACCCAGCGAAGAGTAAATTCGAAAATATAAATGATATATTTTTTGTGCTCCGCCGGGAATCGTACCAACAACCTTCCCATTCAGAGTCCGAAGTGTTACCACTGAACTACGGACCGGTCTTAGGTAGGCAAACCATGAAATAAAAATCAAGTGTCCATTTTTATTTTTATAGCAAATATTCCGCATTTTAATGTGAATTCCTAGGACGAGTATATTATAATAACTAGATACTGTTTATCTTTGTTATGTATAAAAATTATGTTAAATAAACTCTGTACCTACAGATGTGGATACATTATACATAGGTGACGTCAGCTGGTGCTAGCGGCGTGGCCTTAGAACGACAAAAACAAACCCATAAAACGCTATTTTGTAATCTCTAATTAAATAAGCCTCCTGGGCTGGAAGTCTCATCACCACGGTAATTCTTACCTACTGAATGTATGTAGGTAATATTTCTATGAAGACCTGTCGATCCAAGATGGCCGCAAGTGAACAGCTGATTAGTGTTTATACAAATATTACCGATATTCGGCAGGTTAGGATTAACGTGGGGATGAGACTTCCAGCCTTATTTGTCACGAATCTTGTTAAATAAATAAAATAATAAAATAAAATAAAATCTTTTATCCTGAGTCTAATCTAATCTAATCTGCAAAGATATGTATCATTTGAGATTCATATTAAATGCATTCCCACAAGCAGACACGAATAATTTCGCGCTCACATGTCATGTGAACCTACAGTATAAAAAAACCCAATCTTAAATGAACATAAGCCCTGCAACTCTTGCCGACCTTCCCTGAAACAGGGGTGACATTTGCAAAGTGAACCATTGTGTACAGTATGGGTGGTCAGCCTCATACCAACCTATATAAGTGACTTGGTGACCGGTCATTGTTAAAGGTTTTATGAATTCTTCAACCCAGCGAAGAGCATATTTGAAAATATAGATGGTATTTTTTTTGTGTATCCGCCGGGATTCAAGCCCACAACCTTCCATTTACGAGTCGAAAGTTTTAACCACTAGACTACGGACGCAACGCAACTAAGCTACACATATAGTGTAGCTTCCAATACAAATGCACAATATAACAGTTGCATAAATCGCCTTCAACGTAGTGGTAATACCTGTACACTAGACTTTGACCCACCCAACAATAACTTTGATAGGTATAGAGCTGGTCTGTTGAGGTACTTTTTGGATGAATAATGTTTTTATTTCTGTTGCTTGTATATTTCTTTTGATTTTTGATTTATATTTTTTCTCTAAATAGTAACTTTGATTTTTATTCTTATTTTTATATAGTTTTTGTTATTGTGTTTATTTGTTTCATTTTACTTTCATATATAGGTATTTATAATTTTTTTTCAATCTATTTTTAATTGTGGTTTTATATTCAGCTACTTACTTCTAATTTCTGCTTACTATTTATACATTCATAAACTGTCTTTTCTCTTGTTTTTTTATCTCATCTCTCTATTTTTTTTTTAAAGTATTAATACCTACTTATGTAATCATTATTTAGTTTTATGTTACTTTTTATCCCGGATAGTTTTCAATTGTAGTTCTGATATATTTGTTGTTTCATTTTATACTTTTTACTTACTCTTGTATTTATAACACTATTTTTAGTATGGTTTGTAAAAGGCACTAAGTGTCGTGAATTTATAAATAAATAAATAAATAAATAAACTTCTTGCCTGCGTTATCCCCGAATGGATCGCATGGGTCGCATGTGGCGCTTCGGGACCTATTTATTTTTACAGGTAAGGGGGCCGGCCTCACACCAACCGCTTTCAGTTGAAGTGGGGGTTTCCCAGCTCCCGGGGGGGCTGGTTCTCATTTCTTGTGAAGGCTGACTAAACCTTTGAGATCGAATCCTTGCTCTCGGCATGGAATGCAAGCATTCTACCAATTGAGCTATCGACCTTTTTACGAACTTGATCGTCGTCGCTACAAAGCGCCAATTCTCAAGCAACATCCAGTTGCTGTAAGGCTGGATGTACCTTTAGTGACCGGTCTTTGGTAAAGGTTTTTGAACTTTTCACCCAGCAGAGAGCATAATATTTGAAAATATAAATGGTATTTTTTTTGTGTATCCGCCGGGATTCGAACCCACAACCTTCCATTTACGAGTCAGAAGCTGTAACCACTAGACTACGTAATACCGGTTCTAATATCTAAACTCCGAAAAAATGGATGATAAACATATGCCCATAATGATGTTTCGATTTGTAATTAAAATACGCCTTTATAAAGTTGTATTTCAATATAATATGTTCAATTATCAGTTATTCTTGAATTATCTGTTGTACACATGGATTACTCGATGGTTGTACATATCTAATTACTCTCTATTTAATTAAATATTTTCATGATCTTTCATGTCGACAATTTATTCAAAACAAAAAATCCCAACAGGATCCCGTGCGGATATTCCATATTTTAAGACCCCATAGAGCGAATACGTCCAAAACGGTGTTCCGGGTTTTAAATGTCCATAATGTTTACTTTTTTTTTTAAATCTTTTACTGTCAGAATACAATAAAGAAATGTATAAACTACAGATTGACCGTTTCCAAAAATGATAGAAGTTATTTGAATTCTGTCAAAATGAACACAAACTAATAAAATATTACGAAATAATGCTATCTGGGTTCAATGAATAACTTGAATTTTTTGAATGGAAGGATACAAAAAATATGTATAAATGGTAAGTTTATTAATCAAACTCAAAATTGATCGCATTTTTTTTTCGTAATAATGCATGTAAATTGTACAAAATAAAATAAACAAAACAGCTTCAAAAATCCCATACTAATTTTGTAGGGAAACAATTTGACAGAAAAACGCAGTGGTTTGCTCGGCGTTCCCGCCAGTCTGGAGCAAACTGTGAAGGCGAGAGGACGTCTGTTCGCTCCGCATGAATTCTAGCGCGCAGAAAAAAGAATACAGGCTTCAAATAAAAAAACCCGATTAGTATATAAAAATATTTTCTTCACGTAAAATATTATTTGTAAATAAATGTGTGTCAATTAATCAAAAATGTCTTTCGTTTTTTTTTTTAGAAAATATGGGAGTACGAAAACAAAAATACTATAATAAAAAAAGTAATCGAAGATTGTTTAGAAAAAAAAAGGTAAATTTTTCTACTTCCATATGATAATAATAATATAATATAATAATATTAGGATGATTTATTTGGTGAGCGCTGTTTTTGTGTGTATCACACCTCAAGAGCCCTCTGCGAGCTTGGTCGTCGCTGTAGAAAGCGCCAATTCTCAAGCAAGACCCAGTTGTTGTAAGGTTGGATGGACCTTTCAGTGACCGGTCTTTGGTAAAGGTTTATGAATTTTTCAACTCAGCGAGAGCACATTCGAAATATAAATGGTATATTTTTGTGCTCCGCCGAGATCCGAATCCACAACCTTCCATTTACGAGTTCGAAGTGTTTCCACTACGGACTACGGACCGGTCCAAGATGCCAACGACGCGCGGTGTACGTGAGCGGTCACCCATCCAAGTACTGTCCGCGCCCAATGTTGCTTGATCATTCCCATGTTTTTTTTTGCATTATTGAACTATACACGGATGCATAAATGAACGTGATTACTTTTTTAAAATACAAAAATGTATTTACATAATGGCGCTGAAAATGCTCATAGCAGATATAATAATAGGATGATTTATTTGGTGAGCGCTGTTTTTGTGTGTATCACGCAGATCACGGTCAAAACTTCCCTACTCTTGAAGCTTCAGTTACCATAGATCATGGCAGCAGTACCCCGAGTGTAACTTGTGTAAACTTATCTC